>JAQPPZ010004409.1:0-15823 GCA_028583015.1 Wollemia nobilis | reverse complement strand
TACATATATATTTTTAAGCATGCTCACATTGAATTTTAATTGCTTTTCAAAGTTTGAAAAATTAAGCTATTTTTAGGGCTTATATAATTCAGCCACTTTTGTTACCAATAAGCTTAAAATGGCCATAATTTTTTCTAGAGAGCTCCATTTGATGTGATTCAAATATTTATGGAAATATCTTGAGATTATCTTTGCAATAGTACCAAATTTACATACACAACATCAATATTTTAAGGAATTAAATGAAAATACCATTCAACCACATCAATAGACCATAAAGAACTATTTTGGATACCCATTTGGCCAAATTATAAATGTGGAAATTTAAAAAAAAATTGAGCACTTTGAAATTTTACCTTTTTTACACTACAAAACTATTTTGATCTCCTGATCATGCATTAATTTCATGGCTTCAATAAGATAAGGTTCATTCTCCATTAAATTGGTTTAAAAATTAGCTTTCAAAAAATTATAAATAAGCCCATAATTGTTGTCTACAATTACCTCCCTTATCGCTAGCTAAACTATCCATTTAAAATAGGTTACAACACCAAAATTTCATTTAAATTCATAGTCTTCCACTCTACCAAGAGATGACATCATTCATCAATGGTAAATTACTTCCAAAATTAACCCAATAGCTAAAAAAATAAAATCATTTTTCCTAAATCACTAAAAAAGAAAGAGTCCTAATGTTTAAATATTTATTTTTCCAAGTTCATACTTGGTAAAACATGGGGAAAGTACCAAGTCCTAAGCTCAATTCCCACTCTCCTATGACTATGCACCCCATTTACCAATTAGGATTAAGATTTAAAACATTAGGTAAATAAATTTAATCTTACTCATTTATCTTTTGTGTGCTAAGCTTTTAAAATATTAAAGGTAGTAAACCTAAGATACTCAAGACTGATCATCCAAGCAACTCTCAAGTAGCTTATACAAAGAGGAATGGTCCACGAGTGGTCACCAACGAGTGCCTACATCAAGGGTAGGTGCTACAACTCTTGCACCACTCTTTAACCATAGGTCAAAATATATTGACTACCTATATTAGTGGCCCATACTACATCGCCTGAAACGAAATGAACTACCCATATTGCTTCGCTCGAAAGGATATGAGCGTCTCATATTGCTTTACCCAAAAGATGATAAACAACTCATATTTCTTCACTTGAAGAGATATGAATGGATCATATTGCTTCACCCAAAAGGCAATGGAGGGTTCAGATTGCATCACCCAGAACAATTAGATCTAAATATTAACATTGAATTATTTTTTGGAAAAATAATTTTAGGTGGCCAATCAATTAATTAAAATTATTTTTGAAATTAGATCTAGGGCACGAGAACATTGAGGTTGGTTTTAAATTTTTTAAAAAGAAGAAATCTCAGGCAATGATTTCTTTTAAATATTTTTCTAATATAACCCTAAGACTTTAGACCTTAGTGAATAATGAAAACCTTATGCTTAGTATTAATTTTAATAAATTTAGCCCTAAAAGCAAATTCGGTTGACCTTAGCATTAAACGCCTTAATTATTTGAGTATTAAAATATTAAACCTAATACTTTGGACTAAAATTTAATGAACGACTCAAATCTTATGGCCCAAAAGGTAGTGAATGGTCTAGATTTAATCACCCAAATGCTAGCAAATGGTTTAGAATACGTCGCTTTAGAGGTAGCAAATGCATCAGATTTAATCGCCCAAATGGTCTAGATCATGTCAAATCACTTGAAAGCTAGAAAATGGTTAAAATTTAGTTGCGTGAAAGTAAAATTAAGGGAAGTAAAATTTTATGATATATTGTGAGCGACTAATAAAAGCACACATTTGAAAAAAGATTTATTTGAAAACATAAAGTATTTCATAGAGGCAATAATTAACCAGATAAATCCCATAAAAATAAAATTAAAATTAATATTTATATTAGAATGAATGTTAAAAAAAAACCTTTGAAAGCATATAATCTAATATAAATTTAATGACAATCTAGATTGATTGAATAATGGATGTAATAATAATGATGATAAAAATCAAATAAAGTAAACCCATTGATTAAATGTTGAAACATTGTAAACATTAAAATAGTAATAATAAAATTTTACGAACAATAAATATCATTTAATAAATTTAAATGACCAATAATGTCACACCCTTAAACAAATTTATCTAAATCATAAAATTTTCAAAAATTTAAATTAAAATCTGATCACAATAATTAGTGGTCAATATATTTTGAATGTATACCCACCAAACTTTGTGATAAAATAAAATATTATGTTTAATAATAAAAAAATCAATATTAAAATAATTTTCCCTTCGAATGTTATTTAAAACTATTACTACTTGTTTTTTTTTATTTATAGGCAACAAAGTAGCAAAACTAATGCCAAAATGTGAAGGCCAATAGAGAAGGAAAGATGATAGCCAAAAAATGAAATGGACATTCATTGCACCTAGACATAATTCATAACTTGGTGCATGACAACTTAAACCACCTCGAACATGATAATTCACCTACTTAATCTTCATAGAGAATTTATTGAAGCAGTTGGAAGATCTATGGCTGAAATTGAAGGTCCAAACCAAGAAAAATCTCAAAATGCTACATCATCCAAGCAATGACAAATAACTCATCATCCACACAACTATAAACCAATGAAACTATAGTTGTAAACCATTGAAGTACAACTATAAACCATTGATAAATTTAAAATTGTAAGGCTATAAATAGCCATTCAGACCCTATTTCAAAAATTTGGAATCCATTGTAGCGATAGACATTTAGATTTTATTTCTTCTTTTGTAGTTGGTGGATATCTAAACCCTATGGAGAATTACTGATATAATCACATGATGCTAGCAAGTTTGATATGTAATGATTGAACATATTATCAATGCAATATACTAGAATTTTTGGTGTGATATGTACATGCTAATGGTGGTTGCATTTAAGTTAATTCTAGTGTATTGTTTATTTTCCCTTTGATGATGGAACTACTTTGATCTTAGATTGTGCAAAGGCTAGTTGAATTAGATCCGGTTTGATTCAAAAGTGCTACTAATTTTCAATGCCTTGTTTTCTTTCTTTCTCTAACCCTTTTATTTTAGATTTATTTTAATTAGATTATATTAGGTGAATTTTAATCTTTAAAACCCATTTATGTGTTAACTTCATAAGTTTTATAATAGACATTGCTTCATGCTATAATTTACATAATTATGATACAATGAATGATGTTTGTTAATTAATTTGAGGCAACAAGCCTAGAATCTAGTTTTTTTTTACTTATTTGAAGCAATCTTTGAGATTAAATATTTATATTTTGATGATTAGCTAAGCATTAATATAGATTTTTATTTCTACGAGTGTAGACAATGAAGTAACACTCTTACTTATAACCATTATATGTAACCCTAAGTTATCCATATGCTTTATCTTTTTATTCTTTTGATTTAATATTTCACATTAACATACCCTATCACTCGAACCTTAGGGAAGAAATATTTCCTTTGAAGAGAGAACAATTTTTTTTCTCACAGTTGGTTTATGTTGGCAATTGGGTTGATGTATCACTCAATAGGAAATGACACTAAAAGGAAGGATTGAATTGTTAGATTCATTATCACTTTAGTTAGTGAATTGATAATTTTATAAGTCCTCTGAGCGCTCAACATGCAACAATAAATGGTTCTAGGAGGGCATGAATTTTTAGATTCATTATTGCTTTAAATTATGAATTGCTAATTTTCTATGTCATTTGAGCCCTCAATATGCAATAGGAAATGGTTCTACAAGGAGGACCTACAATGTTTGATTCACTATTAGTGTAGGTTTAATAAGTTTAATAACCTCAGCTGTAAGCTCTAATTCATTCTTATTACGAATTGTTTAAGTTTGAGCTTAATTCTTGAATTCTTGAATTTCATAATTGTTGGATTTTCAGTATTATTTGTTTTCATATATCATACTACTTTACTGATAAAACTAGAACCCAAAATTATAATCACTAGGACTAAAAATAATAAAGGTTATTAAAGTACTCTTCCTATCATTAACACCTCACTCCAACCTACCACACTATATATTGATCCCCCCCCCCCGGCCCCCCGGCCCGCCCCCCCCCCCCTCCGTGGCCCCGGAACCAAAAAAAAAAAAAAAACCCCCCCTCGCCGAATTTCGAGATATGGCCATTCACTGATATATTTGTGACATTAAGTACATCAATTGCAACATTTACACCTTGGTTAGGTGGTATTATTACACTAAATATTCTATAAACAACCCATGATATACCCAAGAATGTAGAAATATTCCTACCTAGGTACATATATGATAGAGCTAGAATAGTTGCAGAACACATATAGGCTGATAAATATATTTTAATGATATAGGTTGAAGAACATATATAGGCTGATACAGGTTGAACTAGCATATGATTGGTACATTAGTTTACCTACAAATTATATTACCTCATGGGTTGAGGTGGAAATAATATTCATCAACCATTTTAGATTATCCATAGATCCTACTATCACATACCATGAATTTGTCTTAGCTAAAATAGAACCCAACAAACCTCTAAGGCTATTCAAGATCATATTTCATAATCTATATAATATGCTAACTCCACCTTACACTCTTGACATTGAATTAGCTATACAAATGTACTATAAAGCTTTTGATTCTCTCACATCTATTTTTGTGAGAGCACCCCATATTACTACTCTACCCATGGCATATAGTGAAGCCTTAATTGTAGAACAATGGTTAATGTCTCAAGGTTTTGGAATTGGTTAATTACCTTCACTAAGACAACTAGGTGCATTTAATAAAGTGTCAATAATTAATCAAGCCCTTACACAATAGTTTCCCATGCTTAATGCTTTGCCATATACCAATTTTAATCAGTATTTTAATACCAGTACTTCCCAACATATTTATCATATTACTCCTACATACGTAGATAAACAATATACTTCAAATCAGAATATGCCAATATTTTTAAATTTTAATCAATATCATAACATCCCAAATTTCTTTAATCCTATTTCATATACCAATAACACAACAAACTAAATGATAACAATGCATACCAAAAATATTAATTCTCAATTAGATAACATGTAGAAATTAGTCTAAAAGCTCAGTAGTGATATGATCTGGTTATAGAAGCAATTACCCTAGAATATACTTTCTAAAAATAATATTCATAATTGGAATTTTAGTATCCAAGAAAATAATAACCAATGGTATACTCACCTAGACAATGGATAAGTCTCAAATATTACTAGTAATCAATCAGATGACAACCTAGGAGCTTCAATAAATTTGGTTGACCTTGCTAAAACTAATTATCTAGAGTTTAAAACTATTTTATATACTGATCAAAAAGAGATAAATTTTTTGAAGTTAGTACCCACCAATGAGGATTGTAGGAATCAAGTTAATCAAAATGTAGGGACAACCTTAGTTTTAGAAACATATGAACCATAAAAGTGGATGAAGATGAATCTGAAGAAGAATTTGAAGAGGACATAAAAGAAGAGGTGAAAGCTCACCAACTATTTTAGAAGAATAATTATTAGGGTATTTATATTAAATAAGAGGAATAACTAATATATTTCACACCTCCAAGAGAAAATTCCATCCCACCTAGTGTGTAAAATACTGAAATCCATGTCCCACCTAAATATCCTATAATAAATATATCATTGCCATAGATAGAGAAAAATATAGAACCAAATAATCTTGGATATGATATTATTGAAGACCTTAATAAAGCCAAGGAAAATAGTTTGTTGATTGAGATAGTTTAGTTGACTAACCACAAGAATTTTTTGCTTGAGAAAGAAGAAACTAAAAGGGATACTCATGCTCTGGTGGCTATGAACAAAGAAAAGGTAGAATCCCCACCTTTCCTCCTGACTACTAGAATTTTTGGTAAAAGTTTGCATAACTACCTTATGGATTCAAATATTGTTGGTAATGAAATGCCATATGTTGTTAACAAGAAATTAGGGTTGACTCCTACTCACCCAAATAATAAGGTTGTTACATTAGACAAGATAGAGGTAAATATGGTTGAGGTACTAAATCATATCCATAAACAACTAGCTATTAAATCCAGTATACAAAAATATAGGGATACTCATGTTGGCATGACCCTCCCTAGCAGACTTTTTGTCACATAGAGACAATGTATTAATTTATGATACTTTAATACCCAACTTGGGACATTAAGCCAACTATATGATGTTTAGTTGATTTGAAAGAGCATGTTATTACTGACTTATTGCCAAGATGTGCAATATTAGGTACACTTGTAGGTGGAAGTTACAGAATCATCCACTAAAAGTGGGGGTACTTGAGGTTGGGAAAATAATTATTAAGGAAACTTGAGGGTAACATAGATGGATACCTTCATATAGGCATGCATTCATATAGGGATAATCATCAATAGCTAAAAATATTGAGTTTCAGATTGATAGCCTAGTAGCTACCATAAATTCTAGAGGTTAAGACAGGTGACTAGGTTGATGGAAATACTCCATCTTTGTGTGTGCATATATTTGATTATATTTTAATTCATCACTATATGCATTATTTGTTTAAGGAATAAAAGCATGCATGATTATATTGTTTTTTAAAACTCCTTATTTTGCTTAAACCCTTTCAAAATCCACATTACTAGAGTAATCATCTAGAAAATATTTTACTCTACATATATATTTATATATGTGTGTGTATGTAAATAATAGTTTAATTATTTACATGATAATAGAACTTCATCATAAGTAATATTTTAACTATTTTAATGTTAATAGAACTTTGTTATGAATAATAGTTAATTATTCCAATATATGGAGCTTCATTTGTAAATAATGGTTTAATTATATCAAATGATGGAAGAACTCAGTTTGAAAATAAATGATGGATTATATTTAAAGATAAAGGATTTCATTCAAAATAATAGAACTGCTTTTAAAGTCCCTTTTAATAATTGAAGTATTAAATAAATATTTTATCAATGGAGGTAATAAAATCTTATGTGAGATATTTTAAGATATAAAGATAAAGTATCTTAAGAGATTTGGGAAACTTCCTCATCAAGACTCCCATAATATCTCTCGGTCGGCTTCACATTAATATGAAAAACTTTGTTCCAAGGAAAAAAAATTAAAAAAGGGAAATATCAATAAAATCCACAAAGTATGGTTTTCAAGTTATGGTGAGTAGATGAGAGGAGATGGGCTTGTTAGAAGGAGATGTTGAGAAGTGTGGCCGAGAGGATAAGGTATATATATATATATGCACTAAGAAAAATACAACACACCAATGTTGTAGAGAAATTATAAGAAATGACGAACATTGCTAAGGGAAGGAAGAGACACTAGAACCAAAGATATTGGTGCTAACAAACTAGACGTTTGGGAAAGCAACAACAATGGATTTAAGGTTGGTTTTTATGCTATCGTTTGTTTCATCATATCACGTTAAAAGGAATATGATGGTCTTAAAAATAATGGTGTGGTTGCACCATAGACATTGATTCTCTTCCCTCTACATCAAGCCCTTGACCCATTTGTTTATCTTTAACCCCAGTGGGGAATTCCATCATATTTAACTAAATCTTGGGGGAAGTATTCAAATATAATGCTAGATGGTCACTTGGTTTTATACCATCTATGAGCTAGGATAATTCAATTATTAGAAGTCTTATTTTACCTTGTTGAGGGTGTCGATGTGTGTGTATTTGTTAAGCAAGGTATGGTCAAAGTGATTCATTTATAACTATCATAAGTGCAGCAAAAATTGAGCTAAATCCCTCCAAAGCCTCTTTCCATATTAGATGGCTATTATGGTAGAAATGAAACCCCTACGGGTGAGTCATGGGTAGATACCCTTAGTGTAGAAACACTTTTTTGGTTTAAAATATTTAAATATCCCTAGTAAAAAAGTCGGAAATAGCATGACAAAAATGGTGTGAGTAGTGTGATTATAGCTCATTTTTGTTCTTCTATTTTATCCCACACCAATGGTGTGTGGAGTTGATGGTAAGGTATAATATGTATCACACCTAGAGTTAGGTAGCCAAGCACTTGTGCACTTGGCTATACCTAACAAAAATAATTTGATCCAACTTGGACACGTGTCCTCCAAATGCATGGCAAATTCTCCCTGTGTTTGGTGTTATTTTGGATTACCTTCTGGTCAGTTGCTACTAGACTGTATTGAGTATTTGACCAAATTAGGTCATCAACCAAGCATTGGCTAGGCCTCCATGTAACCACAGATTTTATTAGGTTTTAGTTATTGTTTTCAAAAAGGCTTTCCATAGGTTTTGGATAAGTTCATTGAAGGCTAGCTTAGGATTTAAGAAAAGGTTGATTATACATTTAATTAGATAAAGTTTTCTTTAATTATATTTAATGGGAGAAAGTGTTATTCAATTATACAAAATGGAAAATTTTGATTATTTGATTAATTAGAGAAAGTGTTCTTTAATTATATTAAATGGAAAAGGTTGATTATTTGATTAATTAGAGAAAGTGTTCTTTAATTATATTAAATGGCTAGGATTGATCAATTCATTTATCTATAAAATAGTTAGATTTTTTTATAGATTTAAGTAATAGGACTTTGGTTTATAAAATTAAATAAAGTGATTTATTTTTAAATTGAAGTAGAAAGATTTAATTTAGTAAATAAATGAAAGGATTATTTTATAGATTAAAGTAATGGGACTTTGGTTTATAAAATGAAAGGAAATGATTTATTTTTAAATTGAAGTAGTAAGCTTTAATTTAGTAAATAAATGAAGGATTTCCTTATATATTAAGGGTATGGGACTTTGATCTATTAAAAAAAGGTAAATCTAATTAAAGTAAAATTATGATCTAATATGCATGTTGAATGACTCTCTAATGGTATTTGAGAGGGAAAAACAAAAGTAATGATTATTTTGGGGTATTAGCTATGCATTAGATGGTTAGATACTTAATTAAATTTGTATAATTGAAATTTGAAAAAGTAAATATTAAATGCATTAGAGGTGTACTTGTATTGAACCATGAGTTCCTTGATCACCTACTATCCTTAAATGATCAATGGAAAGAGAGTAAGGATGAAGAGATAGATGTGACCAGTGTACCACTTTGTTCTCTACTTACCATTTACTTAATTATGCTCGAATACACTATATTTATGGTGAGATATATCTATTTTTTTATTCTTTGAATTTACATGGCGACATCAGTAGATGCCATAAATCTAGGCAGGTTGTATGGCTTTTATGGCTACCACAATAATCTACACTATCTGCCTTGAAAATTACCATATAGTTCTTTGCATAGTCCACCCCTATAACAACCATGCCACAATCATTTTAAACCTTTTACACCACTGAAAGCACTAGGAAAGAAACAAGCGTTCAATACAATGAGGCTCAAGTTTTGAACCTTGGACCTCCATCCCCCTTATGGGGTTTGGTTGAACCAATTGGTCTACACATCAAACCTAAAATTGTATTAATTATTAAATGTTTATATTTTAGTATAATTTTATTAATTTTTTGGTATCACATAGAGAACATGGATCTTCTTATATCATGTTGAGAACATAGATTTGTCAAGATTCGATCCCAAAACATTCTAGAGTGTACATAGGGTTACTTTACAACATGAGCTATCAACATTTAATTAATATATCCCTAAATTATCATGATGTATTATTATTTAAAAGCATGGGGTTGTACCATACTACAATGTAAGTAACAATTGTGGAATGATGAAGATGTTACCTTCTGATTTATTATTTGAATTATTTATATTTTGTATTATATTCTCTTTAAATCAATGTTATTCTCTTTTAAGCATTGCTTATTTCATGGTATCCCTTGTATGCTCTCAATTTTATATAATTTGTTAGATTTAGTATCTAGAATTGCTCTTGCTTCCTTCCATATATATATATATATATATATATATATATATATATATATATATATATATATATATATATATATATATATATATATTTTATATATATTTTCTAGGGTAAAATTAGAGAGTAACCTAAGGGATTAAGACTCCTTAGGTTGAACATACAAAGACCTAAGGAATTAAGACCCCTTAGGGAGAATGGAAATTAAAGTTATGGGAAGTCTACATATGAGTTAAGATAGGTCATCATGGAGATAAGATGGATAGCTTAACTCGTAATACTCATAGCATACCTACACAGAATATCTTATGTATGGTATGGGGATGCATGTATACCTTTGATGGGCTAAAGGTGATAAGTCTACCTCATTAAGGATGATGCAATAAATAGGCTTATTTGTGGTAATACATGGTGCAACTACATATATGGTACTTGTGTGAGGGTATCTCGTGATATGTAGCTCTTTAGAAAAAATTAGGGGAATAAAAATAATAGGTAAATGTTAATTTGGTTAAAGGTTTATGAATTCCTCTCTTAAAAAAAAATCATTTCCTATGTATTTTTGTTTTTTTTTTTTAGGTCATTACATTTGGTATCATAGATATAGGTATGAGGGTATATATCTTCTTATGTATTGAAGAGATTTGGGTGTCTCCAATGAAGGCTTGCTTAAAGTATAATCTAGAGTTGGGATGATCTATAATACCCTATTGTCTAGAATATAATAGGGGTTAATTCGAAGGGTGAGCAGATTTTAGGGTACCATGGTATGGTATTTGGTATTAATGATACATCATAACCTTAGAATTCTACCCTAGATATATTACTAGTACTTTCAGTAAGAGAATTTTGTATTTTGGCTTGGATTAGTGATATAGTAAGGTGAAACTGTAGCCTAATATTTTCTTGGTTTTAACTAGGTTAAAATTTCTAACAAAGGCTAGAAGAAAGAGGCCTACACCTAGAAAAACTTGAAAAAGTAATATCAAAGAAGAAATATAGGAATAGGATCCAAAAATCCCTAACATAGAGGTAGAGGACCTCACTGCCATGGTTCCTACTATGCAGGATCAAATAAGATAAGTGTTGGAAACCATTGTGAATAAGAACTCTCAAGATAGAGGGTCATAGATAGACCAAGATAATGAGCTAACTGTAGAAAATTTGTAAGCTAGAGCCCTTATAAAAAAGGAAATGGCTAGGGATTTGAAGAACATTTGTATCTCCAAGTTTGGAGGATAAGGAGAAGGGGATGCAGCTGAGGCATGGTTGAGATAATTAGAGGTCTACTTCATGGCTACTTCCCAGGAATACAAATGGTTTGGACCATGATAAACCTAGAAGGGGCTGCTCTATATTGGTGGGAAATCTGCTATGAGAATACTAAGATTGAACTTGTTAATATTCAATGGAAATAATTCATAATTAATTTCAAGAAAAGGTTACTAAAAAAGCATTTTTATGCAATGAAATTTGAATAATTTCTAGTTTAACATAGGGAACATAAATGATGGAGGTATACTATAAGAAATTGACATGGTTACTTAAGTATATACCAACTTATTATGATAAAATGAGGGTTCATAAGTTTTTCCATGGGTTGGAATCTAGAATAAACCATGATGTAAAAATGCATGAGCCTAAATTAGTACAAAAGGTGTATGACCTGACAAAGAACGTAGATTTGCACTTCTAGTTTAACTATGCCACCCTATTTGAGCAAGATCGCAAAGCACTGAGGAATAGGAATAGTCAAGAATTCTTGAAATGGGAAGAGGAAGAAGATCAAAAGACCAAGAACCCCTATAATTTTTAGAAGATAAATGACATGAAAAAGGGAACGTTTAAGAAAAAATCTGAAAGAAAACCAAAAATAATACCAACAATGCAAAACCTCATCCTTAGAAACCACAAATGCCAACACTAGCAATTAAAGTAGGAGATCAAAAATTAGAAAATAATTAAGAACCCAATGATGAGTGTTACCATTGCAAAGGTCCACACTATTCTATTCAATGTACACACCAACCAAGACCAAGTTAATTCAATGCTAAAGGGAAGAAACCTGAGTATCAGATCTATGCTACAACTAGGAAACAAAATTTAGAAGGGCAAGCTACCCCATTTCTTGTAAAAGGTAAGATTTTTAATAAGAAAGTAAACATTCTAATAGATAGTGGAGCCACTTATAGTTTTATTTCTTCTAGTATAGCAAAGACTATGTCAAAAAAGGAAAGGATATTTGGCCCATGAATGGAAGTTTGAGCATGGTTATGGACAAACCTACTTGATAAACCAATGTTACACAATGGGAGAAATTAATTTAACTAGTAGAACCATGGAGTGCTTTTTATATGTAGCTCAACTTAATACCTTTGATGTAATTCTGGGATGGATTGGTTACATGCCCATAAAGCCTTGATCAATTTTCAATATTGGTGTATCGAGTATTCAAAATAAGGTGGGGAAAGGCTAAGAATTCATAGTGAACAAGGGGTATTCAAACCCTAGATGTTGTTGTCTATGCAATTAAATAAAGCCTTTAAGAGAGGAGGGATAGTGTATGTTGTAGAACTTAATGAAGTGAGTAATGATAAAAAGAAAGAAGTTCTAGGAAAGCACCAAATTTTGTAGGACTTTAAGGATGTATTTCTAGAGGAATTACCTAGACTCCCTCCTATGCGAGGATTTGATTTTACAATTGATATTATACTAGGAGTTGAACCTTTTAATAGATCACCATATAGGATGAATCCTATCAAGATGCAGGAACTAAAGGTTCAATTGCAAGGGTTATTGGAAAAAGAACTAATAAAACCAAGTGTCACCATGGGGTGCATCAATATTATTTGTCAAAAAGAAAGATAGTTCTTTAATATTGTGTATTTATTATAGGATGCTAAATAAAGATACAATAAAAAACCGATATTCTTTACCTAGAATCGAAGATTTATTTGATCAACTAAGATATGCCATGGTGTTTACTGAGATTGATATAAGATCAAGTACCACCAATTAATAATACATGAGGATAACACTAACAAAATGATATTTAAAACTAGATATGGGCATTACGAGTTTATAGTTCTACCCTTTGGACTAATTAATGCCCCAACTATGTTCTTGAATCTAATGAGCTATATATTCAGAATAAACTTGGACTAATTTGTCCTTGTATTTCTAGATGATATCTTAATATACTCTTTGAACAAAGAAGAGCATGATAAAAATGTCAAAATCATATTAGAGTTGTTAAGGTAAAATCAATGCTATGGGAATATAGATAAAAGTGATTTCTATGTTTTAGAGATACGATATCTAGGACATATCATATCAAAAAAGGAATCATTGTGGTTCCCAAGAAAATAGAGGCCATCCTAAATTGGCCACTCCCTACTAATGTTATTGAAGTACAAAGCTTCATGGTGCTAATGGGATACTATAGACATTATATAAAGCATTACTCCAAGATTGTTGTGGCAATAACTAACATTCAAAAGAAGGTAAAGAAATTCAAGTGGTCAAAAAAGTGTGAGGTTGCTTTTGCATTGTAGAAAAATAATATCACTACAGTACCAATACTAAATATTCCTAACCCTCAAGGGAACTTCTCTATATGCACAAATGCATCATTAGAAGGGTTAGGAGGATTACTCTCTTAAGAGAAGTCAATGGTGGTATATAATTCAACGAAGCTCAAGAATCATGAAGTTAATTATACTACACATAATTTAGAGCTAGATATAGTGGTACATACTCTAAAGGTTTGGCACCACTACCTGGTGGGAAAGTTGTTTAAATTAATAACTTACCATCAAAGTATGAGGTACATATTCATCCAACCTATAATCAATGCGAGACAAAGGATATGGTTTGAATTCATCTCTAAGTAAGACTTTGAAATTGAGTACATTCAAGGGAAGGAGAATAAGGTTGTTGATGCCTTGAGTAGGAGGAAACACATAGAAACCATAACCAGGAGTCGCATGGGCTTAATGGACCAAGTGATATAGGAGCAATATTTGGATGAGTATTGCCAAGAAATTTGAGCTAGAATGAATAAAGATCCTAAAATAATAGGAAATTTGGCATGATAGATGACCTTTTGTGCTATAAAGGTAGAGTTATCATACCAAGGACAAGTGTGATGAGCAAGGTGCAGCAACAGTATTTTCATTGTTGTCTACACAATTAGACAGGTCGGTTGATGCAGTGGATAGGAGTTAAGAGGTTCTTCAGAGTATGTACAGTGATTTTCCAAAAGCTCGAAGTGGCCCATATACTAAAAATCAAAATAAAATCACAAGGAAGAAAACTGTCGCGATATCGTGACATGTTGAGAAAGAAAGAAAAATTGTCGTGATATCACGACATGTTGAGCAAGAAAGAAAAACTATCACGATATCACAACATGTTGAGAAAGAAAGAAAAATTGTCGCGATATCACGACATGTTGACAAGCAAGAAAAACTATCACGATTTCGTGACATGTTCAGAGAGAAAGTGCAAGTAAGAAAAACTATCATGATTTCATGATATGTTCGAAGAGAAAGTGCAAGCAAGAAAAATTGTCACGATTTCATGACATGTTCAGAGAGAAAGAGCAAGCAAATAAAACTGTCACAATTTCATGACATGTTCGGAGAGAAAGCGCAAGCAAGCAAAACTATCACGATTTTGCAACATGTTGGAAGAGAAAAAGGCAAGTAGAAAAAGTGTCGTGATTTCATGACATATTGCAAGAGAGATAGTATGGAAGAAAAAGTGTCACAATTTCGTGACATGTTGTAAGAGAAAAAGGCAAGTAGAAAAAGTGTCATGATTTCGTAACATATTGCAAGAGAAATTGTACGGAAGAAAAAGTGTCGCGATTTCGCGACATATTGCAGGAGAGAGAGTCCGAAAGAAAAAGTGTCACGATTTTGTGACATATTGCAAGAGAGATTGTATGGAAGAAAAAGTGTCACAATTTTGTGACATATTGCAAGAGAGAGAGTCCAAAAGAAAAAGTGTCGCGATATCGTGACATGTCGGGTTTTCACGACCCAAAGGCAAGAGAGAGAGTCCAAGAGAAAAAGTGTTGCGATATCATGACATGTTGGGTTTTCGTGACCCGAAGGCAAGAGAAAGAGAAAAGGAGAAAAAGTGTCAGGATATCGCGACATGTCAGGTTTTCGTGACCTGAAGGAAAGAGAAAGAGCAAAGGAGAAAAAGTGTCGCGATATCGCTACATGTCGGGTTTTCATGAACTTAAGGCAAGAGAAAGAGCAAAGGAGAAAAAGTGTCGCGATATCGTGACATGTCTGGTTTTCGTGAACCAAAGGCAATAGAAAGAGCAAAGGAGAGAAAGTGTCACGATTTCATGACATGTTGCATTTTCACGACTAAATGAGGAGAGAGAAAGTAAGAAGGAAAAAGTATCACGATATCATGACAAAATTAAAGAGGAAGAGTACAGAGGCAAAAGTGTCACGATATCATGAAATGTTATTTTTTCACGGGTAAAATCCAAGAAGAGTAGTAAGGAGGAAAAAGTGTCACGATATCGCGACATGTTGTGTTTTCGCTGGTACAAGCCAAGAAGAGTAGCAAGGAGGCGAAAGTGTCGTGATATCACGACATGTTGTGTTTTCATGGGTACAAGCAAACAAAAGAAGCAAGGAGGAAAAAGTGTCACGATATCGTGACATGTTGTGTTTTCATGAGCTAAGAAGAGAACCCAACCAAAATAAGATATGTGACAATTAACTAAAGTTATACAACAGTTACAAGGGCCGTTGCAGAAGAAAATCATGCAGCTAAAATAAGAAGATTTAACTGAAGTCAGGATGTCGAGCTATGGGTGTAGTTACGAGAGAAAAATCATGCAGC
>JAQPPZ010004408.1:0-12815 GCA_028583015.1 Wollemia nobilis | reverse complement strand
GAGCAACCCAATAAGAAAATGAGAATGAAAAATATAATTATGATAAAAGAATGTCCTTGCACTTTAGGGTTTCTATGGAAACATAAAGAAGAAAGTATTTTTGAGGTTATTCCTTGTACTTTAAATTCTTCAAAGAAAGAAAAACCTATAGATGAAAAATATCACTATGAGCAATATATAATAATTGAAGAGATTGATGAAGATGTAAGTGTTGGTGGGAATAGAAAAAGATAAGAATACAAAAGAAGAAAAAACAAAGAGAAAAAGAAACTCATCAGGATATTTATATGAGAGAACAAAAGAAAATACCACAAGTGGTAATAAGAAGTGGGTCAAAACCACAAATAAAAAGTGATGATAAAAATGATATAGTCAAAATAAAAATAAATTTTATGCTAAGCAGGACATAAGAGTCTTGTATTATATAAAGAATAGGAAATGTTGAAACTCCTAGACATGTGAGGAGTGCAATAGTAAAGTATTCAAGAGTCACCTTTCCATATATATTATGGAGATAAAGCTCCATACAATGTATTGGGAAAATAGTCTGTAAACGATCAATATAGCAAGCATTTATAATATTAAAGTTTGTATACAAATTTTGAACAATTTTATTGTAAGTATATTTCATGCTTGTACATGAATGATTTTATCCATTCACATTCATATTTGATGTTATTGTGAATGTTATTATAATTTATATTGGCTAGTATATACTTTAATTGCTCTTATATTTAATTATACTCTTGATTAATTATATTTAAACCTAAGATATTGTGGCTTAATTATATTGGGACTTGAGATAGTTTGGCTTAAAAGGTAAATATTTTCTTGCTTCATCCTAATGAAAATAGGATAGGTTAGGGTAAAAAAAAATATGGCAAGTAAGAGATGGGATAAAAATTCCCATATAGGGAAGTAATGCAAGTTGGTAACCTCACCTCAAGGAAAATGCTATAAGAAGACCATTTTGTGTTATTTTTCCTATGTCAAGCCATTGATAAAATTGAATTGACCATTTCTTCATTATTAGAGTTACCTTAAAATAAATGCCTAATAAATAAGGCCTCATTTCAAGGTTCATCTCTTTCTGCAAGCAAAAGACCCCTATGAACCATCAATATTGTAGTGAAGTTTCACTACCATCCATCCAAAGAGGGTGTTGATTTGGAACTTTATCTAGAATGAAGAGTCCTTAAAAGTTTCTAATCATCAAGAAACTTATGTTGAAGAACCATTGAGAAGCTATCCCCATTGAGATGCTAAATATGGGGATAGGTTTTAACCACTCAATTAGGGCAATCTACTCTTGTTTAACCATAGTTGATGAAATCAGTTTTAGCCACTATTATCTTCTAGTTATGATCAACAAACACATTATTCTCAAAATATTTACAATCCCTAGAAACAATAGTTTTCTTACTAACAATATTGAAAAATGTGTAAGCCTTACTACCATCATTATAACCTGTAAAAATGTGAGGCTCACTCTTGGGATCTAATTTTTTTCTTTTAGCATCATCAATGTGAAAAAATTATAAGCAACCAATTACTCTAAGATGAAATACCATGGGATTCTTACCATACCATGCTTCATAGGGTGTCTTGTTTTTCACTACCATTGTGGGCCCCTTCTATTTAGGATGTAGGTTGTTGTTTACACTACTTCAATCCAAACATTTTTTAGCTTCACACATACTTTGAAATTACTTGTACCATCGACAGGTTGACTCCACCACTCAATGATTTTTGTCTTAAACTCCAGATGTTGAAGCCACATGGACTCAAACCTGAATGGAGGTTTAAACTTATTATCCGACCTGGAAACTTCTAAGAGAAGTGGGTTATGATCAGAGGCTATCCTTGCAAAGGATGACAAAGTAGCATCACCAAATATTGGGATTGCTTCTTTGGATATCAAAACTCTATCAAGTCTCATTTGTATGAGTTGGTCTCCTGCGCGTTGATTGGTCCAGGTAAACAGTGAATCCTGGAGCTCAATGTCCATGAGTTCATTAGAGTCGATGAAGTCAGTAAAATACTCGTAACTCCTGGGGGCAATTGGGGTACCTCCAGCTTTATCAGTGGGACAACTCAATAATCAAATATGAGCATTAGCTATAATATTCATAATGAAATGGCTTAAATAAACCTTACAAAGGCTAGAAATAGCCTTAGGATATTATGGAAATAATATCCTAAATAATAGCTAACAAACGCACTCTCAATGAGAAGCGCTTAACAACTAACAAATATAGATGCTAACAATAATATCTATCGACAATAGGAAGTGTCAATAGATATTCTACCTAGGATAGAAAGTGAATGAAGTAAACTAACCTATCTAGGACTAATTACCAAATGAGGTAATATAGTAGTTACATAGTAACTCTAACATCCCCCCTTATTACATTATTTGGGTAATACATACATATCCTCTAATACAACAATATTTGGGAAAAGTATATAACTACCCCAATACAGTGAAAAGGATGTCGATTTGCTGGTTCTTGCTCTGTCACAGTACTTTAGCTGCTTCTAAGAAAAAAAGTGGGTCATTCCTCACTTTGTATTCACACCAATGAATGTCCTTATAGTAATCACATCATCCAACCGAATTGCATGGGTAACCAACCACTGCAATCACTAGGTGTAGTAGAGTAGATCACTTCATATGAGATTCATTCATTTTACAATATGAATTTGCAAAAGATAAGGTAGCTAAGGTGTTGGTCGCTACCGAAAATGCACCCTTATAAGTTCCCCCCTTCTCGTTGCAAAACATAGTGTAAGTAATTTCTGAAGAAAGTGTGACTAAGGTGTCGGTCAATGCCGAAAATGCACCTTTATAAGCCATCTTCCCTGTTTACAAAAATTGTGAAGAAAAGAAATTTATATCCCCCCTAAATTGCAAAAAAGTGTGCAACTCAAGAGTGTTGTGAAGGAATTACAAATATTGCCTCCTAGGCAATTGTACACCACAAAAAGTCACTCCTCTTGTTACAAGTACTTCAAACACCTAGAGTTTGCTATTTATGAAGCCTAAGAGAGGTACAAACACCCCTTATTGCAAGGTATTCAAACAAAAACTTATGCTATTTATGAAGCCTAAAAGAAGAGAGAGAAAAATGGTGCTTTTTCCCAAGGGACACATGTGTTTTCCCTCTACAAAACTGTTTTAGCAATTAGCACTCTGTGTGCTTTCCCTGAACCAGAATCGGAATCCGAATGAGACACTTCACTAGAAATATGGATTTTGTGTTGTGCCTTTTCTATTCTAGTTTTTCTTGTATTGAAACCAACACTGAATGGTGTCTTGGTTTTCTTTTTTACAAGTTTTGCAAAAATATGGTTTTCTAGGAAATTTTATCAAAAAGTTCACCAAATAATCCTTCCTTATTGTAAGAACTTCAAGCATGATTGCTATTATGAAGTCTAAAAGAAAAGGTATAATTTTTATGACTTCTACTTTTATGATTGCCTTTACAAGTTTTATTTCCCTCTTGTCAAAAATCTGTGTTTTGAAGGATGAAAGGAATTATCCCCCCTTAGTGCAAAGGATTGCAACTTTTTAAGGTTCCTTATTTTCAAAAACTTGTTCTTTCTTTTGATTACCCTAAAAGAGTACCAAAATATAATTCACTCAAACAGTTATTTAATGGCACCTACCTTAAAACCCTTCAAGAAGGATGAGAAGTTGGAGGAAATTAAGCCAAACAAATAAGAGTGAATTAGGGGTTTTGTTGATTTAGGAGAGAATATCAAGTGTTATTGGCTTTAAATATGTGCATGGATGTACACAAATTTGTGAAATTTTGAGGTTTGGATGTTCTTTATTATATGAATTATAGTTGCAAAAAGAATGATGCAACAATCAAACAATAAATGGCCTCAAAATTATTATCACCTAGTTTACCAATTAAGGTGTCGAGTAAAATCGATAAGGCACATTTTTAAATTTTTGCAACAAAATGTGTGTTTTGTGTTGTGCAAAAAATGATATTTTTATGTCTCCTACTTTGTTTTGCAATTTTGCAAATGAAGTACAATGTTGTCTTTCCCCTTGAATTTTGCAAAATGAACAATTTGAGCACTCCTTTCAAGACAAGTCAACACACGACCCGTGTTTGAAAGGCTTCCATAACTAGTCAACACATGACTTAGTTTTTATGGGCCCAAGGTTACAATTTCTTCTCAAATTTGCAAAAAAAATAGATGTGCAATTTTATGTATTATATCCCCTCTTGGAGAAAACAAATGCACACTTTCTCTTTGATTCTTACAAAAATTTCAGTCTCCTTGTTGTCTAATTTGCAAAAAAAGGTGTGATCCTTTCTTGTATGCTAAATTAACAAGGTTTGAGAAGAGTTTTCTAATTTGCAACAAAAAATGTGCTCTTGCTATGTCTCATATCTCCATTTTGTGAGAAAACACAAGCACCTTGGAATTTGAAAGTTGCAAAAAACTTATTTCTTTAATTTTAATTGGCAAAATTTAAAGAAAGTTTTAATTAAATAATTTTAATTAATAATAAAAAACTAAAATAAATGTTTTAAATAAATCAATTTAAAGGTTTAATAGAAATTTATTTAAGAATAAAACATTATTTAAATTTAAATTATTAAAAAAAATAATAAAACAAAAAAAACTTTAATTAAATATGCAAAATAAAATAAAATAAATAAATTGTACCTGGGCTTTGTATGAGGCAAAAAAAAATGCCTTTTATACCCGATGGGAGTCGAACCCTTGACTCCCTGCCTAGGGCCTTAGCTCGACCCGATCAACCGGTTGGGCTAGAGGGCCCGATGGGAAGAAAGGCACAGATTGTGCCTGTTAAAGCCTTCTTTAGGCTTGATTAGAAGGAAATCAAAATTCCTTCGAGACTTTTAGTCCCACATTGCCTAGACGACAATGTATTTGCTCTTTAAAAGAGCAAAAGTGTGTATAGCACTATGAATGCCTTCGGGCAGTCAGTCCACCGTGTGACTGGTTTTGCTACCAGTCACGTGGACCGTCAGGGTCATGACACCCGCCACTTGTCGCCAGTGTCAGGTCTAATGACACGTGGCTAGTCCGCCACATGTTGCATTTGTCTTCGTCTAGTCATCTTCTAGTGGCTATCCACCACGTGTCTGGTCTTGGTCCAGTCAACACCTCGATGTGTGTACTGGTGTCAGTCCATGTGTTCGTCTAGTTAGCACCTCGGAGTGCATGCCAGTGTCAGTCCACGTGTTTGTTCAGTAAGCACCTCGAGGTGCATGATAGGGTCAGTCCACATGTCCACCAAGGATTTCTAGGTTTTTATGTTAGGTTTGGGTCGTCGATGATCAGAGGTCCACCTACCCTCTCGGATCTTGATCATCAATTGGGATTCATGTCCTCCCACGGAGGGCACACCTACCCTCACGTGGTGGTCTACCACCTGGGAGGGTGCACCTACCCTCCTATCAACATGGTCCGTGTGTCTAGCTGAGAGAGGGAGGGCGCTCCTACCCTCTTAGCTCTCCTAAGAACTCTCCAGAGTTTATCAGACCCGAGGGCGCTCCTACCCTCAGGTTTGGGTTCGGTCCCCACCTAGGAGGGCACTCCCACCCTCCCAACTATGCATTGGACCCACAGGGGTAGCGCTAGCAGCCATCGAATGCTGACGAGTTTAATAACCCTAGCCTTAGGATCCGTGCCTGGTGTTACGGGCTCTGGTCTCTCGATACAGTAGCAGGTCAAAAATACCTGCGGGCTTTCCTACTTTAGGCACAAATATTTCCTCACACGAAGGAAAATGGGCCTCTCTCCTTCTCCAATGGAACAAGAGTGGCTCTCGTATTCGCCACTTGGAAGGAAGGTCGCTCTCTCCACGCTCACAGGAACCAGAGGTGAAAACCTCATGAATGATACCAATGTAGTCAACTCAATAATCAAATATGAGCATTAGCTATAATATTCATAATGAAATGGCTTAAATAAACCTTACAAAGGCTATAAATAGCCTTAGGATATTATGGAAATAATATCCTAAATAATAGCTAACAGATGCGCTCTTAATGAGAAGCACTTAACAACTAACAAATATAGATGCTAACAATAATATCTATTGACAATAGGAAGTGTCGATAGATATTCTACCTAGGATAGAAAGTGAATGAAGTAAACTAACCTATCTAGGACTAATTACCAAATGAGGTAATATAGTAGTTACATAGTAACTCGAGCAAAAAAATTATTAAATTTTCCTACCACCATCCATTCACAACATGGAAAGGATGAATGCATCTACATGAGACTGTCCCACATTCCAAGCTGATCGTCGAAATTATTTGGAGCATAGATATTTATTAGAACCCATTGTTTATTGGTTTCATTACATTTAAAGAGGATATTGATAACTCTGTCACTTTTAGATATCAATTCTTTGGTAACTTTCATTGGATCCCATAGGCATAGCAGCCCCCCTGAAGCACCATGGGTAGAGTTGGCTACAAACTTGCAATTATTCCACACTAATTTAACCACCTTGTCTATATTTAGGTCTTCTACCTTTGTTTCCTGGACAGTAAATATTAAGGGTCTCATCTCCTTCCTAAGAGAAGAAAATACTCTTTGTTTTATTGCTCCGTTGAGCCATATGGCATTCCAGGATAGGACCTTAATTTGCAAGGTTTATAAGTGGATTTATTCCCCCATTTCGTTTACGGGGATTTGGTTCTTTTACCTTCTTCCTTAGACATCTCTTTGGGTGGATATAGTGAATATAGTAATGTTTTTTAGATGCCATTAGCAATGCCATCTGTCGTCTACTTTTTCCTTGAATATGGGTTGGGTGCTCAACCCCATATTCTTTTTGTACCCACATCACATTAGGGTTTCTTATGACTTTTGGTGTTATTCATGGGGGGACTGGAAGGTTCACCACTGCCTGATAAGACAAGGGTAAGATAAGGAGAACCTAGAGAAAAAGGTTTGAAGGGGGATCTCCCTTCCTGCAAAGGAGAGCACATAGGGGAAGGCGACAAGGGGGAAGAAAGTTGGGATGGGTAGGGGGAGGCTGTCTTGACAGGAGAAGCCAACGAAGAAGAGACAAAGGTGGTTTTGGATAGGGGATTGAGGGGGGAGGGTAAGGGGGAGGTGGGGGTGGAGGAATCAGCAGTGGTGGATGGGAGCAAAGAGGGTTTAGGAGGGACAGGGGATGGGGCAGAGGTAGCGGTGGAGGTGGGTGGTCGAGGGGAGGAGGAGAGGAGGAAATTTTGAGGGATTTTCGAGGTTTCTTGAGGAATAATGGGTTCGAAAGGAATGCCTTGATTTGTAAGGGATGGATCGGGATGGGTAAGTTGTTCAAAAAAAACCTTTTAGAAGGAAGTTTACTATATTTATCTGTAAGAATTTCAAGCTGGTTAGCAAAGAGATAAAATACCTCATGGGTACCATGAATTTATCCTTTGGATGATGATTCAGGTGGAACTTCTTTTTTCTTCCCTTTCTCTTTCCACATATGCATATTATGGTCCTATTTTCAAAATTTGAAATTCTTAGGGCACCTCCCACTAGTGTGAAATCCATGAACTTCTTTTTTGAGGGATGGGCACATCTCCTTTGAATGGTCTTGACCCTTGCATACACTACATATCACCTCTTTTGTGGGAAGCTATTGATAATGATAGTAGCTAGATCCATAGTTGTGCCTGTCAATAGCGGCTAACTCTATAACAAACTTGGGCCCTTGAGCCAAGTAAAATCAATTGCATCCAACAAATTTGCAATGGTTTTGGAAAATCAAAGCCTCCAAAATCTTTGCCTCAACGGCCCTAGCCCAACCAAATATTGTTCTTGGCTTCTTGGGGAAGCTAGAACAAGGAATTTGGGAGTCTACTTAAGGCCCCAAATTTACAAGCAAATCCTGGACAATTGATGAGATTTTTACAAAGTGCTATCGCTTTGCAACCAGAGAGTACAATCTCTCACAAGTAAGACGATGCTGCAAAAATTATGCTATGAAACCTGCCTATCCACCAATGGAGACTACCAAATATTGAGGAGAAGAACAACTACCTATTCAAGCATTCAATTTAGCATGAAATTGAACTAATTACCACCCTAAGTTGTTCTGAGAGAAAGCACCAAGAACATCAATCCATGCAACATTGGAATTGATTTACGCCATGCCAAAAATACAGAGAGCAGAACATTCATCCCGCAACAAATATTTTTGAAAATGACCCACAAGTGCTACCACTGACGTCGACAATGGCTAGCAGATCCGGTTGCTCTAAGCATCAGCAACTACGATCTAATGTCTCTTTTCCTTTGTTTTTAGCTTTAGATCAGATTTACAACATTTTAATTTGATTTTCTAACCTATATTAGTTGCTTTACTTCCAGTCTTACACATTCTTTATGCTTTCTTTCCAATATTTCATGCATATATATGCTTCTTTATGCATTTCCTTCATATTTTGCAATAATCATGAAATAGCCTCATCTTGAGAGGTTGTACCTTTTCTATTGAATGTTTTGTATGTTTCCTTGTGTGCAGGTTCAGGCCTTATCAAGAGCATATCACCTTCAATATCCTCCTCAATAGCATCCTAAAGTGGAGGTCATCAAAGTAATCCCTCCTATAATTAGTTTGTGGGGATCCTAAAGATCTGTTGGAGACACCTATCACATGAGTGATTCTATTGTATTATGTATCAAATGGTTAATCCCTTAGAGGGTTATTTTATAACCTTGATGTAAAGAGTATTTATCAATATGAATAAATATGGGCACATTTATTTTATCTTCTCTTTGCATTTGATTACATGATATATCTTGTAATTTTGATTACATATTACATTAGGTGTTAGATTTTTCGTATTTTTTAGAGACCATCACTAGTAGGAGGAGGGGGTTAGTCTAGGTAAGTAACTCAAAACCTAAATTTAGTTTTAACCTTAAACACCATTGATAATATTGGATAATATTGTTTGGAAAGAAAAAGTAAAATTTGATCTTATATTGTTCACCCCCCTCCTCAGTATAAGCTTGTGTTCTTCAGAATGAACTTGAGAAGTAAATTTGCAAATATTATAGATGAGACTTGTGAAGCAGATTTGTGCATGATTTAAGATTGATTTTTGGAGTGGATAAAAAGGGTTCAAAGGCTATACAAGAGATATATTTTGAATGAAATAAATGTGGATCTTGTGAAAGTGATAGACTTAATGAATGCAATAGAACATATTGACTAGTTATAATTGCATATCATTCTCTATATGTTCTTGAAGAAAAATAATTTTGGGTAGAATATGTCTGAATTACTTTATTTGATGAAAGTATTTTGAAAAATATATAAGCATGATTTTGAACATTGGTTGTATTACTACTATGGCCTTTTGGTAGGGTACCTAGGAATAGATATTTGGGGATATATTATTATATTGTATAAGTGTTAGCATGGGCCACCTATAACCCAAGGTTGATTGTATTATAATATTATATTATATTATATTAGTAGTAGACTCCCCAAAGTAGAATAAGAATATGGGTATATAAAGAAGAGATTTGTCATTGTAATCATCATTGAAGAAGAATCTTATGTAATCGTCTATGCCCACGAAGTGGCCTCTCACCTTGGGAGATCTTGTGGAGTAATTTCTTCCTTAAGGATTATTATTCGTGTTGTCATACCTTAAGGGTATTATCTATTTCTCTCATTTTTGGATTGTTATTGTGGATAATGTATTATGGATGAATGATTTAATATTTCTGCATATTGATGAATGATTTTTGTTAATGATAAATAAGTTATGCAACAAGTGGTATTAAAGCAATGATTTTGGCAAAGGGATTTTTGTGAAATTACAAAATTAGGGCAAATTTTTTTGGAAAAACATCTCATATTTCATGAGCCATATCTCTATGCACGTTTATCCGATTCAGGCGATTCTTGGATCAGATTGTGCAAAATTTGAAGAGCCTTAAAATGAGTGGTCATATGAAGAAATTCAAGTAGTATTGAGGGAGATACGACCTTCTGAAGTCATTCATATGGAACAAGGGTAGTGATGAATTTTCAAATCATGAAATTTTTGAAAGAGAAAATTTATTAGTTTAGGTAAGCAAATCAGTTCTACTTTTATTTTGTTTGAAAGAAAAATTGCAGATCTAGTTGTCTATGTGGATTTTTAGCTTCAACTTAGTGGGAAGATATCTATTTCCACAAAACCCTAGTTTGCATTGGGGCATGATATATATTCTCATAAAACCCTAGTTTGCAGTGGGGTATCAACTATGGAACTACAAAAATTTTCTGGAGCATATGATATTGATGCTAGAAAATGGTGGAAAAAGTTTAGATCTCTACATTGTAATGATTATTTCTGGAAAGTCAGCCTTCTTTTTAGTCTTGAAGGGGAAGCTTGGTCTTGGTTGAAAAAGTTTGGTAATGAAAGGAATGTGAAATACACTTGGGATGAAATAGAACATGTATTCTTGAGAAAACGGGACCCATATTATGTAGATAGCCTAATGGATGTCATCAAAGACCTTGAAAAGAAACTATAGAGAATTCAAAATGAATGGAATGAAATAAAAGGAAAATATTAGGGAAGATAATGAGACGAATTTAGAAGGCACATCTTTACATTTTAAAAAGCAAGAGAAGAATCAAAAGCTTTTAGATTCATATAAAAGTTATATTCGACAGGTTCATGGAAGCATTCAAAAAGAATAAATTATTATTTCCATTGACCCTAGTAGTAGATATAATTTTATTAATATTTCTTTGGCTAAGAAGTTGCAAGTTCAAGCAACAAAAATTAAGGACATACAACTAGAGGGTGAGTATGTTCAAATTTTTGAAGATTTGAAGATCACCATGGATAAATATGTTTTACATTCAGATTTCTATGTTGTTGAGATGGATGATGATGATATTGTTCTTGGTTATCCTTGGTTAGATTATTTGGGTATTGTTAACATTAATGTGCAAAAGAAGTTTATGAATTTATGGTATAGGAAAAATAATATAACATAGCGAGTTTGACTCTCAAATTGTGGTTAATATTTTAAACAATAAAAGGGTGGAGGAATTTAATTGATAGTTGGCCTCTGTAGCCATTCAGATTTTTAGAATGAGTGAAGAGTTCGAATTTATATCCTTTGTGCACATTCCAATGGAATGGAATGTGGTTGCTAATTACCTGGCAAAAAGGGCTTCTAAGCTACTGGATCCTTGGAGTATCGATAATTGGGAGAGTCTCCCATCTAGGGACTCTCAAATCTTGTGGGAGTTGATCCATAAGGATGTATAGACTTAAAGTGGTTTATTCTTGTATTTTTTGGGTGTCATTCTAGTCTAGTGGTTTTAGCATGTTTGGTTTTTTATTTGAGTCCTGATTAGAAGCTCAGTTGTACTCTGTAATCCAGACTTTTTATCAATAAATTTTTACCCCTTTATTTAAGAAAACAAAGTGGCCATTCTCCTCCATAGCTCAGAGGCTAAAGTACACTCAATAAAAATATGTTTGAGAGTTTCTACATTCTCTTCACACATTTCACATCTAAAAGGGCCATGAAAACCACGCTTCATAAGTTGCTCACCAGTAACCGCCCTACAATGCAATAAAATCCAATTAAAGAACCTAACCTTAGGCCAGAGCTTTTGAGCCCACAATCGAGAAAAGATGTCAGAAGAATGGTTGGGATTATTATGGCATAAGGTCAAATAACCTTGAGCAACTGAATACTTACCCTTTGTAGTGTTGTTCCATCCAAAAAAATATTTTTCATGGGACCAAGAGAGGGATCTAATATGAAGGATGCCTTGGATATCTTGTCTTTGCCTTTCTGGGATTTGAATAGGCTAATCCTCAATAGGGATCCAATATCTACCAACCTTTGAATTACCAGTATGGTACCGATAGTAATTATCCACATTTATCTAGTTAGCTCGGTGAAGCTCCTCCATCCAAGGTCTCCAATCGAGAAACTCAGTTATCAAAGGCTTGTGACCATCCCAAGAATCTATCCAAAAATTTGCCTGTTGACCATTATGAATGATCCAAAATAATATTTTCTTTATAAAATCCTCACCAGTATTAAGAACTGCTAAAATAGGAGAACCTTTGGTAGGAAGTTGATAGCGAACAAGGTCTTTAGGACTTTTGTTCTCAGCATATTTAGCACAAATATTATTGGCCCAAAGAGCATTGGGGTTATGCAACATCCTCCAATATAATTTAGCAGCTAAAGCTTTGTTGTTATTAATAGAATACCAAAATCCTAACCCCCCTTCATTATTAGGAAGACATAAAGTATCCCATTTCACCAAGGCCCATTTTCTTTTCTCCTTAGTACCACTCCAAAGGAAACAATGACTGATTTGATCCAATTATCGAAGAACAGCCTTTGGGATATTCAAAATGGAAGAAACATAAATAGGAATAGCTTGAAGGACTTATTTTACCAAGGTGATTCTAACCCCAGAATAAATCCACCTGTTGGTCCACTTTCCAATTTTCTTCTTGACTTTGTCCAACATCTAATTCCAATATTTATTTTTTTGCCTTTGAATATTTATGGGAATACCTAAAGAAGTGATTGTAATGGAGGTCTTCTTGTATCTTAATTTATCCAAGACCATGTATTCTTGTCTAGCAGAGTAGTGAAAGAAAATAGCTTTAGATTTATCTTCATTTTTGCCCAGTAGCCTTAGAAAAATAGCTAATGATTTGCTTAATATTAGAAGCTTCCTTAACTATAGCTTTACCTAAAATACTAGAGTCATCCACAAATTGAAGATGAGAGATAGGTCTAGCTCCATGAGAAATGGTAAC
>JAQPPZ010004407.1:0-152487 GCA_028583015.1 Wollemia nobilis | reverse complement strand
TGAGCAAGGTGCAGAAACAGTATTGTCATTGTTGTCAATATAGACAGATAGATCGGTTGATGCAGTGGACAGGAGTTCAGAGGTCAGTCAGAGTATGTACAGTGAATTTCCAAGAAGACCGAAGTGGCCCATATTCAAAAGATCAAAGAAAAAGACAAGTAAGAAAAGTGTCGCGATATCGCGACATGTTTAGAAAGAATGAGAAACTGTCACGATATCGCGACATGTTTGGCAAGAAAGAAAAACTGTCGCGATATCGCGACATGTTGAGAAAGAAAGAGAAAGAAAAGGCATGAAAGAAAAGGTCGACATGTTGGGCAAGACAGAAAAACTGTCACGATATCGCGACATGTTGGAAGAAAAGAAGGCAAGTAGAAAAACTGTCACGATTTCGCGACATGTTGGAAGAAAAGAAGACAAGTGGAAAAACTGTCACGATTTCGCGACATGTTGGAAGAAAAGAAGGCAAGTAGAAAAACTATCACGATTTCGCGACATGTTGGAAGAAAAGAAGGCAAGTAGAAAAACTGTCACGATTTCGCGACATGTTGGAAGAAAAGAAGACAAGTGGAAAAACTGTCACGATTTCGCGACATGTTCGAAGAAAAGAAAGCAAGTAGGAAAAACTATCACGATTTCATGACATGTTCGAAGAGAAAGTTCAAGCAGGGAAAACTGTCATGATTTCGTGACATGTTCGAAGAAGAAGTTCAAGCAGGGAAAACTGTCATGATTTCGCGACATGTTCGAAGAGAAAGTTCAAGCAGGGAAAACTGTCACGATTTCGTGACATGTTCGAAGAGAAAGTTCAAGCAGGGAAAACTGTCACGATTTCGTGACATGTTCGAAGAGAGAGAGCACACAAGGAAAAGTGTCATGATTTCGTGACATTTTGCAAGAGAAAGTTCAAGAAGGAAAAGTGTCACGATTTTGTGACATGTTCGAAGAGAAAGAGCTCGCAAAGAAAAGTGTCATGATTTCGTGACAATTTGCAAGAGAGATAGTACGGATGAAAAAGTGTCATGATTTCGTGACATATTGCAAGAGAAAGAGCTCGAGAGAAAAAGTGTCACGATTTCGTGACATATTGCAAGAGAAGATAAGCTACAAGGACGAAAAAGTGTCACGATTTCGTGACATATTGCAAGAGAAAGAGATCGAGGAAGCGAAAGTGTCATGATTTCGTGACATGTGTTTTCACGGGTGAAAGACAGAGAAGAGTACAAGGAAGTGAAAGTGTCACGATTTCGTGACATGTGTTTTCATGGGCGAAAGACAGAGAAGAGGACAAGGAAGCGAAAGTGTCACGATTTCGTGACATGTGTTTTCGCGGGTGAAAGATAGAGAAGAGGACAAGGAGGCGAAAGTGTCGCGATATCGTGACATGTTTTGTTTTTGCGGGGGAAAGCCGAGAAGACGTCAAAGAGGCGAAAGTGTCACGATTTCATGACATGTTCTGGTGAAAAGAGAAAACGAAATAAGAAATGTAAAGTTAATCGAAGCAAGTTGGGGTAAGAAATCATGTAAATAAGAAGAGTTAAAGTCAAAAATCATGCAAGCTAAAATAAGAATAGTGAATTAAAGATAGAATCAAGATTATAGGCCCGTGATGTAGTGAAACCATCGAGCGACGGTTATATTGAAAGTCCGAAATAAGAGACAGAACTATTAATAGGTTGCATGTAAAAATATTGTGCTATAAAGGAGTTACTTACAGAAGTGGCTATTAATAGGCTGCATGTGAGATTATGGAAGTCACAGAAGACCAGGAGTTTCAATATGAAAATATTGTTATAAAAGGGCAGTTGTGTGGAGAATTACAGTCCTGCTGAAAGAGTGTCATAAGAGAGATAAAAGCAAAGCCGTAAGAGCCATAAGAGTGCAGTAAGAAGCGCAGCAACAGAACTGTAAGAGGGTCGTAAGAGTGCGATAAGCAGAGCTATAAGTGTGTGCGGTGTTTGATTAATAGCAGACCAGTCAGGGTCTTGTAACAGTGAAGGCATTTTTATGTCATTGATATAGTTTCAAAATTGCAGTCCAAGTTGGTGCTTGGCATTAGGGGTTGGTGCTCCTTTCTGTTGGTGCAGATAAATAAGGGGTTGGTGCTCCTTCCAGTGGGTGCTGGAAAATTGTTTGTAAAATTGGAGTTTTGCAAAGGCTAGATTTGGACGGGAGTCCAAGCAGTCATTTTTGAGGAGTAGCCAAATTGGTGAACCTCGTTACATCGTGTGTTGTGGAATGCTCTCTTGTTAAAATTGCTTTATTTGCTTTTAAGTTCTCTTTGCTTCAGCTTTAAGAGTTGTAGATTTGAATTTAAATAGCTACACTGATTCACCCCCCTCTCAGTGTCATTGTGAGAATATCAATTGGTATCAGAGCAAGGTTCTTGAACAAGCTTAATCGGCTAAGGTGATCTTGGAAGAAACACAATGGCAGGTGGTGAAGGATTCTCATCAAACAAAGCTCCATTGTTCGATGAAACTAATTACTCATTCTGGAGACTCAGGATGTAGACATATCTATGTGCGTTGGGATACGACATTTGGGAGTCAGTAGACAGTGGATACACAATACCCACTACTCCTCCAACAGATGCTGTCGGTAAGAAACAGTTTGAGAATAACTCTAAAGCAAAGAATGCTATCATGTGCGGTTTAGTAGACAGTGAACTGATAAGGATCATGAGTTGTAAAATGGCTAAAGACATGTGGGACAAACTGAAGAGCATTCATGAAGGAGATGACAAGATCAAAGAGGCCAAGTTACAAATGCATCGAGCTCAGTTCGAAGCATTGAAGATGAATGACGATGAGAACATAGAGGCATTCATGCTGAGAGTTAATGGTATCATTAATGCGATTAGAGGACTCGACGAGGAAATGGAAGATGCTGTCATCATGAAAAAGGTACTAAGATCTCTTCCTCATAGATTTGATTCTAAAGTCTCAGCTATAGAAGAAGCTAAAGATCTAAATACATTTAGTATGGATGAGATGCATGGTTCTTTGACTGCATATGAGATGAGAATAGGAAAAACTAAACCCACAGACAGAGAAGCTACATTTAAAGCACATAAAAATATAAAAGCAAAACAAGAATCCGAGGAAGAAGAGACATCAGATGAAACAGAAGCAAACTTTGTTCAAAAACTAATAAGGGGAAAAGGAAAGTACAGAGGAAAGTTACCGTTTAAGTGTTTCAACTGTGGAGGCGTCGGGCACTTTGCAGCTAAATGTCCAATGAATGAGAAAAACAAAAGTGATGAAGGGTCACACCAAGAAAGAAGTGACTGGAAGAAGAAACCAAATTTTAGAAAAAGCAACTTCAAGAAGAAAAGTTTCATATCCAAGAATGTCAGCTCTTCTGAAGACAGCTCCGGTGAGGATTCTGAAGAAGAAACAGGTGAAGCTCTGTTCATGGCATTCGAAGAAGAAAAAACAGAGGAAAAATAGGAATGTGATAAAAAACTTGAGGATGAGGCTGAAGTAGATCTGGAAGGTGAGTTGGTCGCTGCACTTAAAGAGTTGAGTACAGAAAGGAAAAAGAATAAGAAAGTTTCAAGAAAGCTTGAGGATGCCAATGAAATAATAAACAGTTTGAAAGTACAGACAGACAAATTTAAGAAAATGTCTGAAGATCTCGAAGTACAATTAACCATGAAAATAGATGAGTGCAGCAAGCTAGAAGAAGACATTGTTGGGTTAAGGATGCAGCTAGAAGAGATGAATCAAAAATTGAGTTGTTATCACAAATTTGAAGAAAGTTCTATGAAGCTGGATAAAATTATAAATAACCAAAGGACTACAGGCATCAAATTTGGTTTGGGCTTCGTCGAAGGAGAATCATCAAAGGGATCAAAGGCCATAACTGTAGAACCCATAAAGAATGAAGATAAGATCAGGGTTGATCAAGAAACATCGAATCATGCAAAAGAAAGCAATAAGGCCAGGCACGAGAGGAGTACTGACAATGATGGATTCACCAATGTCACACATCAAAGAAGAAGAAGATTTATGGCTCCTACTACAAAATGGCAAAGACCATCACCCAGGTTCAATCATTCCTTTTCTGGTTATTGTTTTAAATGCAATGCTTATGGTCATAAGATTTCAGATTGCAGTTATAATGTAGGACAAAGGAATTTCACCAGTAGAAATGTCTTTTCACCTTTGATGGATTATGCAGTAGAATGTTATAACTGTCATAACTTTGGACACATTGCAAGAAATTGTCGAAGTACATTTGCAGCAAATAAATATCAGGGAAGAAAATCTCAACCAAATGGATTGAGACAAAACAAAAAATTTCTCGAAAAATAGGCACAAGCTAATGAAAGGGAAAAGTCAAAACAAGTGACCAAAACTGCTATCAAACCAGAGTGGAAAGAAAAAGAGCGACCTAAGGAAGAAAAGGAATCCTTGATCGTACAAACTACGTTTAAAGCACAGAACAAATCTGCACCATGGATACTTGATAGTGGATGCTCCAGTCATATGACAGGCGACAAACAAAAATTTGAGAAGTTACAGAAATATGAAGGTGGTTCTGTAAAATTTGGAAATAATGATGGAGCTAAGATAGTTGGCAAAGGATCAGTCAAGATCAGTGACGAAAAGATCAATTCAAAAGAAGTCTTGTTTGTGATTGGTCTGAAGCATAACTTGCTGAGCGTAAGTCAAATTTGTGACAGAGGTCATGAAGTAATTTTTAAGAAGCAGGGTTGTGAAGTCAGAAAAGAAAACAGTGGGAAGTTGATAGCTACTGGATCGAGGACTTCTGGCAACCTGTATACTCTCTCAGAGACTTCAGAAGGAGCATGCTTGATTGGACAGGAAGAAGAAAATTGGCTATGGCACAAGAGGCTCGGTCATATCAGCTTTGACAATCTGGTAAAAATAAGCTCAAAAAGGGTAGTAAGAGATATACCCACCATTGGCAAACCATTAAATAGCATTTGTGCTTCATGCCAAAAAGGGAAGCAAACTAGAGCCACATTTAAATCAAAGGAGTACTTCACAAGCAAACCTTTAGAACTAATACATACTGATTTATGTGGACCCATGAGAACACAAAGCATAAATGGTGACAAATACTTTATGTTGTGCATAGATGACTATTCCAGGATGACATGGGTACTATTTTTAAAGCTTAAATCAGATGCCTTTGAGATGTTCAAGATTTTCAAAAAATAGGTTGAGAATCAAACAGGAAAAATGATTAAATGCTTAAGATCAGATAGAGGAGGAGAGTTCATTTCAGAGGAGTTTGTAGAGTACTATCAAAAATATGGGATCAGGAGACAGTTTTCAGCAGCAAGGACACCTCAGCAGAATGGTGTTGTAGAAAGAAAGAACAGGACAGTGCAGGAAATGGCACAGACGATGTTGACTGAGAGCAAAATAGCAGACAAATTTTGGAAAGAGGCAGTCCATACTACGGTTTACATCCAAAACAGGTGCATGTTGAGGACGCATGAAAGCAAAACTCCTTATGAGCTATGGTTCGGCAAAAAGGCAACAACAAGATACTTCAAAGTCTTTGGCAGCAAGTGCTACATCAAAAGAACTGAAGATAATCTTGGTAAGTTTGAAGATAGAGTTGATGAAGGGATTTTTCTTGGCTATTCGACAAAAAGCAAAGCCTACACATGCTACAACAAGAGGCTAAAGAAAATTGTGGAGAGTGTCGATGTTAAAGTTGATGAAGGTAGGGAACGAGAAATTAGCTATGAAGAAAACTACCCTATTTATGAAGAAGTTATTGAAGGAGATGAAGAAAAGGAAACAGAAGAGAAACAAAAAATTGACTCAGATGATTTAAGTATTGATTCAGAAGTAGAAGAAAACAAGAAATTCAAAACAAGTAGCTGGCAGAAAAATCATCCCAGAGAGCAAATTATTGGGGACCCCACAGTTGGTATTCAGACAAGAAGAAGAGTAGTAAGTAACTACTCTCTATTATCCAGCATTGAGCCCAAAAATGTTGCTGAAGCAAGCAAAGATGAAAGTTGGATGAAGGCAATAAATGAAGAACTAGATCAGATTGAGAAAAACAAAACCTGGGAGTTAGTACCAAGACCTGCAAATAAAAATATAATCGGTACTAAATGGATTTTTTGAAACAAATTGAATGAAGACTGGACAAGTAGTCAGGAATAAAGCAAGATTGGTCTGTAAAGGCTATGCACAAGTTGAAGGTATTGACTTTGAGGAAACCTTTGCACCAGTGGCTAGACTAGAGGCAATTAGAATGTTTCTGGCTTTAGCAGTTCACAAGAATTTCAAAGTTTATCAAATGGACGTGAAATCAGCATTTCTGAATGGAAAACTTGAAGAAGAGGTTTATATTGAGCAGCCAGATGGTTTCCAACTCGGTGATAATCCCAACTTCGTTTGCAAGTTGAAGAAAGCATTGTATGGCTTGAAACAGGCACCCAGAGCATGGTATGCAAGGCTAGACAACTATCTTACTCAACAAGGGTTCAAGAAAGGTATGGTGGATAGCAATTTGTATGTCAAAACAGAGAATGGCCATCTTATTGTCCTTGTTGTATACGTAGATGATATCATTTTTGGCAGCAGCAATGATGAGTCGTGTAAAGATTTAGCAAATAAAATGCAGAAAGAATTTGAAATGTCTATGATTGGTGAACTTTCGTATTTCCTCGGACTGCAAGTTAATCAAAATGAGAAGGGCATATTTATTTCTCAAGTTAAATATGTGAAAGAAATGCTAAAAAAGTTCACAATGGAGGATTGTAAGCCTGTTAGCACTCCCATGACGACAGGTTGCAAGTTGAGCAAGGATGACAAATCTCCAGATGTTGATCAAACCATGTACAGATCTATGATTGGGAGCCTATTGTATTTGATAGCTACCAGACCAGATATCTTACAGGCAGTATGCATGGTAGCACGATTTCAGGCTAGTCCAAAGGAGACTCATGTGACAGCAGTAAAGAGGATTCTTCGGTACCTCAAGGGGACTATGGAGTATGGGTTATGGTATCCAAAAGGTAAGGACTTCACCCTTATTGCATATTCAGATGCAGATTGGGCAGGATGTGTAGATGACAAAAAGAGTACCAGTGGAGGTGCATTCTATCTTGGAGACAGGTTGGTAGCATGGCACAACAAGAAACAAGAATCAGTCTCTCTATCCACAGCAGAGGCAGAATACATTGCAGCGACAACGTGTTGTACGCAGATATTATGGATGAGACAAACCCTGAAAGATCTTGGTATTAACTTCAAAGAGCCAATTTCAGTTAAATGTGATAACACCAGTGCTATTAACATCTCAAAGAATCCGGTTATGCATTCTCGCACAAAACATATTGCAATCCGGTATCACTTTTTGAAGGATAAAGTTGCGGAAGGTGAGGTTAAATTGGATTTTGTTCCAACTACAGAGCAAGTAGCGGATATCTTCACAAAACCGTTGCCCAAGGAAGTTTTTGAGTACCTTCGCAATAAATTGGGAGTGGTCACGTTTCCCAAGAATTGACTAGCTATCGGGACCACATTCTCAGGGGGAGCATTTATGTATTTGTTTATCTTTTTGCTCATGTTTATGATTTTTGCTAACTATAATAATTTTTGCCTGAGAATGTTGTGCATCGACTCAGGGGGAGTCTGCAGCAGCCCTTTGGTATTATTGTCAAAGGGGGAGAAGAATTACAGGAAATTGCACGTGTGTTGCCAACAATTCCAAAGGGGGAGATTGTTGAGCAAGGTGCAGAAATAGTATTGTCATTGTTGTCAACACAGATAGATAGATCAGTTGATGCAGTGGACAGGAGTTCAGAGGTCAGTCAGAGTATGTACAGTGAATTTCCAAGAAGACCGAAGTGGCCCATATTCAAAAGATCAAAGAAAAAGACAAGTAAGAAAAGTGTCACGATATCGTGACATGTTTGGAAAGAAAAACTGTCACGATATCGCGACATGTTTGGAAGAAAAAAGAGATAAGAAAAATGATATCGGACATGTTGAAAGAAGAAAGATATGGACATGTTGGGCAAGAAATGAAAACTGTCGCGATATCATGACATGTTGGAAGAAAAGAAGGCAAGTAGAAAAATTGTCATGATTTCGTGACATGTTGGAAGAAAAGAAGACAAGTGGAAAAACTGTCACGATTTCGTGACATGTTGGACGAAAAGAAGGCAAGTAGAAAAACTGTCACGATTTCGTGACATGTTGGATGAAAAGAAGGCAAGTAGAAAAACTATCACGATTTCGCGACATGTTCGAAGAAAAGAAGACAAGTGGAAAAACTGTCACGATTTCGCGACATGTTGGAAGAAAAGAAGGCAAGTGGAAAAACTGTCACGATTTCGTGACATGTTCGAAGAGAAAGTGCAAGTAGGGAAAACTGTCACGATTTCGTGACATGTTCGAAGAGAAAGTGCAAGAAGGGAAAAGTGTCATGATTTCGCGACATGTTCGAAGAGAAAGTTCAAGTAGGGAAAACTGTCACGATTTCATGACATGTTCGAAGAGAAAGTTCAAGCAGGGAAAACTGTCACGATTTCGCGACATGTTGCAAGAGAGATAGTTCGGAGGAAAAGTGTCACGATTTCGTGACATTTTCGAAGAGAAAGTAAGAAGGAAAAGTGTCATGATTTCGTGACATGTTCGAAGAGAAAGAGCTGCAAAGAAAAGTGTCACGATTTCGTGACAATTTGCAAGAGAGATAGTACGAACGAAAAAGTGTCACGATTTCGTGACATATTGCAAGAGAAAGAGCTCGAGAGAAAAAGTGTCACGATTTCGTGACATATTGCAAGAGAGATAGTATGGATGAAAAAGTGTCACGATTTCGTGACATATTGCAAGAGAAAGAGCTCGAGAGCGAAAGTGTCACGATTTCGTGACATGTGTTTTCGCAAGCAAAAGACAGAGAAGAGTACAAGGAAGTGAAAGTGTCACGATTTTGTGACATGTTGTTTTCATGGGTGAAAGACAGAGAAGAGGACAAGGAAGCGAAAGTGTCACGATTTCGTGACATGTGTTTTCATGGGTGAAAGACAGAGAAGAGGACAAGGAGGCGAAAGTGTCACGATATTGCGACATGTTATGTTTTCACAGGGGAAAGCCAAGAAGACGTCAAAGAGGTAGAAGTGTCACGATTTCATGATAGGTCGCATTGGCATGAGCTAAAAAGAGAACCCAGCCAAAATAAGAAATGTAACAGTTAACTAAAGTAGATATGACGATTATAGGGGCGTTATAGAGAAAATCATGCAGGTAAAATAAGAAGAGTTAACCGAAGTGAAAAGAAAATCATGCAAGCTAAAATAAGAACAGTGAATTAAAGATAGAACGATAGTTACAGGGCCCGTGACGCAGTGAAACCGTTGAGCGATGGTTATACTGAAAGTTTGAAACAAGAGATAGAACTATTAATAGGTTGCATGTAAAAATATTGTGCTATAAAGGAGTTACTTACAGAAGTGGCTATTAATAGGCTGCATGTGGGATTATGGAAGTCATAGAAGACCAGGAGTTTCAATATGAAAATATTGTTATAAAAGGGCAGTTGCATGGAGAATTATAGTGTTGCTGAAAGAGTGAAAGTGCTACGAAAAGAGGGTTGGAAGAGAGATAAGCAGAGTCGTAAGTGTGTGCGGTGTTTGATTAATAGCAGACCAGTCAGGGTCTTGTAAAAAGTGAAGGCATTTTTATGTCATTGATATAGTTCAAAATTGCAGTCCAAGTTGGTGCTTGGCATTAGGGGTTGGTGCTCCTTTCTGTTGGTGCAGATAAATAAGGGGTTGGTGCTCCTTCCAGTGGGTGCTGGAAAATTGTTTGTAAAATTGGAGTTTTGCAAAGGCTGGATTTGGACGGGAGTCCAAGCAGTCATTTTTGAGGAGTAGCCAAATTGGTGAACCTCGTTACATCGCGTGTTGTGGAATGCTCTCTTGTTAAAATTGCTTTATTTGCTTTTAAGTTCTCTTTGCTTCAGCTTTAAGAGTTGTAGATTTGAATTTAAATAGCTACACTGATTCACCCCCCCCCTCTCAGTGTCATTGTGAGAATATCAGAAACCTATCTTATGGTAGACTTTCTATAATTTGCGTAACCTTCCAATATAAATTTGAATACAATAAAAGTGTTAAGTATCCAAAGGAGGAATAGTGAATACCCATAATCAAAGTCCCTTGCACATTACTCAAAATGCTTATTTTTATCATCCAATGTGGAACCTTAGAACTCAAAAACCTAGAAACCATACCTAGTGCAAAAGAGATATCTAGCTAAGTGTGAGTCAAGTACACAAGGCTTCCAACATGTTGCTTGTACAAGGTAGGATCAATATCACCACCTTCCATATTCTTGGTTAAATTCAAGTGAGAAGAAAGTGGAGTAGAAACACTCTTACAATTTTCCATCTTGAACTTGTTCAACAAGTTAGTAGTATACTTGGTTTGAGAGCAATAAATACCATCATATTTTTTCCACACCTGAATTCCAAGAAAATAATATAGAAAACCAAGGTCTATCATCTCAAATTTATCTTTCAAATTCATCTGTTTTGATTTATTTTGTCTAATCTATAACTTGTGATGATAATATCAACATAGGATATAATAATAAGTATGGCATCTCCATCAATGTTCTTCACATACAAAATGAGATCATGGAAATTGCTATGAATTTATTGTAATTGAAAATACTCATCAATATTAGAATTACCTCTAACACACCAACAATTTGGATTTGTCCTCTTCATGGATGGAATAAAGTGTTGGAATGAGATCGCTTTACCTAATCCTGATGAAGATCTCATAGACGGTCTACAAAACATAAAGAACAAACTGAAGATGCAAGTAATTTCTCAATGGGATAAAAGATACACTTTGATCTGGGCTCAAGAAATAATTGGAGAGTTTTTGGTTAATTCTACTTACAAACTTATAGCCTTAGTTTCGACACTTTTGGATCCACAACAAATAGATATGGGTCAAATATTTGATCCCAATGATTATTTTTTTCTTTGGCTAACTATCTAGAATAAAATATTAACCATTGACAACCTTAAGAAAAGAAGATTAATTTTAGTAAACAAATGTTATCTCTATGGGCAAGAGGAAGAAAAAATAAAATATATATTTTTATATTGATTTGTCTCTTGTGAAGTTATGCACATCTTGTTGCAGTTGTTTGGAATTTCTTGGGTCTTTTCACAGTCGGTAGCTGATTTCTTTGAGCAATGGGTGACCCCCTTTTCCAATTAAATATGCATAACCTATTGGGATTTTATCCTTCCTCATTTCCTATGGATTATTTCAAAATAAAGGAATGATATAGCCTTTCAAAATTCCTCTAAAGATATCATTTCTATCAGCAATAGAATTATCTATGCTCCTAAAGAAAATATTTCGTGCATTTCTTTTCCAAAAGAGAAATAGTCTCCTTAAGAACTTAGATTGGTTGAGATCCTGGGTATCCCAAGAGAAGAGACCTCTCCAGATGATCATAGGACAAGAAATTAGATTTTTTAGAATCCTCTACCAGATGGCTGGCTAAAATTTAATTTTTATGGAGCACCTAAAGGAAACCTGGGACCAATAGGAGCTGGAGGAATTTTAAGGAATGAGAAAATAAATATTATTTGGGCCTTTACTAAAAATTTGGGCTACCAATCGAACCATTTTGTAAAGGCTAGAGCTGCTTTCCAAGGATCCCTTATTATTATGTCCTCATAGATTAGGAAATGTGTCTTTGAAGGTGATTCTCTAAATATTATTAAAACTTTGTAAGGTAAACAAATGGAAAATTGGACTATTGATAATATGAGTGGGAAAGCAATAAGATGCCTAAAATATATTGAGTCCCTCCAATTTTAACATACACTTAGAGAAGAAAATAAGGCATCAGACTTACTAGTAAACTTGGGTCTGTAGCAATATGGATTGAGAACCTGTATTTCCCCTAAGAATTAGCTTAGATTGCTCAAAATGAAGGGTAACATTAAAATATTAAATCTTTGGAAACTCCACCATGTAGGTTGGGATATTGGAAGAGACTCAAATAATTTCTATCTTTTAAAGTTTAATATGGTTTTTATAATTTCAAATCTCTTTGGCGATATCTCTAACAAGATAGGTTGTAGTGGTTGTTGACAAGAGAATAATGATCCCTAGAGTATTCATTTTTGAATGATCAAGGATGATATCTAAATTAGGAAGGGGATGTTTTTTGGCATGATCATGTGATTATATGCTCACCAAAGTATATTTCTAGGAATTTTAGCCCCCTTCTGCGATGGAAATAAAATCATCCTATTGGTTGGAGTAGTTTCAATCACATGATGGATAGTGATAATATAAACCTTACTATTTTGAATTGATATATCTTGTGGTTGAGCTGGATTTTCTTAAATATCACATATATTTGGTATGATATTACTACATTGAGGTTGAAGCAAAAAGTTAGCATAAATAGTTTTCCTAGAGCCTTAATTCATTGCCAAAAATAACCCATTCAGTTTCATCATTGGGTTTTGGTCTTTCCCTATCTATCTTTTTGGGTTGCTCTGCTTGTTCCAATTTGGCTTTTTGGGTCCTAAAGGGGTCTTGTTTGCTTTGTTATTAGTTTTGTTAGTTAGTTTTTGTTGGTTGTGCTTTGTGTTTTTTTTTAAGTCCCTTATGTAAAAGGTTTGGAGGAGCCTTTCAAAACCCCTAATTTTTCAATCTAATAATATAAAAAAAAACTCCTAGCTATCAAAACATTATAGCCAGTGTTATTGCGTAGGAGGATATTACCTTCATCTTGGAATATTGCCTATTAGCTTAAAATTTTCCTTTCCATTATCTTTATTTTTATGCATTTCTCTTAATATTTCCCCCTAAAGGTAACAAATTAGGCTAGAGTAGGAAAAGTGCACAAATTTTGGAGGCCCCTGATGAATCCAAACCTCATTCTCTCATAAGCATCATTGGTGTGTTGCTCCATGCAAGGCACAATAGTCCCAACCTCTGGTTCAACCTGTTAAATGGTCAAGAAAATTAGAAAGGACAACAACTAAATTTATATAGTAGAAATAAAAATAAAATCCAAAAGAATCCTTTTGATCACTATTGACTTCTATGATTATTGTGGTCACCATATGTAGGGATAAAAACTATCATGCCTCACGTGGAGAGACACGGTATGGAAGCTATGAGAGCACAATGAGAAAATTAATTAGACTACCTCTAGGTTTTTTACAAGGCCATATCCTTTTAAGATGTAATATTTAGCACTCTTGTTACACTCCAAACATGAAGAGTCGGCTATATTATCCAATTGTGTAAAATTCATTATATATGGGTTCATAATAATTTAATTGAAGAATCATCTTATCTTTTTATATTTTTCATCTGCCTCTGCGCAAGGGTGTGCCCACCTTAAGTGGCCTTTGATTTGTTCCATTCGTTTACTAAAAATATTTTCGTATTACATATTCTTCGATTTCGTCTTTTCGATTCTGCATTGCATATATCTGTGAATTTCATTTAACAAAGGTAGAAATACCTTTGCAAGTGGTATCAGTTATCCATCTTTCGAAACCTTGGGACCTCCATTGCTGCTTCTTCTTCACATGTATCCGGGTGCCAGGGCAAGCGACGTCTTCACGGAAGGAACAGTCACGTTCGCACTGGGTTGCGTTCTTTTTTTTTTTTTCCAGTCTCCACAGCGCTCAACGGTTGGCGTACCTCCCAAATTTTACACACAATAGGCCAGATCTCACTCGTGCTCCTTTTCGATCTCATGCCACGGCATATGAAACCATCACCGCCTGCAAACACAGCCGAAATAGGCATACGCCAGGGAGAACGCGTCGCCCAATCAAAATCTAGGAAAATAATTTAATTAAACGTTCGCCTAAGGTCGTTGGCGAGAAATTATTTGCTGATGTCAGTGGTTCTTGTTGTCGCGGGTGGGCTTAAAGTATTTATCCCACACTCGGTGCAGTAGTTTGGTTTAGCAGTTTAAAAGGTGCAAGTCACACCTTCTACGGTGTGACTTCGGTCACACGGTGGGTTACTCCACGCCTAGTCTGGTCTCCAGTCGCCAGTTGTCTCGGTCGCGTGTCGTGTTCAGGTTTTTCTATGTCTCGTGTCATCTAGCGTGTCCATTCTGTTCGCTCTATGTCTCGTGTTGTCTAGCGTGTCCGTCCGTTTTGTTCGCTCTGTGTCTCGTGTCGTCTCGTGTCGTCTAGTGTGTCCGTTTTTTTCGCTCTGTGTCTCATGTCGTTTAGCGTGTCCGTCCATTCTATTCGCTCTGGTCTCGTGTCGTCTAGCATGTCCGTTCTGTTCGCTTTGGGGTGCTGCCGAGTCGTATCATTGGGGTGCTCGTTTCCTAGTGTCGGGTCACCGTGTTTCATTGGGTGGATTTCACATTCATTGGGCCATGTTTCATTGGGTGGATTTCGCATTCATTGGTCCCTGTTGTATCGTGTCAAGTTGTCACGTGTCTTGTTCGTGTTTAATAAAGTCGCGTCGTATCTGAAGTGTTCTCACGGAGCCCACAACATCCTGTTCCGTGCCACAGTTGGAGTGGCAGTAAGGCGGACAACAAATTTTGTTCCTGTTGCCATAGCTCAATTTTGCAACAATTTTGAAGATCAGGAACCACTAAGCAAACATTTTTCGAGCAGTGCATGAGTAAAAGTTGGATCAAAGGGCCGGACGGTCGATTATCAAGCTCAAAAATGACCAATACCAACATAAGAAGAGCTAACCGCAGCCCAGGTACTAAAAATTCTCTTTCTCCTTTTAAAATTGGTAGTTATAATCCACACCATCCACTAGTAGATCCTATGGCTAATAATCCCTCCCCAACTCACGAAAACATCACGCAAGGAAACTCAAGTGACTCAGCCATTTCTGATAGGGAGTCTCTTCGATGCATACTAGAGGGTATACACGAAATGGGTACCCTCCTAAAAGACCTTGTGAAAACACAAAAACAACCTAATCCCAATACTAATCCCCAAAATCACTCCCATGCCCAACGGAATGAAGAAACTATCGATCCTAATGATGATTGGGAACAAAAACAGGGTGATTCGAATAATTACAAGGATCCCTATCAAAGACAACGGTATAACCAAAATCAAGAAAGGGACACGGGTTATCACCAACCAAGAGGCCCTAATATTAATTTTCCACGAATTGATATGCCCACTTTTGAAGGTCATGATCCTCGTGGTTGGTTAGCAAAAATGGAAGGCATCCTTGACTTATATCAAATTAAGGAAATTGATAGAGTTCCTTTCGCTGCATCAAAATTAGGCACTGAGGCCTACCAATGGTTTGTATGGTTTAAACGAGAGAATGCAGCTATTATTACTTGGAGAAAATTCACTACCTCTTTTTTAGAAAGATTTGACGACGGAGCTACATCATCCTACACAAGAAGATTGTTATCTCTTAAACAAAAAGGGTCAGCTTAGTGAATTCGTTTCGGAGTTTACCAGTTTACTACCATACACTTCAGACCTTAGTCCCGACACAGTGGTAGGTGCCTTTCGCAATGGTTTGAAAGAAAGTATTCGAGTGGAGGTAGACATGCACGATCCAACCTTGTTGAACAGTTGTATAAGAATAGCCAAGTTGGCCGAGAAGAGACATCAGCTTGTCTGCACAATGGGAAACATATAGTCGTCCCTCATATCGCAACAATTCCTTTCGTAGAAATGATCAACCATCGAGATATTTTTGCTATAAATGTCGCACTCATCACCCCAGGGAACAAGCTTGTGCCCAAAAACAAAACTTTCATATTGAAGGTGATCATTGTGAAGGAGAAGAAGAGGAACCTTACCAATCAGAAGAACCTATGCCAGAAGACCTACCGTGTACTATAGACGAAAAAGAAGAGGATACAATGGCAATTTCAGTGCATGCTCTCATGGGTTTAACCGCCCACCATACCATCAAGGTACCAGGCTTTCTCCGTCATAAAAAGGTGAATGTGCTAATTGATTCTGGTAGCACCCACAATTTTATCGACATCAAAACAGCAAAAGCTTTGAATTTATTCATTAACTCTTCCAACAAAGACAAATTCCAGGTTCTAGTAGCCAATGGGGTGAACGCACAATGTGTTGGTCGCACATCTCAAGTTTCCATAAATATGGGAACTTATACCTGGTTAGGATCCCTTTTTGTCATGAATTTAGGGAACTCTGATGTCATTTTGGGTGTTGAATGGTTGGAAACATTAGACACAGCTTAGTTTCAACTTCAAAAAATTATTTGTGGAATGGAAGGAAAATGGACGAGTCATTCGCTTACAAGGCATTACTACTCCTCCATCACAAATGGTGAGCTCTCATAGTATGGAGAAGATGTTAAAAAAGGGTGGATATGGCTTTATAGCTCAAATTAATTGTTTGGAAAAACAATCTTCAGCAACTTCGGATATTATTGCACCTGAGTTACAAGATATTATAACACATTACGAAGAGGTTTTCCAAGAACCTCAAGGATTACCACCTAAACGATCTCATGATCATGCCATCCATTTGATACCAGGGAGTGTCCCACCTAACAGTCGTCCTTATCGCTATCCTCAACCACAAAAGACAGAAATCGAACAGATCGTTCAGGATTTGTTGGATCATGGAGTCATTCGTCACAACACTAGTCCTTATTCCTCACCTGTAGTCCTGGCTAGACGAAAAGATAACTCTTGGCGTATGTGTCCTGACTTTCGTTCTCTCAATAAACTCACTATCAAGGACAAATTTCCTATCCCCGTCATAGATGACCTATTAGATGAGTTGCATGGGGCAAAATTTTTTACAAAATTAGACCTTCGCTCGGGCTTTCACCAAATCCGTGTTAGAGAAGAAGATATTCCCAAAACGGCCTTTCGTACTCATGAAGGTCATTACGAATTTTTGGTCATGCCTTTTGGTCTCACTAATGCACCATCCACATTCCAAAGTCTCATGAACCAAGTGTTTCGTCCACTCCTCCGTAAGTTTGTGTTAGTTTTTTTTGATGATATTCTCATATACAGCAAAACATGGACGGACCATTTACATCATGTGGATAAAGCCCTTCACATCCTACACAAAGAAAAATTATTTGTTAAACGCTCCAAATGTTCATTTGGTGTTCAAGAAGTCGAGTATCTGGGTCATATAGTTTCACATGAGGGTGTCAAAGTCGATCCCAATAAGATTAAGGCAATTCAAGAGTGGCCTTTACCTAAAACCATCAAGAAACTTCGTGGTTTTTTGGGTCTCACGGGCTACTATCGCAAGTTTGTACAGAATTATGGTAAGATTGCAGCACCTCTCACGACACTCACAAAAAAGGATGCTTTTCGTTGGTCGGAAGAGGCTACTCTAGCTTTTGAAGCTCTTAAGCAAGCCATGTGTACAACTCCAGTATTAGCAACTCCCAATTTTCACAAACCATTTATTATCGAATGTGATGCATCAGGAACAGGAATTGGGGCTATATTAATGCAAGAAGGTCATCCATTGGCATTTGAAAGTAAACAACTTTCCGAAAAAATTTTGGGAAGATCAACATATGAAAAAGAAATGTTGGCTATTCTTCATGCAGTAGAAAAATGGAGACACTACCTAATCAGTAGCCGCTTCATTATCAAAACAGATCATAGTAGCCTCAAGCATTTTTTGGAGCAAAGGTTTTCTTATCCAGAACAAAATAAGTGGTTAACCAAACTTCTGGGCTATGATTTCGTTATCGAATATAAGAAAGGGAAGGAAAATATAGCCGCCGATGCGCTGTCTAGAAAATATGAAGATGAAGTAGTCATCAATGCTATTTCAGGTCCTTGCTCCCAATGGGTAACTCAATTACAAATTGAATGGTTGTCCAATAGTGAAACTGCCCAGATAATTCATGAATTATCTATAGGGTCTTCCAAACACCCTTTGTTCTCTTATGAAGATAACATCCTCCGGAAGAAGAACCGCATTTACATTCCACATAATTCAGAACTCAAATCAAAGATCCTCGACTGAATCACACGCTTCTCCATCAACAGGACATTCAGGATTTTTGAAGACATATTTAAGGGTCAAACAATCATTTTGTTGGAAAGGATTAAAAGCGGAAGTCAAACAATGGGTAGCGAGAATGTGAAGTTTGCCAGCGCAATAAAGGAGAAACAGTCAAATCACCAGGATTATTACAACCATTACCCATCCCCGAACGACAGGTGGGAACATATATCCATGGATTTCATTGAAGGTCTTCCAAAATCGAAGGCAGGACAAGTAATCTTCGTCGTCGTAGACCGGTTATCCAAATATGCTCACTTTCAGGCTTTACAACATCCATTTTCCGCAAGCAAGGTGGCAAAGGTATTTATGGATTCAATTTTCAAATTACATGGTATGCCAAAAAATATTGTAAGTGATAGAGATCCCATTTTTACTAGTAACTTTTGGAGGGAGTTATTTCGCCTTAGTGGTACCAAATTGAACATGTCTTCAACTTACCATCCACAGACAGATGGTCAAACAGAAGTAGTTAACAAATGTTTGGGTACGTACTTAAGATGTTTTGCTCAAGATAAACAATACCAATGGAGCCATTGGTTAGCATTGGCAGAATGGTGGTACAACACTTCTTACCATTACTCAATTAAGATGTCTCCATTTGAAGCATTGTATGGCACCAAACCTCCAACCATTGCAGATTACGTCCAGGGATCAGCCAAGGTAGCCAAAGTGGATGATTGGTTCCAACAAAGGCAATCTACACTCACCATCCTCAAAGAGAATTTAGTCCAAGCACAGAATCGTATGAAACAACAACAAGACTTGCACCGATCATAAAGAACCTTTGATATAGGTGATTGGGTGTTCCTAAAGCTGCAACCTTACAAACAATCCTCGTTAAAGTTAAAGTCCAGCCAAAAGTTGGCTCCACGATTCTATGGTCCCTACAAAATTGTGCGCCGCATTGGAGAAGTAGCCTATCAATTAGAGCTACCTACATCATCACGAATACACCCAGTATTTCATGTTTCATGTCTCAAAAAAGTAATTGGTCAGAAAGTACAAAGTCAATCAGACTTACCAGTGCTCGATGAGGAAGGACGCATACATCTCCAACCCGAAGATATACTACAACATAGAATCCGAAGACTGAGATCACGTCAGATTCAAGAATTTCTCATTAAATGGCAAGATTTACCAGAGGAGGATGCCACATGGGAACCTGAAAGTATCTTCCAGACATTTCCAGCTTTGAGGACAAAGCTTTCCGAGGAGGGGAGTCATGTTACACTCCAAACATGAAGAGTCGGCTATATTATCCAATTGTGTAAAATTCATTATATATGGGTTCATAATAATTTAATTGAAGAATCATCTTATCTTTTTATATTTTTCATCTGCCTCTGCGCAAGGGTGTGCCCACCTTAAGTGGCCTTTGATTTGTTCCATTCGTTTACTGAAAATATTTCCGTATTACATATTCTTCGATTTCGTCTTTTCGATTCTGCATTGCATATATCTGTGAATTTCATTTAAACAAAGGTAGAAATACCTTTGCAACTCTTGCTACTCTATCCTATAATAACCAAATTCAAGGATAAAAAATAAAGTGAAGCCATAGAACATAAAGAAAAAATATCCTAAGCTAATACAGGGTGTTATGCCAAGATCAAAATAAGATTCCTTTACATAATAGTAAGACATACAAAAGAGTGAGTGTAATTAATTGATAGCTCTAAAGTGAATACTTCCTCCTCTCAACATGTTAAGCATACATTTCATATAAAGGAAATTACATAGAAATTAGATAGTCATGGCCCCCAGTATACACACATAAATATAAACACATACAAGAAACATGATAGAAAGAGCCAAATAGTCATGGCCTCATGTCTATATCTATGAAAATGAAAATATAAATTATGCTAGAAGTGGGGGCTTGAAATCTTACCTACAATACCACTTAGGTTTCAGGTATTATTTTATGCATTATCGTTAAGCACATCATTAATTCTCAATGAATTTGTCAATCCAGGGCAGTGTACAAGGCTATCTACGAAAAGGGAGTGAACAGGGCTATAATTTAAGGTCAATTGGGAGCAGCAAGTCTTATTGGTGGAACTGATTGTGTGGGGGTTTTTAGGTCTCTTCTACCTCTAAATTGCATAAATTGAACTTTAATATAATTGCAAGAATGAAAACTAATTGTTGATTACAAAAATGAAACCTTAGTTACAATTGCAAGAATGAAATCTGATTAAATTGCAGAATTAAAACCCTAGTTACAGTTGCAGAATTGGAAACCTAATTACAGTTGCAAAATGAAAGTCTATTTACTCTTGCAATAATGAAAACTAAAATTAAGTCCTATCAATACTCTGTAACATAAGGTTGTCAATCTTCTGTGCAGGGGTTGACAACAAAAACAATAATGCAGGAAAATTGCAAAAAACTATAAATTGTTGGAAATGAAAATTGCAGTAAATTGGAAAGTTGTTGGAAAGCAAAAAGACTAATCAGATCTACTGCTAATCACATCACAAAAGTATCTTGAACAAAAAATAAATGATTAGGACTGAAATGGATGTTAACTACTACAAAAGAATGAAATTGACAAGTTTCACAACTTATTCTGTCAGTAACAAAATCGTAACAAAACTCGTCTCGTTAGTCCTCCTCCTAGGTCCGGAAGTGGCCAGCCTCCTTTTCTAGAAGAAGGTATGAGTTCCTCTCTCTCTAAATCTTACTCACACTCAAACATAATAGAATGAATAGAAAAACTTGTACTTTATTGATTCAGAACATGATTACAAATCTACTGCTAAAACCTGTTACAGAACTATAATAGTCTCAGTTTTCTCACTTATTCTCTATCTATATTTTCTCTACTACTATTTCTACTATTATTATTCTTAGCTCAACCTAGATGGGAGCTATCTTTTATAGATGCCTAAAATCTAATTACAACAAAAAATATACTCTACAAATCAATTCCTATTATTCTGTAGTATTCCCTAGGTTTATCCTAGAAGAGGATCTTTTCCATAAATTGTGGCTTTGGATGGCAAGGATGAAAAATTTAGATGGGAGATATTTTCCTTTAACCTCCTCAGCCTTCTTTCCCTTTTTCCACCATCAAAAATCAGTCAACAGGTCAAAAAGTGCTTTCTGTTCTCAATCCGGAGCTAAGTGGCTCAATCTAAAGATATTCGCTCAATCCGAAGAGACTGTATTTCTCAATCCGAAGATCTTCGGAATGACCAACTATGTACTCTTCAATTGATTTTAGCTGCATTTCTCAGGTGGATTAGTCCTCAGGATCAGATTGCAATAGCCTTCATTCCTCTTCATGTGTGAATTCCATGCCTTGCCATTCATTGGTAGTTGGTTGGAATTTACACAGGAAAACCAGTTTCTGCTGCATAGTAATAGTTCTTTGCACTATTTGCTAAATTCAAAGAAATTAATGCTTGAGAAACATCAAAATAAGAATAGTAAAGTGTTGCTATCATCCTAAGCATATCCCTTATGTAATAGGTCATGGCAAAGTGACATAAAACTACACAAAAACTATAAAAATCAGCATATAATATTCCAAACACATCAATCATGCAAACAATTAATACACAACATATTAGATCAACTTAACTAGTATATAAAGTAAATCACAGAGTTTTAGGCAAGTTTTAGTTGTTCAAAATATGCTATGATGGAGGCATTTCCAGGCCTCATCATTTTCCCCCAACTTATATTAATGCATGTCCTCATGCATTCTGTTGGGCTATAGAATCACAGATATCCATATTCAAGTTCCATGATCTATAGAACAACTTTTTGCCTATATAGTATCCTCTGTTCTCCTGAAGGTTTCTGAGCCAATTTTCAAACTGCTCATCTGGTTGAGGATCCTCTTCAAAATAGTAGGGAACTGGAGTAATGATGGTTGGAGGCCTAAATCTAAGACCTACCCAATTATGTTGCATAATTTCAATAAGTTGTATCACCCCTTCTGCTCTTCTTCTGGACCATTCCAGATTAATGGGGGAGATAGGCTCCCTTTTCTGTAAAGACATGGAAAGTTCTGCCCATTTGTTTCTGCAATGTGATAATGCTGGAACAAAATTGTCATTACAGAAATTCTAGAATTTAGTTACATAGTCCCTCAAATTTCTCAAATACATCCTTTTGATATCGTCCCTGTTCATCATGAGAAAATGTTGTCTGGTGATAATCGGATGATTTGGCTGAATTGCTCTGACTAACAATTCAGCTCTTAATTCAATTTCCTTATTTTACCTTTTTTCTTGGTCCTAGTAAAACTGATTTTGTAAGGTAGACATAAAAGCTCTCAATTGCACATCTCCTATGCAAATATAGGGGTGGAAATCTACATCCTCTGGAATGAAAAAGCTATGCAGAAATAACTCACATAGCAAGTTTTTCTGCTCTGTAGGACTATTGAAGTAAGCTTCCAAAAACTCTTCAACTTTTTCCAGTTTATAGGGGAGACCTGAGCTAATTCTCATAACTTGCCATCTCAGATATCTCTCCTTCAGAATGAGACTGTAAAACCTAGCAGGTCTTCTGAATTGAACCAAAAATTCAGCAATTTGACATAGGTCAGTTACTTTTTCATTCAATGCACTGATTTTTGTGTCCTTTGTCTCCAGTTATTTTCCTACCAATTTCAATTTCTCAACCTGTGTGGCAAGCTTTTCATATTTGATCATCCAGTTAGCAATGTATGTATTATACTGCTCTAGGGATACAATATTGGGTGGTCTAATTACAGGTTGAAACTTAGGCAACAGTTCCACCTGTACCCCTTTTTCTGCCACTTCTACTGGTTGGACATCTGATAGCAATTCTACTTGTATCCCTTTTTCTGCTACTTCCACTAGTTGGACATCTGACAACAATTCTACTTGTATCCCTACTTCTATAGAAATATTATTTAGAGGAGCACTTACTTGATTATTTACATTTTGCTATTCAAAATGCTCTTGTGTTGGTGTTTCTTGTAGACATAACTGTTGTGACTCTCCACAGATATTCTTTTCTGGGCTCCTGATCGATTCTGGAGCATCTCCGGATTGAGAAGGTGTTGCTTCGAAATGGAAGGGCACTGCTTCAGAATGAGCTCTTGTGTTTTCATCAAAAATACCTCTATCAAGGGAGAAGAATTATCTACCCTAGATAATCCAAGCAGTAATTGAGCCAACTCTTCCTCATTATCTGTTGTAGTTGACTATTTTTCAAATTGTAATAGTCTGCTCTTTAGTTCCTCCACTTCTTGTTGCAACTCTGCAATTCTTTTTTCATGTTTTTCAATGATATTTTCCTTCTCCTCAACCCATCTGGTTTGTGTTTTAATCACACTCTTGGCTGCTCTCAACTGTTCTGCAATGTCCACCTCCTCTTCTTCTGATTCAGAATCTGATGCGAGACAAATTATCTGCGTAGTTTGTTGCTCAACCATTATCTCACTTTCTGTTTCAATTGTTCGGTCCTGTTCAGAAGGTTCCATAAGGTTATCTATGATTGCATCCAAGTTTGCATCAATTTCAAAATTGTCTTGTCTAGACTCTTCCTCAACCAATTATTCAAGAAATTCTAAAAAATCCTCCAAGGTGGTATTTACAGTGGCTAGTTGTATTTCTGTGACATCAGGACTGCCTTGGTTGTTTTCCTCTTCAATCGTCTGTTTTTCTGTTTCTTTCAGGTGGAGTCTTGTAGACCTCCTAGTTCCTGGTGTATACTTTCTCTTCTTACTCTATTTTCTTGTGTCAACAAGGGCTGTAGGAATTGTATCAGGTTCTGGTGGAATTTCCTCTGCTTCCACTTTTGTCTCTTCTCTAGTTTTGTTGGGAACTTCACTCCCTTGTTCTATCAGATCAACAATATTCTCAAAAAAATGGACCCTCTTTTGTTTTCCTTTTTTGTTGCCAGTTCCAGACCCTCTCTTAGTTTGTGAGGTTGAAGGTTCTGGGGAAAGGTACTCTGTTGCTTTTGTAGCAATATCTGCAACAACATCTGTTTCCTCCTCTATAGCAGCATCTATTTCCTCCTCTACAACAACATTTGTGTCTTCTTCCTCCTCATCCTCTTTTTTGAAGACTACATCAGTCAGAGCAGAGTAAAACCTATCAAAGCTTCTTAGGTTTCCTCTGAAATGATGCTTGTAGACCAATTTGATAAGACCATGGTGGCGAGGGCTCCCTTTTCCCTCCTGATAGCATTTTGCCATGTTTTGCAGCTCCTGGTGCAGATATAGGGGAAGATTTACCCTAACCTCAAGTTGTTGCCTACCATGTCTAAGGTGGTTCAAAATTTTAAAATGATGCCCTGATAAAACTACATACTACCCTTCACAGGTTAAAAACTTGATTACCCATGTGGCTACTTCATCCCAGGGGTTTTTCAAGCTGGTCCTCTTTACACCCTTACACATGTTGTTATTTATCAAGTATTCTTGTTCTTTATCATCTTCTTCCAAAAATTGACTAACTATGTTTGCTAGTGTATTCTTGCCAGTTCTAGAAATTTGAAGACCCTCTAATGGAAGTTTAGTAATTTGACTAAGAACTTCAGGGGTTACCTCAATTCTCATGTCGTTGATGTGCACCCTGTTGTTTCTGAATGTGCGAGCAAATTCGGCAACCAAATATTCAGAGCTTCCATCGAATTTGTCTAAAAATGGCATAAACCCTCCATCTTCAAAAATTTGCAACACTTCTAGAATCTCTCGAAGGATGGTAGTATCTACTGGTTCCATTTTTATCTTTCATCCCATTTTTCTGTTCTTGTTGTGCTAAAAATACTGCTCACCTCTACTGCTACAACCATCCGCTAGGTCACTAGTTTCTGGTTTCTGCAGAATTATAGGGTTTTCTCTTTGGATTTGCAATGTTATGTTCTTCTTCGGAAATAAATTCTTGTAATCATGTTGCATCAGTGATTATGTCTTCGGAATGAAGAGTGGCATGCTTCCCTATTTTTGACTTGGACACCTGTCCATCAATCATTGGACAGACATCCTTGTCGTCAAATCTCCTTAGCTCATCTGATCTGTGCACGATTTTCCCACATGCATGGTTATCAACAATGAACGATGGTGGCACGTTATTAGTTATTTTCCCCATGATTTTGTACTTCCTCGAGATGAGACAAATCTCACCGTGAACCAACTGACATGTGTCAATGATCACATGGAGTCAAAAATTTTGTTGATCGTGTCTTTTCTCCCTCCTTGGATGCCACGTGGAAACATAACATTAAGTGCTCATTCCAAAGATTAAATTTCATTCTGAAGATAATTTTTATTTCAAAGACAAAGGTTCACTCCGAAGACAAAGCAGGACTTGTCATTCCGAAGACAGTTTTCAATCCGAATACAAGGTTGGACTTGTCATTTCGAAGACAATTTTCAATCCGAAGACAAGGCTGGACTTGTCATTTCGAAGACAATTTTTAATCCGAAGACAAAGCTTCATTACAAAGATATAATGCAGTAGTCATTTCGTAGATACAATACAGCAGTCATTCCATAGATACAATGCAGCAGTCATTCCAAAGATACAGTAGAAACCAACATTCTTCTTTTAAAACATGTTTTGCTTATGCCAACTCTTATGAACACTTTTATACTAATGGTTAATTGTCATATACTATATATCAAATATTTACAATGAGAAAAGTGCAAGAAACATATACCTAGTTAAAACAAGTTAATGCAAGTTTTTGAAAGATGACTGCTTTTGTTGATGCTCTACTGAGGCTTACTGCAATACTTCAAAAATAAATGTAGTTGGTGAATTTGTACAATGGTGACTCAAAAGTTTTCAAGGTTATGCATGCCAAAAAATTGGTTTTCATGCATACCAACTCAGTAGTGCCTTAGAAAAAGGTTTTCACTACTGAGTTATTCATTTTTCTCTTTTTTTTTACCTCTCCTTTTCTCTCTTTTTTTTCTTTTTTTTTATTCTGATTATGCCCATGAAGGAATTCACAACCAGAATTTATTCATCTTTTTGTTTTCCAATTTTTTTGATTTTTTTTTTGTATTTTTTTGTTTTCTTGAAATCCATGATTATGCTCAATCTATGGCAATTGTGGTGGAAGAGGGAATCTCTTCTACCTGTTGTGCATCCAAGCTATCAAGTTGTTGCAAGAACTCCTCCTTAGTCAGAGGTGTATGGTACACTCGAAGGCGATGTCCATTCACTACCAACTTTCTCCGTGAATCATCAATGGGAGAGAGGCGAGCTGCTCCATTGTCAAATACTTCTTCAATCTGGTATGGTCCAAGCCATCTAGTCCTTAGTTTTCCAGGGAAGTCCACATAGCGAGAATCAAATAACAAAGCCCAATCTCCTTGCTGAAATTTTCTCTATTGCAGGTGGCCATCATGCCATAGCTTCCTCTACTCCTGAATTACTTTAGTTTGGTGCAGAGCATCCAATCAAAGTTCATCCAATGCATTCAGCTATAGAATCCTGTCCGCCTATGCCTATGACAATTCAATTCCAATTTCCAATGTTGTGTGTAATGTTAGTAGCTCAAATTCAATAGGTAGGAGGGGCTTTTTACCAAAAACTAGTTCATAAGGTGTGAATCCAATAGTGGATTTCCAAGTAGTATTGTAAGCCCAAACTACTTCAGGTAATTTATCTAGCCAGTTTCTCCTATGAACAACTACTATTTTCATCAAGATCCGTTCCAATGTAAAGTCAAAAGTCTGTCCATAGACTGTGAAATCATCCATGTATATTTCAACACTGTTGGTAGTTAGATCAAAAAATATGGCTAACACTACTCGCTAAAATGTTGTTGGGCATTACACAAACCAAAAGATAAGACCCTATAGGCAAATGTTCCCCATGAATAGGTAAAGGTTGTTTTCTCTTGATCTTCTATAAATTTGATTATATCCACTAAATCCATCAAGATAAAAATTTTTTATTTCAGATACTATGAATGGCAATGGAAAATGATCTTTGTATGTCACTTTTTTGTTTCTATAGTTTATACATACTCTCATTTTTCCATTTTTCTTAGGCACTATAACCAATGGAGAGAACCACTATCAAAAATTGGGTAAATGAATCCTACTTCCAAAAATTTTTCAATTTCTTCTTTCACACTATATCCTCAAGGTAGATTTTTGTTTTGTGGCATTGACATCTTAGTATAAATTCTATGAGTACATACATCAGGGTGAATCCTTGACATATCTTTGTAATCCCAAGCAAAAGCATGGATATGCTTCTGCAAAATAGCTATCAATTTTTCTTCCTCTTCCCTAGTAAGTTGGCTATTTATGTTCAAAAATTTGCCTGGCTGGACTTCTATTTGTTTTGTATTTGGAAGGACTGAATTTACTTCTTCACAATTGTTGACTAGGGAATTAAGAGGACAATGATGAGATGGGAGGACATAAGAAGTTTCTGTCTCATTGATTTCTGATGGAAGCATATCCTGTATGGAACAATGAGAAGGGAAGATCAAGTGATGGTGCCACCCATGTGGTAGTGAAATAGATGTTTCCTGTGATGGTATAGATGGCCTTTCTTCAGAACTTTGACCTTCTTCTCTCACTAGAAATTGATTGATATTGGTTGCTTCCTCTTCTAACCCTTGTTCATGCAGAACATTCATTAGGACTGTTTCATTTTCTAAAATTTTTGTGTCATGGAGGTCTTCTGTGTGTTCCCTTACTACCAAGGTGGCTAGTGTGGAAATAACCTCTTCTGGTTCTTCATCTGAGTCAGGAAACCATAATTGACCTATGAAATTGCTTAAAGGTCTTGCAGGAGGATATAGAGAAATCTGTTTTAGGTCAATACCATTTGAAATTGTCATTTTTCTAGATCTGCAGTCTATAAAGGTTGTTGTAGTTGCAAGCCAAGGTCTTCCTAGGATAATGGGATAGCCATGTGTTGAGTTTCTTGGCTGTAAAACCAAAAAATCTATAGGGTATTCCCAAGAAGAAACTTCTATAGGGACATCTTCAATGATACCTTCAGGTTTTGCAACTGACCTATCAGCCATTTCTAAAACTGTGAATGTGGGGCTGAGATGTTTGAGTTGTAATTGTTCCATTGTATCCTTGGTCATGATATTTATTGCAGCTCCTAGATCAACTAAGATGTTTGATATTGGTACTAAGCTTATGATCACTATGATAACTGGACTTCCTGGGTCACTATACTTTGGAGGTACTAGTTTTCCTGACAAGAGATCAACTATCTTTCCTTCAACATGAACAGTTTTAGGAAATGCTTTCTTTTTTCTTCCTGGCTCTTCTATTGCACAAATCTCAGAATAGTTCTTTTAATCATAGGTATATCCTTAATGGCTTGCAATAAGGGCAGTGATATGGTTAATTTTTTGAGTTCTTTCACTAACTCTAATTCAAAATTTTTTGTTGTAGTGTTAAGTCTCTCAGGGTATGGAATTATCCCTGATGAAGGTAATTGTTCTGCCTATGGTTCTATTTTTTCTTCTTCTTTTTTTGTTGTTGGTTTGACTTTGCTTGGTTCAATAGGTTCTTGAATTTCATCTTCTTTCACTTCAATTATAACAGGTTCAGGTAAAACTTTCCCTGAACGTAGTTGTATGTTGCTACAATCCAAAATTTGCATATCTGAATTTCCTTCAGAATCAGCCATATAGGCAGGAGCTGCCTGCCTTATGTTATTTGGATTTATTACAGGTTGAGCTGGTAATTGAGGTTGTTTCACCTATTGCATTTGTTGATTTGGTTTTCCTTGAAAATTTTGATTTGGTGCAGGCAGTAAATTCTGAGTTTGACCTTGATTTCTTTGTTGCCTTGGATAGGACTGGTATTGTTGACCCCACTATTGTTGATTTTGCATCCAAGATGGATTACTTTGATTCTGAGTCCATGGTGGGTTATTTTGATTCCATGATGGGTTATTCTAGTTTTGATTCCAGGATGGATTATTCCAACCTATCTATGGCCATTCTTGAGAATTTGTCCATTGAGAATAATTCCAAGGACGTTGGGGTGGTTCTGACTATCCCCAAGACATGTTTCCATGGTTGTTTCCCCAATTTGTAGGAAAATGAGGGGTATTTTGATATTGTTGAAAGTTTCCCCCTTGTCTTGGTCCCACATAATTGAGTTCTTCTGTTTGAGTTTCTAGGACAGTTTTTAGTTGTGGTAGCAGATGACATTTGTCAGTCAAATGTCCTTTTGAGCAAATACTACAAATGGCTAAAATGGATGTTTTGTTTAGAGGACATTCCTGTAAGGCATGTTTATTCCTGCATCTTGGGCAATAAATTGCTAAAGGTTCTATGGTTTTTGCTTTAGCAGACATTTCTCCCAGAGTTGTGTTTAATTGTACCAAGATATCAGTCTTAAAATTTGCAAGTTCCTCTATTAGGTCCTTCACATCAGTGCCATTTGTACTCTTTTTCTTTCTTTTATGCCTAGTGCGAGAGTAATTTCTACAAATATCCACAATCTCATCCATATTACGAGTACTTACATCCCCATTTCCCATCAAATCTAATACCTCTCTGGATTCATCTTGTAATCCTCTTAGAAAAATGGTTTTGCATAATTCTGGTTCTCCTAGTCCACACCTTCTTTGAACAAACACAAATCTATCAAGGTAATCTTCTAATGTTTCATCATCTTCTTGTTTAATTCTGAACAACTCATCTTTCCTATTCCTTACTCGACAATACTCTTGATACTTGTCTAAAAACATAGTCTCCATTTGATCCCAGTGTTTGGATGGAATCTGGTTGTAAGCTCATGAACCAACGTAATGTTGAGTCCTTGAGTGTTGAAGGAAAAACCTTGAGTTTCTGATTATCATTTATATAGTCATAGGTTTGACACACTACTTTGAACTCAAACAGAACTGATCAGGATCTTCAGATGCAACACCCCGAAAGGTTGGAAGCATTGAAGGTGAGATTGTTTTCATGGGAGAGTTCTATGTGGGATTCAAAAGAATAGGATATTCAAATGTTCTAGGAGGTTGGAGCACATCTTGATCATCTTGATCATTTTCATTATGGACACGGCCATGTTGGTCATCCCCATCTGGATTGCCTCTTTCTGCCATAATTTCTTGTTCTTCAGAAATAGTTAAACCTATCCAAATTTCTTTCTCAAGAGGTCCAAAACCTTCTGTTGATAATGAGTCTGGTAATTTTTCTTGCTCAGGAGATTTTGATGATGATGAAGCTGGTGGTTTTTGTTTTAGTTTTTCTGGTAGTTCAAACACAGGTGATTCACCCCTTAGGCATGAAGATCTTCTTAATGGAATAAGCCAGGGATATCTTTGGATAATTTTGCCTTCTTCGTCCCTAGGCCTACTCATTCATGCCTACTCCTTAATGACATAAATTATAAGTCAATAATTGTTACTTAACCAGTTGTTATATTCAGATTTTACCCTAAATTTTCACAACTCAGTCTAATTAATAGCTATTGAACTGTTGACACCTTCTAACAACACTCTCCCTGGCAACGGTGCCAAAATGATGTGATGTCGTTAAGCACATCATTAATTCTCAATGAATTTGTCAATCCAAGGCAGTGTACAAGGCTATCTATGAAAGGAGTGAACAGGGCTATAATTTAAGGTCAATTGGGAGCAACAAGTCTTATTGGTGGAACTGATTGTGTGGGGGTTTTTAGGTCTCTTCTACCTCTAAATTGCATAAATTGAACTTTAATATAATTGCAAGAATGAAAACTAATTGCTGATTACAGAAATGAAACCTTAGTTACAGTTGCAAGAATGAAATATGATTAAATTGCAGAATTAAAACCCTAGTTACAATTGTAGAATTGGAAACCTAATTACAATTACAAAATGAAAGTCTATTTACTCTTGCAATAATGAAAACTAAAATTAAGTCCTATCAATACTCTGTAACAGAAGGTTGTCAATCTTCTGTGTAGGGGTTGACAGCAAAAACAATAATGCAAGAAAATTGCAAAAAACTATAAATTGTTGGAAATGGAAATTGTAGTAAATTGAAAAGTTGTTGGAAAGCAAAAAGACTAATCAGATCTACTGCTAATCACATCACAAAAGTATCTTGAATAGAAAATAAATTATTAGGACTGAAATGGATGTTAACTACTACAAAAGAATGAAATTGACAAGTTTCACAACTTATTCTCTCGCAGACAAAATCAGAACAAAACCTGTCTGTTAGTCCTCCTCCTAGGTCTAGAAGTGGCCAACCTCCTTTTCCAGAAGAAGGTATGAGTTCCTCTCTCTATAAATCTTACTCACACTCAAACATAACAAAATGAATAGAAAAACTTGTACTTTATTGATTCAGAACATGATTACAAATCTATTGCTAAAACCTGTTACAGAACTGTAATAGATCTCGTTTTCTCGCTTATTCTCTATCTATATTTTCTCTACTACTATTTCTACTATTATTATTCTTATTCTCAACCTGGATGGGAGCTATCTTTTATAGATGCCTAAAATCTAATTACAACAAAAAATATACTCTGCAAATCAATTCCTGTTATTCTGTAGTATTCCCTGGGTTTATCCTAGAAGAGGATCTTTTCCATAAATTGTGGCTTTGGATGACAAGGATGACAAATTTAGATGGGAGATATTTTCCTTTAACCTCCTTAGCCTTCTTTCCCTTTTTCCACCATCAAAAATTAGTCAACAGGTCAAAAAGTGCTTTCTGTTCTCAATCCGGAGCTAAGTGGCTCAATCCGAAGATATTCGCTCAATCCGAAGAGACTGTATTTCTCAATCCGAAGATCTTCGGAATGACCAACTATGTACTCTTCAATTGATTTCAGCTGCATTTCTCAGGTGGATTAGTCCTCGGGATCAGATTGCAATAGCCTTCATTCCTCTTCATGTGTGAATTCCATGCCTTGCCATTCATTGGTAGTTGGCTGGAATTTACACAGGAAAACCAGTTTACTGCATAGTAACAATTCTTTGCACTATTTCCTAAATTCAAAGAAATTAATGCTTGAGAAACATCAAAATAAGAATAGTAAAGTGTTGCTATCAGCCTAAGCATATCCCTTATGTAACAGGTCATGGCAAAGTGACATAAAACTACACAAAAACTCGTAAAAATCAGCATATAATATTCCAAACACATCAATCATGCAAACAATTAATACACAACATATTAGATCAACTTAACTAGTATATAAAGTAAATCACAGAGTTTTAGGCAAGTTTTAGTTGTTCAAAACATGCTATGATGGAGGCATTTCCAGGCCTCATCATTATTATACATAAGAAAATGAAGGGAAAGTTACATATGAATCTTAAGGCTTGAATAAGCAACTCGCCAATCCTTTGTAATGCTAAAACTTCTACTATTTGTAGATTATAAAAAGGGAGGATTTCCCCTTAAAATTTTGAAAAGGATATTCTAACAAACATTTTTGCTTCCCTCTTGATCTGGTTATTCCTAGGTTACCTTTTAGTATTTCAAGGCTTCTAGGTCAATTTTGAGCTACTAGATATTCAACCATCATCCTAGAGATCTTGAAAACCAATTAGGAACATCTTCTACAATTAATATTATCATGTTCAATATTATTTCTACTATGGCTACCATTATTTTGTTCTTAATATGTCACTAACTCTTCTTAGATTACCAAGCATAATTATCGTTAGTAAGTGAACCTTTAGCTCCTTCAGTAATTGGCTCATCAGTTCAACTCACCTACCCTTTTGGGAGCTTGTGCATCACTTGTTAGATTTTGAAGTTAAATACTTAAGATAAAATTAATGGAAAAATCTAAAATAAAGTTGCAATATGATATATATGATAATGGCTATATTCTAGAAGTATAAAACTTAAAAATAACTTCAACTATAACTCATAGAATAGCCATTAACAAATGCTCACAAAAATGTATCTCTATTGAATCAAAGTCACAAGTATACTTCCATTATATTTTACATACACACATTACACTACATATATTATGTAATGTGACTCTTCATATGGAGCATTCTTTGACCTTCACTCTTCTAGAGACTCTTAAACTTCATATTCTATGAACTCACATGCACATTTACAATAACAAAATACTTTGCACACTTTAATAATACTTGTGCATTTATTACATTACATGAAGTAAATACTCAACCTCTAAACTAAGACACTCTTTCCTAATCTAAAAATGTACCAAATGTGGTACATAAATATGTACCAAATAATGTAATATATTCCAACACCCCCCTATATTACATATTTGGTTATTGAAGACTTTAGTATTCAATATGTCCTTCATAATTTTACTGAAGCTTATGCTCTTCTTTTCTATTTTCTTCATACCACTCCTTGTTTGTATTCTGATTAAGCAAATTATTAGTATCTTAATAAAATATTACTAAAAGTGCTTTAGCTTCATGTTCTTCTGTATTTTCTTCTAGTTCTTGCATTTTTTGTATTTCTTGAACTAAGTGTCCCTTTTGATTTTCTTCTCTAAATTGTAGCTAAAGTGGATTGTACTGACACTAAAATTATTGCTAAGGTGGCCTATACTGGTTTTTATATTGTCTTGGTTGAAGTAACATATTTGATTGGCTTCTTGGATTTGTTTGGTTTTATTGTAATTGATTCCTTGTATTGAATCTATAGTAACTTGTACTATGACCTCTTCTCTTACAAATTTGACAATATCTATCACTCCATTTTGTTTTGTTCCTTGAGAATGAAGCAAAATTTCCTTGTGAATTATTCTCTGAGACTAAGACATTGTTAGTCATTTCATATTTGATTGAATTCTCCACTTCATATTCTTGTAGTATATTAACCAATTCATAAAATGATGTATCCTTACTCAAAATTTGTAAAGATGTAACTAAGTGCTTGTAACTTTTAAGAAGTGCTCTTAGAATTACTTGAACAAGAAATTTGTCTTCTACCTTCTCTCCTAAGGTTAATAACTTTCCTTTTATATCTACCACTTTTCTTAGAAATAATTCTATACTTTCACCATTGTTAACCTTTAGAGAATGTAATTGAGTCTGAAGATTCAAGATGGTGGCTTTATTATTTCCTTAAAATATTTTGGATAGAGTATTCCATTCTTTTATAGAAGTTAATTTTGAACTAATATATGGTTGTATATCATTTGTAGTTGCAAAATTTATTATCATTAAAACTTTTTCTTCATCTTCTTCATATTTTTGAATTTCATAGCATCTTCGGTAGGTTTAGTCTGTGCTCCTTTAACAATATTCCAAAGTTTTTCTACTATCAATATTGATCTCACTTTATTTTTCCATGAGGTGTAATTAGGACCTTTAAGTAGTTGATATTCTAAAAGAAAGAATTTATGTGTAGTCATGACTAACCCTTGTAGACTTCCTTATCTCTCCCTAATCTCACAAAATATAAATTCTAAATTTCTCAATCCTATGTTGATGTTGATTTTTTTATAACTCCAAAATTAAAAAATCCATAAAACAATATTTGCAAATTTATAAATCTAATTTGATTTAGAAACCCTTATTACTCCAATATAATTAAATTGCAAATATTTCAAATTATTTTGTAAATTCAAATAATTAAATTACAAAACTTCAAAACTATTTCTCCAATTTTCCAAAGCAAATTTTAAATATCTATAAAAACATTTACTAGTAATATTCTGGTTTCTAAGGTATTAAATATAAATTCTTATCTCTCCAAAATAAATACTGTCACTCTAACCTTAGAAAGTAATAACCTCTATGTAACCTTATGTCTCCTATCTTTGAGAATATAAATAAATTTAAATTGAATGAATTAAGTTTAACCTTGAATGTGATAATTCTCTTCGTCAATAGAATTTGACCAACTTCACTTGATGTTCCTCCTTCTATTATGCATGTAGGTCTACTTGCATTGGAAAGATTATTCTCTCTTCCTTGATTGGTCAAAATGACCTTAAACCTTATAAAATGCTTTAATATATATCTCTATTGCTATAATGGAAGCAATACGGTCTTATATTTAGTTTGATTGCTCAACTCCTTGTACATGACTTGTATGGTTGACTTGCATATTCCAAATGGAGTATTCTTCCTTACTTGCACTTACACTTCTCTATTTTTAGGATTATCTAGCATCTCTATTACATTATGCTATTTTTGGCACCTTGAAATAAACTCCCTTGGTTGTTGTGAATGTTTAAAATCCTTAAAGCCCTTTGACCTTGCACTTCACATGTGCCACATGGCACTCAACCTTTTTCTAGCACTTCAAATTCACTTCCTTATTCTTCTCAAGTACCTATACCATAAATTTGTAAAATATGACAAAGTTATAATATTTCTAATTGTTACTTAATAAGTGTCCTCACTTCCAATTAAAATTTTAACATCTCCTTTAGCGTGGGCATAATTTTCATACCCAAAATTCTCTTTGACTTTCTTTTTCTAGTGCTTTGTCTTGTTCACACATGTCTCTTTTACATGTAACATTCCTTCCTATTTTAATGCATGGAGTTTTACCCTAACCTTCTATCTTCTCTATGTAACTCTTTCACTTTCCTTTTCTGAAATATCTCCTTTACATTTGTTTGAGCTTCTTGGTCAAAGATTGAACTTTCAACTTCAATGGCTATGCTTTACGTATTTTATGGTGGCTCTTTATTAGACAGTGGTGGCTCTTCCTTGAACAATGGTGGTTGTTCTTTAAATGGTGGTGTCTCCCCCTTGAGCTATGATGGTGCTTCACTACTCCATACTAATGCCTTCACTTCACCTTTGCACAATGGTTTCTTAGTGTCTTTAGACACTTAAAAATCTGCTCTTCTTGGTTTTCTATTTTCTTAGAAAAATGCCTTTATTCAGATTCTCTTTAGACTAATAAATCTGCACTTTCAAGAGCTTATAAAAACAACATTATATTCTCCTTATTTCTCCTTTTCAAATAGACTTTAACTTAGACGTTTGCTATTTTGTTTTGCAGATTTTAGAATGCAAATACTACTATCTCATTTTGATTGAAGACTCTCTATATCAACCTTGTTCTTTAGATTTAACAAAAGTAATATAGTGCTTTTAAATACTTAATGGAGACTTGTTTTAATACTCCAATAATAAATTTATGTAGCTCCCAAAAGCATACCTTTTTGATCTTCTTTTTCAGCTGATTTCTTTGATGATTTGATTCACCCTTTTGTTGTATTGATCTTGTAGGTTTTGCACCTTCACTTCCCTTCACTTTTCTACTCCAAAATTTACCAAATTTGAAACTCTAATTGCTGATAAAATTCCAACTTGTTTTCTGCCCAAAAACTCTCTCAAATCTTCCCTAAAGTTATTCAAAATTGTAGCTCTTTCTCTTCTCCTAATTCTGTCCAATAATATGATTTTATGGCTTCAAATATTCTCCAAATTTGTTCTTCCAAATGCTGAAATTTTCAGCTATTAATGCTTCCCAAATGCTGTCCAAAAATTCTGCACTTTTGCAGTCAATTCCTCCTTAGTTTTGTTGTCCAAAAACGCAATGAAAAACTCCAAAATGTTGCCTTCTTTTACTGTCTCAACCTCCATAAATATCCTATTCAAGGGGAATTCAAAATTTTCTTGAAACGTTTCCAACTCACAGCTCTATACCTCCTTCAATTTATTATTTTTCAACCCTTCAATTTCTTCCAAAAAAATCTGCAACCTTCTCCTTTCAAATCAGCCTTCAAAAATACTGTGGTTATCCTCAAATTTCCCAAAACTATGGTCTATTCAATCTTCTCTTCTCCTACATTATCCTTGTTGAATCCTAAATTCAAATTTGATCTCATTCATTGTCTTCTTCCTCAATAATTTTGAATGTCTTGGGGTCTTCAAAAATCTTCTTCAAAAGTTGGAAATATTTTTGCCAAAATTTTCTTCCTCTTGGGCTTGTTGTTTGATGGTGACAATTATCCCAAATCCTTCTTATCATGAGATTCTCTTGATTGCAATATTCTATCATGAACCTTCTTCAAATTTTCTTCAATGGCCACTCCTTAATTCTACAATAAGGTTTTCTCTAGCCTTATTCTTCTTCTCCAAATTCTCTTGAGATCTATTGTTGCTTCTCAATTTTACAATAGGACCTTTTCTTAGTCCTCCTCTATCTCCAATCTATTATCTTCAATCTTCCAAATATAGAATTTCTTCAATATGATACCTTTTAGGTCTCTTCAACTTCTCCAACCTACAACATTCAATATTCAATCTTCAATATTCAATGAAACCTCTTTCTTGGACCTCTTTAATCTCTAATGTCTATTTTTTACAACAAATAATTAATCCCTACACAAGGAAAGCACATAGACTTTCAGGCAATGAAGGTAAAATTATTCTCTATATGTTGTAGGAAGCTTCTCAAATTCTGAGAGTTAATTTTTTGCAATAAGAAACTTAGACAGTAGCAACCAAATACATTAAAATTTCCATAATTCTAAAATAAATAAACTTCACTAGTTATTCTCAAAATTAGTGGAAAGAATTATGTGTTGAGTCATAGTCTTCATGAGTTCTCCTTCAACCCTATGGAAAGACTCTAGCCAACTTGCAATTTGGAATATCCTTCAATCTATCAAGCTCTTCAATAGGACCTCCTTCTCGGGTCCCTTAATCTCCTCAGTATCAAGGTCTATCATCAAGACCTATAATTTCCTTCTATTTTAAATTTGCTCTTGGAATAGGTAAATCTCCAAACTTCCCTAGTTTTCTTTTCCATAGGTAACTTCACTAGTTTATCCTTGGCCAGTGGAAATATCCTTTGCAAATTTAAAGACTTGTGCAAGTTGAAACCTTGTTATGGATCTAATACCACTATTAGCTTTTGAAGCTAAATACTTAAGATAAAATTAATGAAAATATTTGAAATAAAGTAGGAATATGATATATACGATAATGGCTAAATTCTAGAAGTATAAAACTTAAAAATAACTTCAACTATAACTCATAGAATAGCTATTAACAAATGCTCACAAAAATATATCTCTATTGAATCAAAGTCACAAGTATACTTCCATTGTATTTTACATAAACACATTACACTACATATATAATGTAATGTGACTCTTCATATGGAGCACTATTGACATTCACTCTTCTAAAGACTCTTCAACTTCCTATTCTATGGACTTATGTGCACATGGAAAACTATGCACGTTTAAAATACCAAAATACTTTGCACACTTTAATAATACTCGTGTATTTATTACATTACATAATGTAAATAATCAACCTATAAACTAAGACATTCTTTCCTAATCTAAATATGTACCGAAGATGGTACATTAGCATGTACCAAATAATGTAATATATTCCAACATCGCTACTAATATTTTGTAGCTTTATTTGATCCTTCTTCCATATTCCAAGATGGTTGCATTATGATTTTCCTCCTAGAGCATGTTTATTCTCTTGTTCACTTCACTTTGTCTTTTGAGATGACATGAGCCATCAACTACTTGTTAGAGATTTTCTTGTTTTTTCACATCGAAAGTTTAAAAACTTATAAAATTGAGCTAGATTCTTTGTTGGAAGTATTTAGTGGAAACCTTCTCTTTTTTCCTCCCATTGGACCTTTTTAAAATTCTATCATCTTGAATTTTCTTACCTCTCATATTCTACCTTTCAAAATATTTCCCTTTTTCCCTCCTTCAAAACTTTCAAAACTTATTATCTTTGGTCATTTTTTTTCCTTGTATCTTCCAAAAATCTTCCAATTTTTGAAACCTTTGGACAATGTGGACTATCAAAAAAAATTTCTTGCTTTCTTGGTCAAAAAATTCATAAGGTGGTATCTACCTTTGACTGGAACTTTTTTGCCCATATTTATCTGATGTCTCTTTCCTCTGTTAGTTTTTTGAGGATGTATATTAATGGAAATGCAACCACAAGATGTGAAATAAGAAAACTATGATAATTATATGATAATGGCACTAAAATATGTAGGAAAATAATAAGAGAAACTTTTGCAATAACTCAGTAATATACCATTAATGAAAATAGTACAATGCAATATAATGGAGGACTTGAACACTCCAAAATTTTTAATGAACTATATTGTACCTACTCACTACTATAATTCAACTCTCTATAGTAACTTTTTCTCTCTCTTTCTCTCTACCTTAAAGGCCTATATATAGGAAGATATGGTCCTTGGCCCTTACTCTACCCATGACTCTTCATCTATCTATCCTATGACTCATGTACATGTGGACTAACATGCACATTTACATCATTGCATATTATAACACTTATGCATTTATTACTTGCTTGAAATAGCTACTCAACCCTTAAACTATGTTCAAATCATAACCTAATAATGTACCTAAGGTGGTACATTGGAATGTACCAAATAATATAATATACTCTAACATCCCCTTGTCTTACATTATTTGGGTATTGGAGACTTTAGTCTTCAATATGGGTCTTCATATTTTGGATGTTCTTTATCTTGATTTAGCTCTTCTTCTTTTGCTTCAGTCCTTATGTTTTCTCTTCTTGTCTTCTTCATTCTACTATTTTTTGTATGACCTGTCTCCTTGATATTCAAAAATGTCAAGCTTAAATTCATTTTTAAAGGATGCTTCTGAAATAAGAACTTGGACTAAATAATATAATTTGAATATTAATCTCTCTTCAAATATTTTATAGTACTTGTCTTTACAGTAACAGAAGAAATATGAATGAGTTTTTCCTCCATAATTTTTACATGGATGGAAACTCCAACAATTGGCTTTCTCATGACCAAATTTGCTGCAATAGGTACATACTAAATATATCCCAACTTATTTGTTTTTAGGAGAACCATATCCATCTAATTCCTTTATGAAATAGTTAAACCATATGTGTACAATTGAAGCTATTTCATCTTTACTTCTTTCATAGGTTTGTATGATATCTTTTTTATGAATATTCTTTTCTAACATTTGAATATGATTTTCAATATCCTCATTTGTATAGTTGTCATCATTGATAAATATTGATAGATAGTTTTGCCAAACAAATTGTTTGTGAATTCTCATAAGTCTCTCTAAACCATATTGGTTCTTCTATTTTAATTGTACTTTCCTTATTATCATTCTTGGAATCAAGTATATCTTGGAACCATTTTAACTCCTTGATATCTGTATATTTAATAAGCCTTTCCATAGCTATTTTTTAACTAATATTCCTTGTTTAAATAAAGAACAATTTTATAAAAAAAATTATTTTTCAAAAACGTTGAAGTTGTCTACCTTATGACTCCCTAGTGTAGAGTATATGAACTAATTTGATAAACCCTCATCAAAATTTAGTTGAAAAGGAATATAATTCCAGATCCATTTTTATTAAAATTTCCACACTAAATAGGCATTCGAAATGCCCAATTACAAGAATATTTTTAAACAACTATTCAATCCTAACAAGTTGCTAAAATAGCCTAACAACTAACAAACCAAGAATAATGTAACAAAAGCTATTATTGACACAAACTTGAGTTAAATATATGCTCACGTGTTTCCTATGATATCCTTATCACTCCTCCCTACTATAGAATCATTGGACTTCAATGCTTTTACAATAAAGTAGGAGAGAATAAGTGAAAATTCCACAAAGATAATCCTCAAATGTGGAGAAAAAGAGAGAGACCCCTAGGGAAAGATCCGCTCGATGGTAAGAAACATACAATTGTCTTAAAGCGATGTTCAATCATAAAGAGCATACCAATGTCAGAGATGCTATGCAAGAACAGATAATTGACCTGATAGTGTTGAAAATATTGAGTTGTCATTGATGTCAAAGGATTGATGTCAAAAGAGCATGGTATTCAAGGCAAAAATATTATTCAAGAATGATGAGTTTACAAGGTTGAACAATGGAAAGCAAGGCAAATATGTTTAAGGATTATAATATTTAAATATTATAAAGAGAGTTTATAAAGGTTCAAGAGGCTTGAGTACAAAGGTTTATAAAGAGAAGGACAACAAGGTTTAAAGGATTGAGATAAAGAGATTTAATAATTATAAAATTTTGAAGGTTGTGACAAAAAGATTTAATAAAGGTTTAAAAGGCCTAAGGACAAAGTTTTATAAAAGGAAGGCCAAAGGTTTTTTCAAAGGAAGGACAAAGGTTTATACAGATAAAGTCAAGGTTGGGCCACTAAAGGTTTTAATCACTACAAAGTTTAAAAAAAAGGTTAACCTTATAATATTTAAATTAAAAATTTAAATATTATAATCAAAGCAAATGGTGCCAACATTTAAATGAAGTTTTTGAAATCATAAAGTGTCGATGTCATAAAAAACAAAGGAGTGCATATAAATACATGATGTTTTATTTTCCTTTGGGATATAAAAATGTCATGAACTATTTCGAGAATAATAATTTTTGATAAAGCAAACGACAAACAAGTTAAGGTAGCGAAATTATTGATGCATGAAAACCTGAGATAAATATTTCAAATTTACTTTTGAGTCTTGCTTGCTGGTGTAGCCTAGCTGGTCACTAGATTTGTGTGTGAGCGCTTCAGAAGAGGAGGTTTGAGGGTCGAGTCCCCTCGATGATGGTTTTGTTGAGTTACTTCATGGTTTGTTGAGGCAGAGATAGGGTTATATATTATGGGCCCCCTTTTGGTGCTACTAGCCATGACAATACAGTTGGTCGTAGAGCGCTTGGGAAAGCACTGCTTCACATGAGGATAGGAGTTCGAATTGTGACAAAAAAAGGTATTAAATTTTTATAAAGTGTATTAGGAGAGATAAGGTATAAAGTGTTGGTTTAAATAATTTAATTTTTGCATATTATTAAAAGGTGTTATAAGGTTAATGGTGGTGTTAGAATAAGGGGTATTTCTAGAAAGTCTTAAGTATTGTGATTATAGAGAATCATTAATAGGAGAAATAAGGTTTGAGAAGATATTATAAGGTATATTTGAGATTATTATTATTTGTAATTGTTGAATGTTTTTAGAAAGGAGAAATAAGGTGTATTTATGATTATTGTGATTTGTAATTTTGCATGTTTTTAGAAAGGAGAAATAAGGTGTATTTGTGATTATTGTGACTTGTAATTTTGCATGTTTTTAGAAAGGATAAATAAGGTGTATTTATGATCATTGCTATTTGTATTTTTGGAAAATCATAGAAAAAGAAAATTGAGGGTTTAGTCATTATTACAAGCTTTATTTTGTGAGACTAAAAAGGAGTTATAAAGTATTATTGTGCATATCTTTTTAAGAAGGGTTTTAATGTGGATGATTTGAAAAGGAGATTTTCTAACCTATTTTTGAAGTGGCAAAAGAAAAGAAAACTATTTTGTGACAGGTTTTGAGGGCACATCTTCATCAAGGTAGTTTTTAGAGGTATGGTGATTTAACTCTTTCTCAAGGTGGTTTTGTTTGAGAAAAACATTTTGTTGAAATATGGTTGGAGGTATAAGGATTGATCTGATGTGCATTAGTGATTGATTGAAGTTGGAAGTAATTGTGCATTAATTGTTGAATGAAATTAGAAATATATGTGCTAGGGTTTGAGAACAAAGTTGTGGATTATTGTTGAATGATATTGGGAATGAAATTACAAGGGTTATAGACCAATATTGTGAAGCAAATCTATGCATTAGTTTTGAGTGATATTGGAAATAAATTTGCAAGGGCTATAGACTAATTTTGTGAAGTAAGTATGTAAATTGGTTTTGATTAATTTTGGAAGTACATAAGAAGTTCAACTATCAAGTGCTAGACTAGAGTATCCTTTTGAATGCAATGAATGTGAGACATGTGAAAGCGATAGACTTAATGAATGTGAGAAGAATATATTGAGTATTTGTAATGCATATCATTCTCTATATGTTCATGAAGAAAAATAATTTTGGGTAGAATATGTCTGAATTTATTTAGTCAAATAAATCACTTTTAGGAAAGATATATGCAATGGTTTCTATGTAATAATTGTAAATGTTTGAGTAGGTTTTGTGAGATGGATTGAGAAGGTTTGAGGTAAATTTGAGCAGGTAGTGTGAGCAGGTTTGAGACAGATTTGAGTAGGTTCTATTGAGAATATTTGAGCTATGATTATGAGTAGATTTGAGCAAGCCTTGTGAGAAGGCTTGGAGCAGATTTGAGTAGTTATGTGAGAAAATTTGAGCAAGCCTTGTGATTAGGCTTGAAGAAAATTTGAGCAAGCCTTGTGTGTAATGACCCAAAAATCACACAAACAAAAAATACAAAAAGAGAAAGAGTTTTTTTATTTTTTACTAAGGAGAGGGATACATGAACCCTTCATGAACCCCTAACCCCAACTAAAATTTACCTAAAGTTTCAATCCCCTAAGTTTTCCTCAAAAGTTACATCTCATGAAGTACCCTAACACAAATTCATCTATGTAGGAGTATAATGTGTCACTATAGATAAGCCCATCTATCTCATAATTCTCAATGAGCTAGACCTATCACCCTCAATCCATCGAAGGTATACATGCATATCCATACCATACATAAATCAGTCTATGTAGGTATTCTATGATCATTGCAAGTTAATTTATCTATCTCGCCTTTGCGATGAGCTATCTTAACTCATATGTAATCTCTTCACAACTTAGTCCTTTACCTCCCTAAGGGGGTCTCAATTATCTTAGGTCTCCTATGTTCACCCTAAGGGGTTCTCAATTCTCTTAGGTTACCTATGTTCACCCTAAGGGGTTCTTAATTCCCTTAGGTCACCTCTAAGTTCACCCTAGAACTCTACCCTTAGATTTGTATCATCAAGCAACCAAAAGTATTACATCTAGTCACCACCACATCAAACAACAATCACCAAGCATCTAGAAAATAAATCAAAATTAACACTAAAATATAATCAACTACATAACATAACAAAATACAAAAATAAAGGAAAGGTAACATATTTAAACCAATAAATAGTTAGTGCATCAAAATTTTCATGGTAAATCATTCTTACTTTAAGTAATATTACAATAACCGCATTGGGGATATCTCCCCATAATTCTCATCTATTTGAGCATAAATAAATCAACATAATATGTCATTACCTATACTTGCTTCCATTGAACTCCTTGCTTCTCCAAGCTTCCCATTGGATCTTTGAGGGTATTAAGGGATCAAGACACTCATGGTTCAGGATAGGCATGGGTAGTAGGGGATCAGGATATTCATGGTTCAGGATAGGCATGCCTTTAAATGCATCTACTCATTTACTTTGCCAAATTGCAACTATACAAAATTTAATGAAGTTTCTAACCATCTAATGCATAATGAATTTTATAAAAGAACCTTTACTTTTATTTTCCCCTCTCAAGTTCCCTTAGAGAGTCATCCATCTCTTGCTACTTAGATCAAGGCTTAACTTCAATAAAATTCATTCATGTTTTTAAAGCATTAAATTCCCATACCCTTAACCTTTAAAATAATCTCTTTCATTTTCATTCCCTAAATCAAAGCCCCATAACTTCAATTCAAATAATAAATCTACATCCTTTTAAATCCACAATTTCCAATCAACCAATTACTTTTTAAAGCATTAAAGCCCCATACCTTTAACATTTAAAACAATAATTCCCTTCATTCCCTAAACTGAAGCCCCATAACTTCAAATCAAAGAATAAATCCACATCCCTTTTAAATTTAAAACTCCTAATATAATCAACTTTAATCAAAGGGGTTTATTTTTTTTACAATTAAAAACCTTAATTAAATTCCATACAAATAAATCAAAGGTTCCCTTCTAATTAAAAGCCTTCAATAAATTTCATATAAATCAAAGGTCCTTTCTAATTAAAAACCTTTAATAAAATCCATATAAATCAAATGTCCTTTCTAAAAACCTTTAATAAAATCCATATAAATAAAAGGTCCTTTCTAAAAACCTTTAATAAAATCCATATAAATCAAAGGTCCTTTCTAATTAAAAACCTTTAAAGAAATTTCATATAAACTAAAGGTTCTTTCTAATTAAAAGCCTTTACTAAAATCCATATAAACTAAAGGTTATTTCTAATTAAAAGCCTTTAATAAAATTCATATAAATCAAAGGTTCTTTCTAATTAAAAACATTTAATGAAATCTTTATAAAACTAAGGTTCCTTTCTAATTAAAACCTTACACATCACCTTCACAAGATAAAGTCTACAACCTCTGTGAATACCTGGCATTCAAGTAGATAGAAGATGGTATTGCTCTCACCTTTGCCTTAACAGAGTTACCACTCTTGGAGCACACCGCTCTTAGTTACTCAGTGCTACAAATCCAAAATTCTCTCAGACACCCATTGCCCTCAAACCCTCACAGTGGTCCCTTCAGCATGTCACCGATTTCAACCATGCATAATGCTCATTTAACAAGAGCACTCTAGTTTACACTAAAGTATGCTCTGACTTATCTGCTTGTTGTGGTGCAGTGGTAAATATCTTGGGTGTTGGTAGAGGTCGACCCAGGTTCCATTCCCCTTGTCTCCATCCTGTAGATATACGGTATAGTTAGGAATGTCCTATGTGCTGGTAGAGGTCGACAAGGCTCCATTCCTCCTATGCCCAACCTGTTGAAAGTGGCACCTCGAAAGGGGTGTTTTCCACTATAAATTATTTTTTACCCAGGTGTTGTAGGTGAGTTGGAGAGGAGAGGGCAATCCTCCAAGGGAGGTCCCAAGTTCAAATCTCCACCCTACCAAAAAGTTGAATTGGGTATCTAAAATCCAATTGATAATGTTGGTGCGGGCAGGGGTCGGGTGCGACCCCCGGGTGACTTTGACGGTGTAGTACCCCCCTGTTTGTGGTCTCTCAGACCAAGGCAGCTCCGCAAGGGGTTTTTCACTTAAAAAAAAAAATTATGCTCTGACTTCACCCAAAACACACCCAGGTTTCACTAAAGCATCCTCTGGTTTTATTGCGCACAACGCTTACTAAAATATATAGTGGCTTCTTAAAATGCACAGTGCCTTACCAAGATATTTTGTGGCTTCTTAAAAATGCATAGCATCTTACCAAGACATATGGTGGCTTCTTAAAAATGCACAGTTCCTTACCAAGACTTATGGTGGCTTATTAAAAATGCACAGTGCCTTACCAAGACATTTGGTGGTTTCTTAAAAATGCACAGTGCCATTAAAACATATGGTGGCTTCTTAAAAATGCACAGTGTCTTACCAAGATATTTGGTGGCTTCTTAAAATACACAGTGCCATTAAAACATATGGTGTCTTCTTAAAAATGCATAGTGCCTTACCAAGATATTTTGTGGCTTCTTAAAAATGCACAGTGCCATTAAAACATATGGTAGCTTCTTAAAAATGCACAGCGCCTTACCAAGTCATATGGTGGCTTCTTAAAAATGCACAACACCATTAAAATATATGGTGGCTTCTTAAAAATACATAGCACCTTACCAAGATATATGGTGGCTTCTTAAAAATGTACAACGCCTTACCATGACATATGGTGGTTTCTTAAAAATGCACAGTGCCATTAAAACATATGGTGGCTTCTTAAAAATACACAGCGCCTTACCAAGACATTTGGTGGCTTCTTAAAAATGTACAATGCCATTAAAACAAATGGTGGCTTCTTAAAAATACATAGTGCCTTACCAAGATATTTGGTGGCTTCTTAAAATGCACGCCTTACCAAGACATATGGTGGCTTCTTAAAATTCAATAATGCCTTACCAAGATATATGGTGGCTTCTTAAAATTCACAGCCTTATAAATGTATGGTGGTTTCATTAAACACACAACAGTGCTCTACAAACCCAGACTTAGGTGGTTTCCACCCTTTCCAAAGACCTCTCATGCTACAGGGAGTATAATCATTCATTTTCCATCAAAACAAAGCATGCAATTAAACAGGTTAAAGCATAAACATTCCAACCTTAATTCTTCAACAGTTGGAACTTGGTGGAATCTTGGTTCTGTCTCCCTCCCTTGTTTGTGATGTGTTTCTATCCTCTACTTTCATTGATCTGCATCCTCCCTCTTACTTGCATTATTCTTTTCTTTTCTTCTCCCCGTCCTAGCACCTTACATGCCTCTCCATCCAGGTGGCTTGTCTGCCATCCTCTCGAATATCGAGCCCCTGCCTTCACTACGTTGTCCCCTATCCTCTATGAATTCCCTTCTATAATTCCCATCTTTGGAAATTAGTAGCCTTATAGGCTACTTCCTAGGTTTTACTTTATATGTAAAGGGATAGTGACATTTTCTTAAAAATGAATGATGGCTCTTTTAATTTAAAATATCATTCTTTTGATATTTTCCAACATTAAACTATATATCTTTTAATTGAACAATTTCATTACTATTTTTTTTAATAAAATATATTTATTATTACACACATTTATAATAATAATTTTTTTTTAAATGAATTCTCTTTCATTTATTTCAATTAATTAAAGTCTTTTAATGAATTCTCAATTATCATTAAAACAAACACTTTTAATTAATTTAAATGAAAATTCATTTGTTAATTGCATTGAAGTTTACTAATGAGCTCCAATGAGCCAAACATTATTTAATTAAAACTTCATCAATTAATTTAAATAAATCTTTATCCAACATATAAATTTAATTTGCTTTCCTTCATAAGAGTGATGTTCTATTTTCACTTCAACATGACAGTTTAATTTATGCATCTATATACATCTTGCAATTGTTATCCTATAGAAACCCCAATCATTAAACTACTCAAGCCTGATAGAGCATGGAATAATACAATAATATTATTGAAGCTGCAAAGTTATTTAAATGCATAACGTTAAGGCTAAAGATAGTCTTAAAACGTGTGATAAACAACCTCCCCTTAGGAAGCTCTAACAACATGCTAACTACTAGGAAAATATTAAATCTAACCTAATATAGCCTAACAATATGCTACGTAGGAGAATAGCTGAATATTACCAAATAAGGTAATAACATCCCCCCTTATTACATTATTTGGGTAATAATATAACTGTCTCAATACAGTGAAGAAGAAGAGAAATGATAGAATGTTGGCTCGTGCTTTATCTTCGGCTCTGGCTCTGGCTCTGGCTCTAAGCGTACCTCTAGATTTGTACCACTGGGTCTATCTCGGGATCTGCCTATGAATTTGCCTCTAGATCATTGCCTCTGGATTTGCCTATAGATTTGCCTCTGGAACTTTATCTCTAGGTCTATCTTTAGGTCTATCTCTAGGTTATTATCTCTGGGACTACCACTCGGTCTGTCACTAGATTTTCCTTGAGGTCTACCATAGGTTTTACCTTTTTGGTAGAAGCCATACAACATTTCTTTCATCATGGTCCATTGTGTGAGATCTGTCCATCCATAATCTATATGAACCTTGTTGGCCATTTTCACTTTGTACCAACAATTGGAAGAAGAGTGATTCGTACATCCACATGAATCACAAGGATGTAATCTCCAACACTTAGCTACAACATGTCCTTCATTTCCACAATGACTACAACAATGCTTTTTAGGAGATGGAGGAGATTTAGGTTTTACAAACATGGAATTACTGGTACTTGCATGTCTAGTATAGCCAAGGCCTTCATGCTTTGCCCTGACATTTAGCATTATAGGAGTTTTAATGTCTTGTTCCTGTTTACCTAATCTCTCACCATTGAATCCCATTTTCTTCATCATTTTGAATCCAAATCCTTTGGTGTGTTTTTCAAAACACCCAATTTCATCATCTTCATCAATGTTTTTAACAATATTGCATTTTTTGCTATTGATAAGATTATGGAGTTCATTTTTATGAGGTTCAATTTTTAAGTCACTAGTGTCACAAGCAAAATCTGCTGATGTGATGAGATCACCTATGCTACAACTGATATATACCATAGAAGGTATGATTTCACTTGTATCACAACAAGCATTGGCCATCATGGGCTAAAGATCACTTGTGTCACTACAAGCATTGGCCATTTTGACCTTTGTTTCCTCAGTAAAGTCCCTGTAGATTTTACGTTGGGAAATATCAAGAGAAAGCAATGATATGTAGACTGCCCTTATGACGCCTATAGGGATTTGAAAACTATTCTTCTGAAGGTCTTCAGAATCTTCAGAATCTTTGAGAATGGATTTTAAACCACTGCGTAGTGTAGATTATTTTTCATCCTCATAAAAATCCATTCCTTCCATCTCTGGTGGAAAGTAAGGACCTTTAACTGATTTTTCAACAACATCAGTTTGTTTAGGGGCTTGATTTTTCTTTGATCTGCCCATTTTTAAGGTGTCGGTATTTGCCAAAAATGCACCTTTTACAATGAATTTTGCAAAAATAATCTGACTAAGGTGTTGGTCACTGCCAAAAATGCACCCTTATAAGTCTTCCCCCCTTGGTTTTACAAAATTATATCTCCCCTATGTGCAAGATAGGAGATGGTGGAGAGAAAAAATTTATCCCCCCCTTTTAGTGCATAAAAAATGCAACAATGAAGCCTCAAAAGGCTCTTACAAAGCTTGCCTCCTTTACAAATGGCAGAAAAAATGTCACCAAAATAATCCCCCCTTTTTAATCCAAGGACTTCAAACAAAAATAATTTGCTATTTATGAAGCCTAAAAAGAGGGTTGAGTTTTGATGAAAGTTTGCTTTTCTTATTGCCTTGGCAAGTTTGAAATTCACTCAAATTGAGTGATCACATAGAGGTTTAAAAAGGGCATTTATTAAATATATTTCAATTAAATTAAATTAAAAAATTATAATTATATAGTTTAAAATTTAATTTTATAAATAAAATCAAATTTTAAAATAAAATATAATTATAAAGTATTTAATTTTAAAAGAAATAAAAAAATGCAATCTTTTTAAAATAAAAAAAAATTACCACTATGTGTGACAAGTGCGGGGTCAAACTCCTAACTTCTATCGCTGTAGCACCGTTACAGCAGGCACCCGACCATCTCAACTAGAGCGTTGGATGGTATTGATGGGGTGCCTCCTCCCTATTATTTCTATACTCAATGTATAAACTTGCACGGTGTGGCCTTTCCTCCGTTAGGCAGTGGTACCTCCTCCTTTGGATGGCACTACCTCTGTGGAGATAAAGCACTCTCCTAGGGATGGTGCTGCCTCCCTACTGGTATTTGCCTGCACTGACTACCGCGATCGGTTTGAAGGCTTCAAAAAATAGACAAATCTCCCAAACGTCGCTGGATTGTTCCAATCGACCAATCGCCTTGGATCCTTTAAAAATGGATTTTTGCCTAAAGTATGCAAAACATGGGCTATACCTGAAACAATCTACAAAATATGCTTGGTAGGTGGGATCCTCTGTCAGATCCAGATCTGCTAGTGTCTGACCTCCAAGATTTCTCTGAGCTATAAGGTCGACGTAAATTCTGCAGCTAGCTTCATTGCTTATGCGTCAGAAAAAAAAAAAAAAAACTTTATTCGAATCATGGGCTAGGTATGACGTATTCAGCATCTACAATCCGATCTGCACATTATCTCCTGCTACAATCATCTTGGCTGTAATGATCACTATAAACTTTTTTTTGCACTAGAAGAGGTCTCCTCAATCTGGTTTGGGCATGCAATTTACCTATGTGTAGCTATGTTTCGATGAGGGGCAACTATGAACCATGATTCTCATCTATAATTCATGATTTTTGGGCTCAATTAGACCTTGTGTAAATCCACCTATGCTTAGGAGATCCACAGCAGTTGCAACTTCTGATAAGATGTCACCTATCGAGAACCCTTGCAATGCTCGTCTGCTTTTGGATTTGTTTTTAATGTCTACTATGGCTGATGTTCTCCATCACCATGGCTCAATAATCCCACATGCATGGGGAAACAAACCACAAAGTAGTTTATAATCCAAAAACCACATATAATAAAATGTCTACATATGGTAGACTATGCTGCTTGCTCCAACAATCTCACTTGCGCCTAGTTTTCGTCCTTGTGCAACGTGTTTTATCCCTCGTCCAAGGTCTTAGTCAGCCATGTGTCGAGCTTAGCCTTCACCATTTAGGTCTAGCTTAGGGTGCCATCCACTATTAGAAAGTGTTGGGGTCATGTCACAATGGCTGTGGCTACGTGTCCACAATTTCGTCCACCCACCTAGGTTTATCGTCCGCTATAGATTCTCTCCTTGTGACACGTCAGCTTAGCCTTAGGTTGAGTTTTAGGGGTCTGGTGTTACCCTCCTGGTCCAACAGGTCAGCCTAGCTGTGATTGTTGTCCCAATCCATAGCTCCCCTTATCGTGGTTGGTCTACAACCAAGCCGAGAGTCCAATATGGGGCTCTGATACCATGATAGAGCATGGAATAATACAATAATATTATTGGAGCTGCAAGGTTATTTAAATACATAACGTTAAGGCTAAAGATAGCCTTAAAACGTGTGATAAACAACCTCCCCTTAGGAAGCTCTAACAACATGCTAACTACTAGGCTAATATTAAATCTAACCTAATATAGCCTAACAATATGCTACGTAGGAGAATAGCTGAATATTACCAAATAAGGTAATAGTCATTCTAACAAAGCCATGATGCAGTAGAGAGCAAATAAATTTATACTAAAAAAAATAGGGAATCTTTCCATCAACCCAATCACCTATCTTAGCCAAAGATTTTACGATAGCTACTAGGCTATCAACTAAATCTCAAGGTGATCAGCTATCGATGATTATCCCTTCCATCAATGCATGCCTATATGAATGTATCTATCCATGTTACCTTCGAGTACCTTAATCATAATTTCCCCTAATCTTTGGTACCCTCATTTTTGGTGGTGATTATGTTTGTTCCACCTACGAGTGCACCTAATCTTGCACACTTGGCAATATGTTAGCGATAACACGCCATTATAAATCAACTAAACATCATATAACTGGTTCAATTATTCAAAATAGGTATCACCACATCATAGGTTAATACATTTTTTTCTTGTGCCATAAATTCAGCTAGGGATGGTCATGACATTGTGAGCAAGCTTTGAGTAGGTTGAGCAAATTTTGGTGAGCTGATTTGAGCAAGCATTGTATGTAGGTTCAAAGAAAATTTGAGCAAAGTTGAGTGTAATTTTTGGAGTATATTTGAGCAAGCCTTGTGTGCAGGCTTGAAGTAAATTTAATCAAGTGTTTTGTAAAGGTTTGGATCAGATTAGAGCAAAGGAGATTGGTGTCTACTGTGGATAAAGGTCCACGAACCAGAGCAAAGGGGATTAGTATCTCCTATGAATAGATGTCCATGAACTAGAGTAAAGGGGATCGGTGTCTCCTATGGATAGAGGTCCATGAACTAGAGCAAAGAGGATTGGTATCTCATGTGGATAGAGATCCACAAACCAGAGCATAGTTGATTGGTTTCTCATTTGGGTTGCTACCCATAAACATTGTAATAAGAATTTGATTCCCAAGAGGTTTTTTGAGAAAATTTATAAGAAATATTTTCTTTGTGGATATATTCCATATTAGATGAACCAGGTTAAATCTATGTCTCTTATGTGTGTGATTATTTATGCATTTATTCACTATTGTAATTGATAATATTGGATAACACTACTTTGGAAAGAAAAATAAAAAGTCTTATCTTATACTGTTCACCCCCCTCTCGGTATAAGCTTGTGTTATTCAATTGGTATCAGAGTAGGTTCCTTCATGAAAGCCTAACAGCTTGAAGAAAGATCTTAAAATAACACACATGGCTCATAAGGAAGGGTTTTCATCAAATAAGGCTCTATTGTTTTATGAGACTAACTATGCTCTCTGGAGTGTGAGGATGAAGACTTATTTGATGGTACATGGATATGATACATGGTAATCCATTGAAAATAGATTCATACCATATACAACTCGTCCGACATATGCAAGTGGTAAGAAACCATATGAAGATAATGCCAAGGCAATGAATGCAATTTTGAGTGGGTTATGTGAATCAAAATTTATGAAAGTCATGCAATGTACCTCAGCAAAGAAAAACTAGGATAATTTATAGAGAACATATGAAGTATATGACAAGGTAAAAATGGCAAAAATTCAAATGCACAAGAGGAAGTTTTAATACTTGAATATGAAATATGATGAAGATATTGCTATGTATCTACTTCGTGTTGATGAGGTTGTCAACACTATTCATGGACTTGGAGCAAATATTGAGGAATCTACTATTAATACAAAAATATTGAGGTCACTCCCTATGAGGTATGATGCAAAGGTTTTAGCAATATAAGATATGAAGGATCTTACAACTTTAAGCATGGATGAGTTACAAGGAATTCTCACAGCCTATGAGATGAGGATAGAAAAAGAATAAACATAAAAAAGAGAGACAACATTCAAAGCTTCAAATAAGGAAAAGAATAAAGAACAAGAATCAAGTGATGAATCAAGTAGTGAATAAGAGGCTAACTTTGTGAGAAGAAATAAGAAGAGTCCAAGAAAACACAAAAATATGCATACTATAAAATATTTTAGTTGTGGTAACATTGGTCACTATGCAGCTAATTATCCACAAAATGAAGGTAGTAGCAGTGAAGAAGAAAATAGTTACAAGAAAAATAAAAAAAGAAAGTTATATTATGAAAATAAAAATAGGCATGGTGAAGGAAAGAATGAGAAGAATATTTTTCAAAGGCATAAGAAGAGATTTTGTGTTGAAGAAGAAAGCAATACTTCAAGTGAAAGTGATGAAAGCTTCTTCGATAATGAAAAAGACAAAATTCTATTTTTGGCCATAGAAGAGAATGAAGATGCTCCTATTTTCAAAGACCAAGAAGAAGAGAGAGAACATGCTCTTGTGATTAATGACCTAGAAAAAAGAAAGATTCAAAAAATTAAGAAGAAACCATGGTTAACATAGAGGAGGAACTTAGTGCCACTCTTGAAGAATTGAAAAGGGTTAGACAGAAGAATTTATAACTGAAGGTTCAAGTTTAATAGGATGAGGAAACAAAGACAAAGCTCCTACAATATCTCATACACTTAAAAGTTAAGGTTGAAGAGGTAAAGAAAGTTGAAGAAGGTATGGCTAAATAATTAAAGGCAAATGAACTAGAATGTGAAATACTGGAACTTGAAGCTGACATTCTAAAGAAAGGAATTGAGAAATTCAATAATAAGATATATCAGTTTAGGAAAAGCCCAAAATATTTGGATGATATTATTAAAACACAGTATTTTCCATTTATGAAGACTAGACTTGGTTATTAGGAAGGTCAAGAGGTACAAGAAGAGGAGTCAAGCTCAAACGAAATAGAGGCATCAAAGAAGGTATTTGAATAAGAGCCTAAGACCTATACTGATAAGTTGAGAAGTGGTAGTATCAAAGAGGAAGCAAACAAAGAATCATCAAGGAACAGGGACCATCAAAAGAAAAGCAAAGAAATAACCATGAGACCAAGGCAAGATGAATAGTTATTCCAAGGTTATTGTTTCTCATGTAATCATTTTGGTCATAAAGCTATACATTTCAAGGTTCATGTTAAAAATGATTATGGCTTCAACAAGAGAAATTTCAAGTCACTTGCACTTTCCAAGGACCACAACATCATGTGTTTCAATTGCAATACTTTTGGTCATAAAGCTATACATTGTAGGGTTTATGGTAAGAATGATTATATCTTCACCAAATATTCATTTGCACCTTTAAAGGACTACAATATCAAGTATTACAATTGTAATAATTATAGAAATAGAGCAAAGTGGTGTAGAACAGAATTTCATAAACTTCCAAAGACAAGAAAGAAAAAGGATGCTCAAAATGTTCAAATAGGTATGACTTCAAAAGTTTGAAAAAGATTGAAAAAGAAGAAGAGCATTGTAAGTTGGGAGTATCTTTACTCCCATCCCAAAATTAATCACCTCAAGAAAAGGAGGTGGTGAGGGGGCTAAGCTAAGTGTTTTATTTTTAGCCCCAAAAGGAGCCCTTTGCCATTTATGTCAAAGGGGGAGATATTTCAGTAAGGGGGGGAGATTTTAGTAAGGGGAGTAGTTTGTCAAAGGGAGCAGTTTGGGAATCTAGCTGCAGTAAAAGAAAATTTGTGTAATGGTTACCATCAATTACAAAGGGGGAGATTGTTAGAAATATTGAGTTGTCATTAATGTCAAAGTATTGATGTCAAAAGAGCATGGTATTCAAGGAAGAAATATTCTTCAAGAATGATGAGTTTACAAGGTTGGACAATGGAAAGCAAGGCAAATATGTTTAAGGATTATAATATTTAAATATTATATTTAAATATTATAAAGAGAGTTTATAAAGGTTCAAGAGGCTTGAGGACAAAGGTTTATAAATAGAAGGACAACAAGGTTTAAAGGATTGGTAGAAAGTGATTTAATAATTATAATAATTTGAAGGTTGTGTCAAAAAAATTTAATAAAGGTTTAAAAGGCCTAAGGAAAAAGTTTTATAAAAGGAAGGCCAAAGGTTTTTTCAAAGGAAGGACAAAGGTTTATAAAGATAAAGTCAAGGTTGGGCCAGTAAAGGTTTTAATCACTACAAAGTTTAAAAAAAGGTTAACCTTATAATATTTAAATTAAAAATTTAAATATTATAATCAAAGCAAATGGCACCAATGTTCGAATGAAGTTTTTGAAATCATAAAGTGTCGATGTCATCAAAAACCAAGGAGTGCATATAAATACATGATGTTTTATTTGCCTTTGGGATCTAAGAATCACATGCACTATTTCGAGAATAATAATTTTTGATAAAGCGAACGAGAAGACAAGTGAAGGCAATGAAATTATTGATGCATGAAAACTTGAGATAAATATTTCAAATTCACTTTTGAGTCTCACTTGCTAGTGTAGCCCATTTGGTCATTGGCTTTGTGTGTGAGCGCTGCGGTAGAGGAGGTTTGAGGGTCGAGTCCCCTCAATGATGATTTTTCTAAGTTACTTCACGGTTTGTTGAGGCAGAGATAGGGTTATATCTTGCGGGCCCCCTTTTGGTGCTACCAGTTGTGGTAGCACAATTGGTCGTAGAGTGCTTGGGAAAGCACTGCTTCACGTGAGGGTAGGAGTTCGAATTGCGGTAGAAAAAGGTATTAAATTTTTATAAATTGTATTAGGAGAGATAAGGTATAAAGTGTTGGTTTAAATGATTTAATTTTTGCATATTATTAAAAGGTGTTATAAGGTTAATGGTGGTGTTATAATAAGGGGTCTTTCTAGAAATTATTAAATATTGTGATTATAGAGAATCATTAATAGGAGAAACAAGGTTTGACAAGATATTATAAGGTATATTTGAGATTATTATCATTTGTAAATATTCAATATCAATATACGAAGCAAATCTATGCATTATTTTTGAGTTATATTAGGAATAAATTTTCAAGGGCTATAGACCAGTTTTGTGAAGCAAGTATGTACATTGGTTTTCATTAATTTTGAAATTACATAAGAAGGTCAACTATCAAGTGCTAGACTAGAGTATCATTTTTAATGTAATGAATGTGAGACATGTGAAAGTGATAGACTTAATGAATGTGAGAAGAACATATTGAACATTTGTAATGCATATGATTATCTATATCTTCATGAAGAAAACGAATTTTGGGTAGAATATGTTTGAATTACTTTAGTCAAAGAAAGCACTTTTGGGAAAGATATATGCAATGGTTTCTATGCAAGAATTGGAAATTTTTGAGCAGGTTTTGTGAGTTGGATTGAGCAAGTTTTATGAGCAGGTTTGAGGTAGATTTGAGCAGGTTTGAGGTATATTTGAGAAGGTTCTATTGAGTATATTTGAGTTGTGATTGTGAGAAGATTTGAGCAAGCCTTATGATAAGGCTTGGAGAAGATTTGAGCAAGCCTTGTGAGTTGGATTGGAGAAGATTTAAGCAAGCCTTGTGAGTAGGCTTTGAGCAGGTTGAGAAAATTTTGGTGGGAATATTTGAGCAAGTCTTATATGTAGGCTTGGAGTAGATTTGAGCAGATTTGAGAGCAGGTTTTGGAGTAGATTTGAGCAAGACTTATGTGGAGGCTTAGAGTAGATTTAAGCAAGCCTTACGTAAAGGTTTGGATCATATAGAGCAAAGGGTATTAGTGTCTCTTGTGGATAGATGTCCATGAACTATAGCAAATGGGATTAGTGTCTCATATGGATAGAGGTCCATGAATAAAATCAAAAGGGATTGGTGTCTCCTATGGATAGAGGTCCACAAATCAGAGTAAATAGGATTGGTGTCTCCTGTGGATATAGGTACACAAACCAAACCATAGGGGATTGGTGTCTCCTTTGGGTTGGTGCCCATAAAAATTTTAATAGGGATCTAGTTCCTAAGATATTTATTGAGAAAATTTATAAAAAATATTTTCTTTATGGACATAGCCCACATTGGGTGAACCATGTTAAATCTGTGTCTCTTATGTATGTGATGATTTGTGCATTGATTCATTATTATAATTGATAATATTGAATAATATTGCTTTGGAAAAAAAAGTAAAAAGTCTTATCTTATACTGTTCACCCCCATCTCAATATAATTTTATGTTCAAGGATAAGGACTACCACTCCTACAATGGAAGTACCCATAAGAAACAAGGCTAAAAAGGCCATGGTAGCAATTCTGCAATCATATTTACTAAATGTTGTTTGCTACAACAAAAAGGAAAAAGGCACAATTCCTTGAAAAAAATAGCAAGGTGAAAGAAGGCATGAAGCAGAGGAGCACCTTTAAAAAATCACGTTGTGACTTCAAATCTTACTAAGGGAGTATAAAAATACCCATTGGCATATAAATGGACTTAATAAGAGGATGGATTTTTGGGTACTACTGAGCTTGCACTCCAGTACAAATCCACAAACACTTTCAAATAAGTGTACAAACAAGGTTGTCAAAACCAAAATGGGAGGAGTGAGAAACCAACTCAAATCCTTAAAACCTTCAAACGATCCTAGAAATTTAATTACAAAATCCACAATGACAAGTGGATAAATATGCGTAAAATCATATACATGGCTTGAAGCCAAAATAAAGTCCAACATAGGACATAATACAAAGTTGTCAAAAGCCCAAAAAATAATAGTATGAAAAGATAACCCATCCTTCCAAATCCACAATTCCTCCAAGTGGATAAAAATGCTGAAAACATAAAGGCTTAACAATACACCTTAATACAAAATTGCGGAAGAAATTAATTGTTGAAAAATAATTAAGTAAAAGGTTAATTAAATTATTAAATTAATGTTTGATTTTTAATTAATTAATTAGAATGAATTTGAATAATTATTTAAATAATCAAATGTACAAAACTTTAGCCTTGCTAAAAAAATTTAAAACCTTCTATAAGCTAAACTCCAACTTCTGTAAATCCAATTGTTTGTGGCCCAAGTAGGTGGAGTGTCGATGCCATGTGCTGCACCACTGGTGCTGGAGACAGTAAAAATGGGCCAAGGATGCAACTTTTTAGAAAGTCAACGTAACCCTAATCGGCCATTAAATTCCTTTTGCCACATTTTTATGGTGTAGTGTGGATATGCAGAAGGTGATCAAATCACCTATTGGAAAGGGTGCATTAGATTTTGGTAACTTGCACCCACACATTGAATCAGGCTATTTGGTACTTGAATGGCTTACAATCATGGGGCTTGAAAAAGCATTTTAAGCCTATGCACGAAGTTGAACTGCCAGTTGTAGAAGGTTGCATCAGCCTTTTAGGTAAAGAAACCAATATCGTTAATGCATAATCCATCAATGGAAGATTTTATTGAACCCCATGATAGAAGCATATGCCATGCATTTTGCAAAAGAGGTGCATACAATTCTCTATCATAAAATCAGGGATTTCTCTATTGTGGTTGGATTCTAGATAAACATAAATGTTCGATATAATATTTTTGATGCACCCTATTCTAACACAATGTCAAACCCTAATGTGAAATTCCACTTCACACATAGGAAAAAGGCAAAAATGGATGATGACAATGTAGTTTCATAGTGCCATCAAACATGTGCATATCCTCATGCAATCTCCTCCATTCCAAAACTCACCACCAACATTCACACGATCTGCAACACCAAGGACGTCATCAACCAACAAAGCATGATTCAATTATATGTTTCCTTCTTCAAATATGATAAGGAGATATGTGTATGTGTGGCAGGCTGGCTGACAACAACCAAATCTACATCTATGGTCATCACACCCATGATGAAGAAAATGGATTACCAAATTTGGGGACGACCATTGTAGCAATATTAGATCAGGCATTGCAAGGTCCTTTTTGTCTTCATATCTATAATCAGCAATAATTTACCAAAATAAGCCTTCACTTTTAGATTTTCCACAACAATGTGACTCGTTGTATCACCATGGTCATGGTAGATCATGATGGATAAATTTTCTAGATCTAATAAGTCATCATTATCCATGGGAGTCTGAGGTCCATCATAGTGAAATATCTTGCACAGTTCATGTGACTCTCGTATCCAAGCATGTGGTCATTGGTCTCTAAAACTCACTCAATAAAGTGGGGCTCTTTGTATCCCTACATAAGTCCATAATGCAGCTAGTGGTGCAACCAGATACAAAAATTTGGATCTAAGGTCTAAACCCATAATCAGGGTTGTAAACAACACCAAAACATAGTGAAATCAATGACACTATTTTTGAAAATAATATTTTGAAAACAAGAATGTAATTTTACTACAGCAAGGGAAATTTTCCTTCATAGTAGTCAAATCAGATTGTGGTTGCTCTATACCAATAAAAAGGAATAAAATTCTAGATCCATTTTTATTAAAATTTCCACACTAAATAGGCATTAAAAATGCCTAATTACAAGAATATTTTAAAATAGCTAAGAAATCCTAAAGAATTTCTAAAATAGCCTAACAACTAACAAACAAAGAATAACATAACAAAAGCTATTATTGGCACAAATGTGAGTTAAATATATGCTCATGTGTTTCCTATGATATCCTTATCATTAGTTTTTGTAGAATCCCTTATATCTACCAAATGATTAGAATATACTATGTGGTTCTGGTAAAGTGCTTGATTTAAAATTCCTTGAGTTGAATCTCTAAAGTTTAACTATTAAATTTCTCCTTATTTCTCCTAATTTAAATATGTACTTTTCAATTTTATGAGATTCTCAAATGTTGGATTCCTTTTGTTCCTTTAATGTGTATATGAGACAAGTATAAACAATAAATTCCAACTCCTTAATAAATCAATAATTTTTATTCTTTTTAACCTTCAATTCTCAATGGAATAGTTTTCTAAATTTCAATAGTTCAATGTTTGGTGTAGGACTCCTTATATCTTCGTAATGTAGAAATTTAGAAAGTAATAATATTTGCAAACTAATGTTTTAATTTTCCAATGCTGAAAACCTTATATCTCCTACTATGATTATTTACAAATATTATAATGTTTGAATCTCATGCTATTTTGTAATGTATTTTAAGATATATTCTTATTTCTTCAATTTTATTCCTATTCCACTAAGGTTGTAAATTACTCTAACTTCTTCAATGCAATAATCAATTAAATTCAACCTTAGAAGTATGCACCTTATATCTCCTTGTAAATAATTGAAAGCAAATATAAACGTATACGTATACCTTTGAATACTATGATATACTGCAAGTTGATTAATGTAGAATTTGATCTTACTTTCAACCTTACTTCACGTTGCACTCTCTTTAACTTCAACGTATGGCTTTGATCATTTATTGCTCTATGCTAAATGGTGCTTGATTATAGTATTTTAATTCATTACTATGCTTTGTCTCATCTCTATTCAGATACTGAGTATGTGTTCTCCCTACTCTGCTTCAATATTATGTGCTTCTCAACTTGGGCTATTAATAGTCTTATGTCCCTTCTTGGAATGCAAGCACTTGGCATGATAATATGCTTTGTTCCTTTTTGATGCTCTACCCACGTGGTGTGTACATTGCTTAGGTGTGTAGTTGGAAAATAGAGGTTACATTCTTAATGGGTGTTAGTTGGTAAGCCTTCAACGCTCTTCCTTTGAATGATGTGGAATGATTATTATGCTTTAATTCTTTGAAATATGCCTTGAACGCTTCAATATGAGTGTTACTTCTATCCTAGGTGCTTCCTTCATGTGCAGGCATTAAAAATAATATTTAGGTACCTTATTTTGTTGTGCCAAGTGGTACAATATGCCTTAGCTTGAGATGGCAAGTGGTGCTCCTTTTCTTTGCATGCAATTGAGACTTCAATGTCTTCTATTTCTTAACTCTTCTTTCTTAAACTTGCTAGTTGTTCGATCTATGCTTCAACACTAGCTATGGGGGTTCTAAAATGGCAATGGTGGTTCTAATATGCTCCAATTTTGCTCTCTTAGCTGATGGTTCTTATTTAATCGATGATATCTCTTGGGTGCTTCAATGCTATCCTCTTAGTTTGAGGTTCTTCCAAGCTATTGTTTGGATGATGCACTCTAGTTTTCTCCTTCATATTTTATGTTGCTTATGTATGCTTCCAATATGTTATCCTTCTTTCTTTACATAGATTTGCAATGGGTGCAAAACTGTCTTAAATTGATAAGTTGAAGTTGTAGGTTACTTATTTTACACTATTGCAGGCATTGTATTTGGTATCTTTTGACTAAAATAAACTATTGAGCCCTTCATTAGCTCTCTTCCTTAGATTGAAATTTGCTCTACAAACTTGATGATATGGCCACTTTGTATATGTAGAATTATTGTTGTTTTAGTGTCTTTGAGACACTCTATATTTTGTCCTCTTTTGCTATGTAGGATAAGAGGAATATGGTGCAATAATGTAATACAAATAGTTAGAATAAAATACCTTAACTTGCACCTATGCTTTGAGATATTTAAATCTCTCTTTTCCAAGATTACTTCCTTCCTTGATGAGGTGGCTTCTTGCTCTACTCCTTGGTGGCAAATGAAGATTTTATGTTTCTCTCCTTACTAGATAACTCTCTCCTATAATTTCTTTGCTTGGTTAACTTTGTAGTAATGAATCCAAGCCTTTAATAATGCAAATAATATGCCCTTTTGAATAGCTTAACTTTGCATTAACTTTCACCTTAAATTGAATACTTAATGTGTATTTAATAACTTATATGATGCAATAATAATATCTCCTTATTGCTCCTTTGAATGAACTCTTAAAGGTAACTTGAAATATGCACTATAATCTATGCAAATCTCACTTAAGAGTAATGTCTTCTTTCTTCCAATGAATAATAGAAAATTGATATTTTATTTCTAGAAATATATCTAAATCCTATTTTGATGTGCAGGTTTTATCCTTATAAGAAACTATCTTCTCAACTCCCTTGAGGACTTTAACTTGAAACTTACTCCCTTGCAACTTTAACCTCTACTATGGTTCTTAATGAAACTTAATAATGAACCAAATAACTAATGTTCAACTAATAAACCTTTTGCACTAAATTTTCTTACCTTAATGACTCTATAGATGATGGATATATTAGTGATTTGATTCACCAAATTGCTACTCTGTATCTGATAAAATCATAGCTCTTTCTTGTTGTCTAAACTAGAATTCTAACTCACCAATTTGCATCTTTAAAACTCCTCTAACTTACTACCCAAAAGTGTAGTTTGGTGAATTTAACTATCCTTCATGATGCCCTCTTGAACTTGAAAATTAAGCAGCTAGTAATGTTGTCCAAATTACAACCCATAAATTTAAAACTTTTAGATTCTATCATAGCTAATTTTTTCTCTAAAATGCTATCCTCGAATCTCCCAAATTTTTTAGGAAACTCTAAATCGCAACTAAAACTCTCCTTCTTGAAACCTTCATTTTTTTGCTGTAGAAACCAATAGACTCCTTTATTTGAAATAACCTTCAAGCCTTCAATGAAAATTCCCAAATATTTTATATTTGGTGGTTTTTCTAACTCCTTTATCCTTCAACCTCCTTATCAAATTTTGACTTCAATATTGGCCTATCTACAAGCCTTCTTATCAAAAACCTAAATATCTTGAGGTATTCACTACTCTCCTATGAAATTTAGCAAACTCCTTGCTAAATTATTTTCTCTTGGGCTTGTTATCATATGGTGATAATTGTCCCAAAAACCTTCTATCAAGAACTCCTTCTTGCTAGTAAACTTCTCTAATGAGTTCTCCTTGGAATTCCTTCAATGGCCTTCTCTAAAATTTGTAGTGAGGCTTTTCTAGCCCCCTACTTTCTCCTTGAGGCCTCTTCTCTAGGGTCTTAAATCTCATATATTCTCTAGTATTCTCAATGATACCTTTCCTTCAATATTCAAATGAAGTCTTGCAATGAGATATCCCTCTTGTATATCTAAAATTTGCTACTACTAGAATCTAAAATGGGATTTTTTCTAGTCCTTCTCTATCCTCAATCTTCCAATACTGGAATTTCTTCAATAAGACCCCTTGTGGGTCTCTTCAACTTCTTGAACTATTTTCTTCTACTCCTTCAATTTGCAACTTTTGTAGTCTTCAATATTCAATGAAGATCACCAATCTCCACTCTTCTCCTGGACTCTTTTCTAAAGTCTCTTATCCCTTCAATATTTAGTAAGGCTTCACTAGCCTTTTCCTCTCTTTTGTAATATGTAGGTCTACAATATTGCAATGGGACCTTCTTATTAGGCATCCAAATATTTGATCTTTCATTTGTTGCTTTTGGTATTGGATTGATTCCAAAGAAGATATTCTTCCTAACTCTTATAAGAAGCTTTCCAACTTTCTTTGAATCTCCTTTTCCTACAATAGAGTATTAGGATCGTCATGGAAGAAAATCTAAATCTAGAGATAATCAGTCTTCACTATTTGATTTATTAATCTAGTGTAATCAATGTTGAGTCTTAGTATTCATGAGTTTTTTTGCAACTCTGTGGAAAGACTCTAGCTAACTATAATTTTTAGAAATTTTAAAAATGAGATTTTTGATCTCATTTCAATCTCCGTTGTGGCTCTTTCTCTATTTCATATTGATATACTATGGCTTTAATACCACTATTAGCTTTTCAGGATGTATATTAATAGAAATTCAACCACAAGATGTGAAATAAGTAAGCTATGATAACTATATGATAATGAAAATTACCTATAACTCTTTAATATGAAAATTACAATGCCTTATTTTGAGGGATGAAGATGCTAATTGTTTGAATTATAGATAAAAAGTATGCCAACAAAGCCCACTTTTGATATTATTGCTATATCTATTGGTAAACACTCTGAAGCTCTTGTAATGGAATCAAAACTTGTACGGTTACTTATGAGTCATATTACTACCCTAGAGGTGCCAAAAATATGGTTAGAGATTTCAAAACTGGGATTGTTGAAGGATGAATTAAGGCACCTAAGGCTAATGAATTTGGCACATTCAAAAATTATTGGCCTATTGATCCTTGAATGGTCAGGGCCACCTAGGAATTCAAAAGAGAATTGGCCAATGTGGTTGTGACACTAGGCATCTGGGTTGGTGAAGCTAGCGCATTTTCAGAAGTCAAAGGATCATTAATAGGAGAGGATGGAAAAACTAACAAATATGTTTTTATAGTGAATAATTCAAATTTAGGTATATCACTTCATTCTTTTATTTATCCTTTTGGACTAGTTTCTTGGTCAAATATTGTAACTAATACTTCATCTACATCTTCATCATTTGGTATTGCTTCCTCTTGCATCTAAATGATCAATTTAGTAACCTCATTTAGCGATTGAGTACTCTAAAGCAAGACCTCATTCCTTTCTCCTTCCTCTGGTGATCCTAACTGAAGTATTAACTTTCACTTTATTATATGGGTCCCATTTATTTTTTATCTTTCTTGCTAGGAAACTCTTGTCATACCACTACAACTTCATCTATAAGAGATTGAAACATATCTTCAATCAAGACTTTTTTTCATGGGTTCCTTACCATTGTCTTGTACCTTTACAATGACTTATTTGAGGTGCTCTACATCATAAAATTGGCTAAAATTTTCATCCTCATTTAGATCCAAACTTCCAAAACATACCTTGGTTTGATAAATTTTCTAACAAAACTCCCATTAGGTTTTGATATTTTTAGTGCTCCATTTCAACTTCCATAAGAATTTCTTCATAGTCATGTTGATTGGAAGTGCAAGATTGAATCAATTTACTTTTATATAGAAAATATCATATAGTTTTTTTTGGGGCTCTCATAGAAATAACTACTCCTTTTGTAAGGTCAATAATGTTTCCTCTTTTGTACTTTAAAAAAAATCAAGTTTGGGCCTATGCTCATGCTCGAATTTCTTGGAAATTCTAGATCTTTTTTGCCATGCAACAAATTTTTATCTAGGTCATAACTCTAGGCATCATCCAATATTTCTAACCCTAACTCCTTCAACTTAACCTCTATGTCATCAGCTACCTTTCTTTTATCTTGTGTTATAGTCCTCAGCTATATTGGGGCCTTGTAAAACCTTGTTTTACTTTTCCCACTTGTATAGGTGGCATCCACTAAATTTTCTTGCCTCAATATATCAATACATGTCATTCTCTTGTTGAATTTTTAGTAGATTCAATCATAGGTCTTGTTGAGTGGTATTTTCACCCGATTGTGAAAACACACTCTCCGATAGGATTTGGGTTCTAAATCCTCTCTTGCAAAGAAATTTAATAAACAATTTCTCCAAGGTTCCGCTATGTTAGCATTTTACATCTGTGTATTAATGATCTCAAATGAAGATATTCAATTAAAATGCTTGGAACACCTTAGTGGTTGCAAGTAACTGATAACAAGGGGCAATGTTGGTTTATTTTACTGTGAAACTTTAATGATTGTTCGTTGAACCCGAATAAAGCAAATGTGATTTGATCTCTATATGACCAAGTTGTAATTTCAAAATGGAAATTGATGAAATGCCTTGAAACATAACCCCTTCAATGAAATTGGAATTTTATGAAGGGAATATCATCATCTGCTCATGAATGAAAAACAAAACTGAAAAATGAAATTCTGGCCTAGAAATGGAAATTTTCTATTTTTTGACTTTGAGAATTTTTAGTTTTTTATTTTTTTATTTTAATGCCTGTAAATGAAAATAAAGTGCAAAAAAAATGAAAATAAAATGCAAAAAGAAAAATGAAATGCATTCAGGGTGATGCAATCCTATTCTGACAAAACCGAAGCTAATGAGGTTTCCATGCATGCAACCTAACCTATTGAACTTGCAAAACATGCACAATCCAGATAAGTTAAGTGCTGGTCTCTGGGGTTTTAACTGTGATTTCAGATTTAGACATTCGCATGAAGCAACCAAGAGAACTTGCATTAAACTTCACCTATAAGCCTAGAAATCTGAAAAGGGGAAAGATAAACATTTAATCCTGCATGCGAGAAAATAACTCCTTCTTTCTTGCCAATGAGGTGCAACTCTCTGAATTTTTTGTATTAAAAATTGATCATTTTACAATAACAGAATCTCTAGTTTTCTCAAAACCAGAAAAAGGGGAAGAAAAACACTCCAAAGCAGGCCCAGAATGGCTTCTCGCCTTCGGCTCTGCAACTCTGCTCGCAGCGGTTTTCGACCCCTGTACCAATCTGTGCTTCTGCTTTTATACTTTCTGGCAATGCTCTCTGTTTCGCCCTGTGACGCTTCGCTTCATCTCCCAGATCGCTTCGTTTCACCTTCCCTGCCTCTTCATTGTTTTTGACTTTATGTTCGACATCGAGACGCTTGATCTTCTCTGTGACTCGTAACGCTTCTGTAGCCCTTACACCTTTATGCCACGTGTTCCACGCTTTTTTGCATGTTTCGTAATGGCCCCCTGTAAATCGTGACCAAAAATAGCATGTCGCGATATCGCGACGTTTTTATGTATGCAGCTTTGCCCCTCTACTTTCATCGCGAAAATAAGACATGTCGCGATATCGCGACATTTTCTTGTCAACAGCCTTGTTTGTCATCATGCATCACGAAAATGAGACATGTCGCGAAATCATGACATTTTTATCCTTAGGACCGCATGGATGCAACCTGTCACGAAATCGCGACATTTTTCTCCTTGTGTTGTCTGCTTTGTCGGAAGAAATCATGTGACGCTTTTCTCTTTGATCGTACTTTCTTTCTGTCGTGAAATCGTGACGCTTTCTCTTGCTTCTTGGCTTTCTTTCTATCATGTGCTATTTTCATTTCCTCTTTTTTCTCTTTCTTGACATGTCGCGATATCGTGACATCTTTAGTGCTCTTCTCTTTAGTTTGACCGTGATTTGGTGACATGTCGCGATATTCGCGACAATTTTCCATTTGTCTTTCTCTCTTCTATGACCTTTCTGCGATTTCACAACACGTCGTGATATCGTGACATTTTCTCTTCATGATGCATTATGTTTAGCCGTGAAAACGTGACATGTCACGAAATCATGACAACTTTCCATTTCTAGCCGCGACGGAGCAACATGTCACGATATCGTGACAACTTTTCATTTTTAGCCGCGACGGAGCAACATGTCATGATATCGTGACAACTTTTCATTTTTGGCTGACGGAGCAACATGTCGCGATATCGTGACAACTTTTCATTTTTGGTCGCGACGGAGCAACATGTCGCGATATCGTGACACTTTCTTTTTCTTGCTATATTTTGCTCTTCCTTTGATTTTTTAGCATCTGGGCCACTGTGGTCTTCTTTGAAAGCATGCAAAAAATGTGGGTCCCCAATTTTGGGGTGTGTTGTGGATCAGCCACAACAAATGGCGACTCTACTGTCAAATGCTCCTGAGCATTTTGGTGAGAACCCAACCTGAAATATAGAAGCTTAGATACAAGCGTCAGCACATAAAGGATAAACTAATACCGATAGATCAGAAATACATGAAACATCAGAATCATTAAGTATCAGCTCGGTGTGTGCAATGTGTTTTCATTCCCTATCGCTTGAACTTGATCAACATTCCATTGTCAGTTTCACTTATGATTTGTATGCAAGGCTATGAATAATTTGTGCAGGATTTGATGTATGATGAAGATGCTAGAGATATAACAACCTGCATTGCAAAGGCTCAAACCTTCTAATATCATGTACAAACAATTAAAGCTGTCAAACCCTCTTAGGACCAAATATATGTCTACTAAATTATTTATTAGATCCCAAAGTTGGTTATGTGTCACTACCATCTTGAACCCATGTGCAAGTGTAAGTGAGATCAGAGCTTTGGGGAATAGGATTCCCAACCTAAGCGAGATGGGAATTTAACCCTATCCTTACTACTTTGATTTAGAGTTCATTACCTCATCTTGAACAAAATGATTTAACCTGTTATGGATGAAATGGTCAAGCTAGTCTATCCATATGAGCAATCAGTGGTCTTGCTTTTAGACAAGACATGTTGCCACGCATGAGCATACTTAACCCCATAATCCCTGATTTGGCTTCATTCATTCTTTTCTCTTTTTTTTTATTTCTTGGACCTTTGGGATGACTACCCATCCTTGCTAGGGACATGTAGTACGATCCTTCCAATCCAATATTGAGATGAAATGGGAAATATTAATCTTTTACTTCTTGGACCTTGGGGATGACTACCCATCCTTGCTAGGGACATGTAGTACGATCCTTCCAATCCAATATTAAGACGAAATGGGAAATATTAGTTAACTTTTTATTACTTGGACCTTTGGGATGACTACCCATCCTTTGCAGAGGACATGTAGTACGATCCTTCCAATCCAAGCTTTATGATGAAGTGGGAAAAATGGAAGCTTTGGGGAATCGGATTCTCAACCTAAGCGAGATGAGAATTATGTCCTATCCTTACTACTCCATGTAGGTCAAATCGGAGCTTTGGGGAGTTGGATCCTCAACCTAAGTGCGATGAGGATTTAACCCTATCCTTACTACTCTGGTTTTAGGCTTTAAGCTTTTATGGGAGTGGTAAAAACCACTTTTTCAAGGATTATGTTGCATGATAGGACAAACATGAAATATTCTTTTCACCTCACCTTTTCATCCAAGTATGGTTTTGATCATTTTGCTCAAGATTCTTTTAATGTGCATGGAATGTGCTTGGTTCAAGATAGTTCGGGCATCAGTTCCCAACCTTAGGATTTTTTATGTTTTATGTTATAGAATAACCCTAAGAGGATTCGACACCTTCTCAATGATTGCACATGAAATGAAAATGTAACTTGAGATGACATGTATATGCAATGTGGAATGTGACATGAGATGTGAATGCACTGCTTCTTTTGAAATGTGGATGGAATATATCATCTACTTTACCATAATGTGCAAAACTGACAACTTCATGCATCACAAGATTCAAACGATATTATTTAAGATGTTTGTGTTACTTGTGGAGCTTTCTACAACACAATTCCAATGTTTCATATTCTCCTAATCTTAGGCATAAGTTGACATCTCAAAAAACATTTTTTTTTTTTTTCATAAACAAACCAAAAATGTCCAGAGGACCAACACACAACACTTAAATCCAAATCCAAATAGCAATTCCAAAATGAAACTTGAAAACACAAACCCAAAACCAAAAACCAAAATCTATATACAAATGTACACTATAATACAAGATGATGCAAAGCTTGGACTATCACTTTCCTGGATCCCAAACATGATTAGAACATTTCAACAAAAATATAACATGATATGCATGCCAAATGTTGTAGGAATCCAACAAAAATAAGATTAGACCAAACAATGCAACCCACTTCAACTTTCCTCTCTCACCCCACCAATTAAATTTAGTTCCATTAGTATTCCCATAGGTGAGCTTCAAATTTTCAAATTGATTAGACAATGATTGATATTCAATTTTATCTTGTCTATTCTCTAAAATATAAATCTCATAATTCCATCCTTGATTTAGAATTAGGCTATCTTCTTCCAATATGCAATTTTGTAAGTAGGAGCCTATTTCTACAAATTTTAAAGCCAAATTATTTTCCAAATTTGTAGGCCAATCAAATTTGTGTAACAGTTTGCAAGCATCTAGGATATTTACTAAATTAGGATCATTAACAGTTTTTACCCTAGATTCGATTAGCAATTGTTGATGAATTTGATTTAACAATTCAAGTGCATCAACTTCTTTTCCATTCATTAAAACAATGTTATTAAAGGTGTGATTAGAAATTATGCCTTGCTTTTCATTCACCTTTAATGACATTTCATCATAAGCATAATTCAAATTCAAAATATGGTCATGTACCAAGCTGAAAACATGCCCATCCTTTTCAACCCTAAAATGTTTTTGGTCAAAGTGTATGTCCAGTGACTCATCTTGATGATCCTTCATTTGAGTTGCTTCCAATTGATCAATCTCTTTGTCATTTGGTTCCAATTCTTTGTTCACTATCCATGGTATCTCTTCATGTGAGGTAGAAGTTTCAACATCCTGCATATCAAGTGAAATATGAGTTTCATCTATAGGGATGTGAGAAAAGAATGCATTATCATATCTCCCCCAACCATTGTGAAAATTGTCATCCAAATCCATGGCATGAAATTCCATGATATTTGTGACATGATCTTTTGATTCATTCATCAATTCATTTTCTTCTTTGTCCTTGGTAATAGAATCATTATAATCTTCCAAAATTTGATGAGATTTGAAACCCTCTTCCAAAACATCCTCAAATTGTACAGGAGTTGTAATATCTTCCTTCGAGTAGGCGATTATGTTGTCCTGTATATCAATTGGCACACAAGTTTCATTAGTAGTTTTGGAGTGAGTGTAGTCTTCCCACTTCTTCCAAGCATCATAATAATCCTCTTTCAAAATCAAGTGGTGACGTTCAACTACTTCTTCAACATCTTCCAATTCATCAATGTGTTTCTCATCAAATTCATCTTCACCTTCCTTAGATGATTCAATTATTTCCAAAAGTGGGTCGTTTCTTGAATTCAAATTTGTAAGGCTATCATCGTCCAAATTAGTAACCCATGATTCAATTTTATCATAATTTGGAGGGTGAAGAATTTCTTGATTGTTAATTTTACACATCTCATCAATAGTATCTTCCAAGAACAAGTGGTGAAATTCTATCATATCTTCAAATTTATTTATTGATTTTCTTTCCATTTCACTTTCAACCACTTCATTCAATTCTATGGTGGGTTCCGTCCTATCACATATATCAAACATTGTTGAATTTAGAACCCCTTCATCCGGATAATCGTGTATCTCTATGAATGAGATCATTTCTGCATAATCCTCACTAGCGGATGTTGGCTTAGCAATTTGCACCTCCTCGTGGACTACATCTAAGGTGGTTGTAAGATTTGGATATTCAAATTCATCCCCTTGATCATTTACCTTAGATATCATTGGAGTGGAGGGTGCTATATTTGATGGTTGGTGTAGGTTGGCATCAATATATTTAGAAGGACAATCTCTCATGTGAACATGTTGTGCCTTTTCTTCTTCAAGACCTTGTCGTTCTATCTCTTCCAAGATCTCATGGATTTTCTCTAGAGACAAACCACTCAGTTTTTCCTCAATGTGTGAAGCAAGTGTGGGGTGTATGGCTCCTAGGTATACTTCCATGGCTTCCTCTTCTAATGTGTTAAAATTTTCCCACATTTGGGAGTGCAACTCACGAAATCTTCCATTGAATTGACTCAAGGATTCATTAGGCTCCTTACATATGGAGGTAAACTGATTTTTCAAGATTTCTAAGTCAACTTGATTACCAAAATGATAAAGATAGGCTGCTTCTAGTTGTATCCAAGAAGTCCTAACCTCCATGGGTAGTTGGCTATACCAAAAGAATGGTTTATCATCCAAAATGTATGCAAATAACTTACAAGCCACCTCCTCATAGAAAATCTGGAATTGACACAATGTATTCTTGTAGACATGCAGTCTTTGCAAGTATTCTAGTGGCACCTCTTGATTAAAACACCGTAAAAAATCCAATAACATTTTAGGAATATGATAGGGTATCACATGTATAGACAAACCCTTATAATGATCCTCCATTGTAGATACCATTCTTTCTCTTAGAGATGCTATTTCAGCTCTTAGGGATACAATTTGCTCCTCAAATGTTGCCATTGGTGAAACTTAAAATGTATTTTTAGAACCAAATCTGTTGAATATTCAACCTGCAATGTATAAAAAATCAAGTTAGCATCAACTAAGAGATGTATTCATTAAAATCAAATGAAAAGTAATTGCATGGAAACAACACTTTGTTAGTCAAAACCAAAATTTTCAAAATTAAATCAAATCACATTATTTCTGTATGAACAATCAGAAAAATATACAACATACCTGAATTGCTTAAAATAGAATAAAGTAAACCAATTCAGGCCATCCTTTTAACAATCTGCCGAGTGTTAGAGGAGTAAAGATAACAATCAATATAGCATGAAATATTCAAAATTTAAATCTCACTAAAATAAACTCGTTCAGGCCCTCCTTCTAGCGCCAATCTGTTGAGTGGTGTTAGAGGAGGCCGAAGATGCTAATCAAATGGACTTGAAATATTTAGCAATGTAAAGCTCTTAAACAATTATAAACCTGTAGCATCTAAAATCATAATGAAATAAACCTTTTCATGCCCTCCTTCTAGCGCCAATCTGTTGGGGATAAAAGGGGTGAAATATAAAAATTTTAAATCATAAAATAAACCTCCCTTTCCAGTTGAGTGGTATTTTCACCCGATTGTGAAAACACACTCTCCGATAGGATTTGGGTTCTAAATCCTCTCTTGCAAAGAAATTTAATAAACAATTTCTCCAAGGTTCCGCTATGTTAGCATTTTACATCTGTGTATTAATGATCTCAAATGAAGATATTCGATTAAAATGCTTGGAACACCTTAGTGGTTGCAAGTAACTAAAAACAAGGGGCAATGTTGGTTTATTTTACTGTGAAACTTTAATGATTGTTCTTTGAACCCTAATAAAGCAAATATGATTTGATCTCTATATGACCAAGTTGTAATTTCAAAATGGAAACTGATGAAATGCCTTGAAACATAACCCCTTCAATGAAATTGGAATTTTATGAAGGGAATATCATCATCTGCTCATGAATGAAAAACAAAACTGTAAAATGAAATTCTGGCCTTGAAATGGAAATTTTCTATTTTCTGACTTTGGAATTTTTAGTTTTTTATTTTTTTATTTTAATGCCTGTAAATAAAATAAAGTGCAGAAAAAAATGAAAATAAAATGCAAAAGTAAAATGAAATGCATTCAGGGTGATGCAATCCTATTCTGACAAAACCGAAGCTAATGAGGTTTCCATGCATGCAACCTAACTTATTGAACCTACAAACACGCACAATCCCGATAAGTTAAGTGCTGGTCTCTGGGGGTTTTAACCGTGATTTCAGATTTAGACATTCGCATGAAGCAACCAAGAGAACTTGCATTAAACTTCACCTATAAGCCTAGAAATCTGAAAAGGGGAAAGATAAACATTTAATCCTGCATGCAGAAAATAACTCCTTCTTTCTTGCCAATGAGGTGCAACTCTCTGAATTTTCTGTATTAAAAATTGATCATTTTACAATAACAGAATCTCTAGTTTTCTCAAAACCAAAAAAAGGGGAAGAAAAACACTCCAAAGCAGGCCCAGAATGGCTACTCACCTTCAACTCTGCAACTCTGCCCGTAGCGGTTTTCGACCCTTGTACCAATCTGTGCTTCTGCTTTTATACTTTCTGGCAATGCTCTCTATTTCGCCCTGTGACGCTTCGCTTCATCTCCCATATCGCTTCGTTTCACCTTCCCTGCCTTTTCATTGTTTTTGACTTTATGTTCGACATCGAGACGCTTGATCTTCTCTGTGACCTGTAATGCTTCTGTAGCCCTTACACCTTTATGCCACGTGTTCCATGCTTTTCTGCATGTTTCGTAACGGCCCCTGTAAATCATGACCAAAAATAGCATGTCACGATATCACGACATTTTTATGTATGCAACTTTGCCCCTCTACCTGTATCGCGAAAACAAGACATGTCACGATATCGCGACATTTTTCTGTCAGCAGCCTTGTTTGTCATCATGCATCACGAAAATGAGACATGTCACGAAATCGTGACATTTTTCTGCTTCGGACCACATGGATGCAACTTGTCGTGAAATCGTGACGTTTTCTCTTGTTTGTTTTGCTTTTCTTTCTTTAAAATCAGCTTTTTTTTTTTCCTTCTCTTTCTTTTTTTTTAATTGTGACATATTTTCCTTCGTACCATCTTTTTTCCTTTCTTTGTCGGACATGTCGCGATATCGCGACAACTTTGCATTGACTTTTCTCTTCTTTTGACCGCGATTTCATGACATGTCGTGATATCGTGAAATTTTCATTTGTCTTTCTCTCTCCTCTATGAACCGTGATTTCATGACATGTCGCGATATCGTGACATTTTGAGTCTTCAACTTGGTTCTTTGTCTTGCCCGCGATTTCACAACACGTCGTGATATCGTGACATTTTCTCTTCATGATGCATTCTGCTGCTCTTAGCCGTGAAAACGCGACATGTCACGAAATCGTGACAACTTTCCATTTCTAGCCGCGACGGAGCAACATGTCGCGAAATCGCGACAACTTTTCATTTCTAGCCGCGACGGAGCAACATGTCGCGAAATCGCGACAACTTTTCATTTTTGGCCATGACGGAGCAACATGTCGCGATATCGCGACAACTTTTCATTTTTGGTCGCGACGGAGCAACATGTCGCGATATCGCGACACTTTCTTTTTCTTGCTATATTTTGCTCTTCCTTTGATTTTTTAGCATCTGGGCCACTGCGGTCTTCTTTGAAAGCATGCAAAAAGGTGGGTCCCCAATTTTGGGGTGTGTTGTGGATCAGCCACAACAGGTCTAACATTAATAATCTTGAGTTTAGTCAAATATTAGATCAATTAATATAAATGACTAGAATAAATGAACATAATATTCATTAAAATAATAATAATATGAAATAAATGGCCAATATAATTCATGAAATAACATGAAGAAAACTTACAATATTATTTATCAAACTACATACAAGCTTCATACAATCTTTGATTCTTCTTCATACAATACATATATTTTTGTCTTCATAGTATAACCTTAGAAAGATAACTCTTGGAATATTTTGAATATTGTTCTCCTCACATATCCAGGAGATGCATCATTTCCTATTACATACATAAGATAAACCTCTCATGTCTCTTGTATTCACATCTTTCCACTTGTATACATGACTCTTGAATCTTTAAATACATGCACACTTTAACATATGATACTTGCACACTCCTACATGTACGATCTACTATATGACACTTGCACACTTTTTCACTCTACACACTTGTACACATTATTACATGACCCTTGTGCACATCCTACACATATACACATACATTAGGGAAATATAAATCACACATCTAAACTATAGATACATCCTATACTAATATTTACAATAGTACCAAAGGTACCATGGGGATACATTAGCATGTACCAAATAATGTAATAATATCCAACACCCTCCTATATTATATTATTTGGTAATTGAAGACTTTAGTATTCAATCTCTTACTATTATCTTTGTCCTTTTGTTATGGATATCACACTCCTTAAAGTTCAAATTCTGAATATGTTTATGTATGCTATTCCTTATGTCTGTTATACTTACAAACACTTCATATCTTCGTTAGAATTTTGAATTATCAATACACATTCCTAGCGCATATTATTTGTTTTTATTTAGATCCATTCTTTTAATAGTTTTCAAATAATTGCACATGCAATTTTTCTTTCAATTTTTCAATAATTCTATTCTTCAAGTAGAAATCCTTTTATCTCCAAAATTTTAATTTTTTCAAATATGCAAATTCAATCTATAGTCAAATTTTCAAAAACTTGAATTCCTTTGAAGTAGAATTTCTTATAGCTCCAAATTTTATTTTCAATATGCAAAATTCAATTTTATTTTCAATCTTCAAATTATCAAATCATTAATTTATCAAATTCAATTCTAAAAAACTTTTTGGAGTAGAAATCCTTAAGAATCTTGAATTAAATTCTTTTTCAATTACTCAAATATTAAATGATAAAATTTTCTTATCCGTATATCTCCCACGGAATATGTGCACTCACTTTTAATAAATGAAAGAGGTTTATTTTTTACCTTAGTCTTGGCACTCATGCTTTGACATCTTTACACATGTAACTTGCATGCAATTCTGTAAAATGTTATGTCTTCCTTATGAATTTCATTCTACCATGCATGTAGTAGATGTTTCATCTAGTCAATACTCCTCGGGCATAGGCAAAATATGTTATCATGTCAAGATGCTCCAAAAATTTCTTCAGATGCTTGGATACAAAATTCACCTTTTCTTTAATGGTCTTCTTCACATTTATGCATTGCCCCTTGGATGTACAGGTGTTGCTACTTCTTAATTTGAATGCTTCTAATGTATACTTTTAAAAAAAAATCTTAGATCTCAAACCTTAGGTTCTTGCTTCCTTCAAATATAGTCAATATGGATGCCTTCCATAGTCACAAAATATTTTTCTCTATGTATCTTTAATGGTTAATGTCTTCAATCTATTACAGTAGTGTCCTCATTCAATTTTGAAAATCTAAATTCTTAGTGTAATTTTGTCTCTCAATATCTCTAATGGATCACATCCACAAGTTTTCCTTAGATGTTCTCCACAAAGATGAAATATTTCCTATGCTAGCAATATTTTTTTTAAACACTTCAAGCCAAAAGACTCATCTAATAAATGGGCTTCTTCAACTATCTAGAAAATTAATGTAGCAGTCTTTTCAATATCTTGTGGAGAACATAAAATATCATATGCCTTGTATTATGCCTTGATAATGACTTCTTCCAGGTGCTCTACATCATAACATTGTCTAAAATTTGCATCCTCATTTAGATCCAAACTTTTAAAACATACCTTAGTTTGATCAATTTCTTAATAAAACTTCCATTAGGTTTTGATCTTGTTAGTTCTCCATTTCAAATTCCATAAGAATTTATTCATAGTCATGTTGATTGGAAGTGCATGATTGAATTCCTTTACTTTTATATAGAAACTCTCATATAGATTTTTTTGGGGCTCTCATAGAAATATATACTCCTTGTGTAGGGGAAAGAAGGTTTCCTCTTGTGTACTTCAAAAATTTTCAATATTGGGCCAAGGCTCATCCTCAAATTTCTTGGAAATTCTAGATATTTTTTGTCATGCAACAAATTTTTTATCTAGGTCATAACTCTAGGCATCATCTGATACTTCTAACCCTAAATCCTTCAACTCGACCTCTATTTCATCAACTACCTTTCTTTTATCTTGTGTTATAATCCCCAACTATATTAAGGCCTTGTAAAACCTTGTTTTGATTTGCCCACTTGTATAGGTGGCATCCACTAAATTCACTTGCCTAAATATCTCAATACATGTCATTCTCTTGTTGAATTTTTAGTAGATTCAATCATAGGTCTAACATTAATAATCTTGAGTATACTCAAATATTAGATCGATTACTATAAATGACTAGAATCAATGAACATAACATTCATGAAAATAATAATAATATGAAATAAATGGTCAATATCATTCATGAAGAAAACTTACAATATTATTGCTCAAATTGTATACAATCTTCATACAATATTTGATTATTCTTCAATACAATACATAGATTTTTGTCTTCATAATATAACCTTAGAAAGGTAACTCTTATACTCCTTTGAATATTGATCTCCTCACATATTCAGGAGATGTATCCTTTCCTATTCCATACATAAGATAAACCTCTCATATCTCTTGTCTTCACATATTTCCACTTGTATACATGACTCTTGACTCTTTACATACATGCACACTTTAACATATGATACTTGCACACTCCTACATGTACGATCTACTATATGAAACTTGCACACTTTCTCACTACACAGTTGCACACATTGTTACATGACCCTTGTGCACATCCTACACATATACACATACAAAAATATAAATCACACACCTAAACTATAGTACATCCTATACTAATATTTACAATAGTACCAAATGTTCCATGGGGATACATTAGCATGTACCAAATAATGTAATAATCTCCAACGTCCTCCTATATTATATTATTTGGTAATTGAAGACTTTAGTATTCAATCTCTTATTCTTGTCTTTATCCTTCTGTTATAGATCTCACACTCCTTAAAGTTCAAATTCTGAATATGTTTTTGTATGCTATTTCTTATGTCTGTTATCCTTACAAACACTTCATATCTTTGTGAGAACTTTGAATTATCAATACACATTATTGTTGGTCACTGAATTGCACCAAGTTTTACTTGATACTGTGGATTTCTATCTTCCTACTTTCTATTTAGGCTTGCACCCGATAGTTGTAGCTCAGCACTCAACATTGGAAGGACCAAAATAGGGGTTTCCAATCCAACCTCCAGAGTAGGCTGGTTCCTTGTCAACTTAGCATATTGTTGACACAATTATGCTCAATTAGGGCTTGTATTTTAGGGTAAGAGAAGGTTAGGGTTAGAGAGATGTAGATATCAGTGGACGGATAGGTTAACAACATTGCATCACCATAAAAAGCTCCCAAAAAACCATATTAAATACATACATTCAGATCAACCCTTATCCCAAGATAGCTTGTTTCAGATATTAAAGCATAATAGAGAAATGTTATAGAAAGCAATTTCAATATCCAAGAAATGATAATCCAAATAGCAAAATTCATGAAAAACTAGATTTTATAGAAATGTACTTACTAATAACACAGAAAAAACTTCAAATTAGATTTCAATTACTCATAACAACTAGTAATCCAAGATAGGCACAAACTAACCATCTAAGTATTCATAGAAATACAACTATGAAATATGAACCTTTGACATCAAGCATCGAAACACGGCCTTGAGGTGAAGATCAATGTATTGCTCCTTTCATTTAGCTTTTTAGAAATATTTACAATGGTATAGGCAAACATGCTAGAACCGACCATTAAAAATGACGGTTCAAAATCTACTTATATTTTTTCATATTACAATAATCAAGAAACAATACATCAAATCTTGTTACAATAGCTCAACAAAGAGTTTAGCTGGCATTAGCTGATTGGTCAGACCTCCAAGAAATCCACTGAAAGGTAAACCGCCATGGCAGCACGGGTTCTCTACAACTTGTTGGTCGTTCATTAGAACTGTAGTTCAGAATATTCTAGATCATGCACTTTCACAAATCTTTCTTGGGAGTAGAACACCACCATCGATCTGCAACTACCTCTAGTTTGATCTTCTCGAAAACTCTCGATGCTTCATCTTTCAACCAATCTGTTATAGTTCTGGTGCAAAGACATCTTTTTAAACGGCCCAAATTTAGCAAACTAACCTCTATAATTGATCTTCTTTATCCCATGATCCAGATTAGATCTGGTATAAACTGAAAGCCCATCCTTTGGATGACGTTGTTTTACTTAGCAGCAAAACATCAAATATGTATCTTGGAAATTCAAACCTTGAATCCATTTCGAGACCCTTATATTCCACCTTATCATTTCAAATCCGCATTTAAAATTTTTATGATGTCACCTCTTCCTTATAAATTTTGCAGATTCTATTTCGGATAGAATGAGCGTCTTCTTTAGTCCGAATTCAGAGTTAAGTTCTTACATCATTCTGCCATTTTGCCTTATCTTCATTCTGAATAGATATAGACTCGTTCATTCTCTGGATTTTCAATCTACACTTTTTTGCTACTTACATCATCATCTCCTTGAGACTTTTGCAGATTTGAGGATAGCGCTAATCCGGGGTGGAGAGCAAAAAGAGTTTCCAGAATCGGGTATATGCAAAAGGGTCATTCCACACTTTTTCTCTACTGATGTCACCACCTTTCACAAATTTTTGTGGATTTGCAATCCTTATTCAATCCAGACTCGGAATGGAATTCCTTGAATCATTTTAAACAAGCAAATCTGCATGACTGTTGAGCAGATTTGTCTTATCAACCTTGTTCCAAAGTGGAATGGCAATTTTTATCACTTAGTAAAATTTATACAAAATTTTACTAAGTATGTGGCCATTTTGGGCCTACATTCCAGTGCCTCCCAGGTGTATTTGCTCGCAAAGCCAATCAAATCCATAGTCTTATCCATTGGGCCTTAGAAGTCAAAACAAAACTAATTTTTGAAGATATGTTTTAAGGAATAACTTCCATACAAACCTTACCCTCTGAAAGCCCAAATTCTACTTAGAGGGTAAAGTTTCATATAGAAACCATACCAAAAACATCATAAAACCCACTTGTTCGGCCATAGACTTGTTTCCATAATATCATTACCATTACTGTCTTCCAAAACTATACACAACTCTACCTCCTTTATAAGGCTTTATTTCAAAGAATACCTTCATAAAAAAATGTTGTTATGTAGGCTTCATACCTTTATTGCTTATTTTTGACATTTGTCAGGGTAAAAATAGAAATACAAAAATGATATATATGTATGAAAAAAATGAAAATGGTTTAAGCATGAGCCCCTCCTAGGCCTGTAAGTGCTCAATATTATCCTTATTCTTCCACACCCCCTTCATCCTCATCTTCTTGAGTTTGTACTCTCTGATTATGGTCACCAGAGGTGTCCCCAAAAAACTTTACCATTGATTCCAAAGACTGGAGGGCATGTTTCCAAGCTTCCTCAAAGGGATTTGATGTCTCTTTAAGTCGTTTATAAACATATTGTAGCTTCCCAACATCCTCATAATTAGCATCATTCCCTTTAATCACCATAACTTCCATGAGATCTCTTAAATGGGTGTAACTCATAATTAATTTAGCAGCTTGTTCTTGTGATAATGGCTCTTCTAGTGAATCAATATCAACCTCATACTACAAGATATATTTGATGTTCTACTAAACTTCTTCCACATATAACAAGTTGTGATCCTCCTTCCAAAGTCCCTTGAAACCAACATGAATCATCTCCTCATTTATGTCAATGATTTATTTGATTCTTTTGTCCATCATGTCGTACAACAACCAAGCTCTCTAGACTGCCCTGTGCTTCTTCACCACTATCCTTGAAGCTACCCCGGATAGATTTAACTCTCTATTAGAAATTGGTTTAGCAACACCATTAAACCTGTTACTAACTAATCTTTATATTTGCTCTGCCAGAATCACCATAGACTGTAACTTTCCCATGATTCGATCTAAATCCTTCTGAATGGTGGAGAGCAATTGGCTGGCATCCTTCAAGTAGTCGATTACAAGTTGAATACCTAAACTTTTCCTTGAATTTTAGAAAGCAACTCCTGCTTTATTCTTTTCAAGTCATCTTTGTAAAACCCTGAGGATTTGGTTTTCTCAACCTGAAGCTGATGTTTCAAATTTTGAATTTCTTTTGCCTGATCTTCATGCATCTTCCTTTGTTCTTCTAATTGATTCTTTAGCTTATTAGCCTTTTGAAATCTTTCTTGCCAACTCTTCACCTCTTCTCTAAAAGTTTTTTCTACTTCCATTTTATTATAGAATATCTTTTTAAGTTTTTCAACCTGTTGTTCCAGCTTATCTACCTTATATTTATCTATATCTGTCTTCACATAAAAGGTTTCTAAATGAGCCTTGGCCATCCCTAATTCATCTTCAGCATGAAGCTTGTCAATATCTTTTATGACTTCTTCTGCTCTATAATCCTAAGTAGTCATCTTATTCTTGGGTTTGCTAACCTATGGAATCAAAGACCTTGAAACCCTTTGCCTAGTGATGGGGTTAACATACATACTTTTCCTAGTCACAACCATCTGACTAGAAGGCTTGGTAAGCTTCTCTGCCCAATAATCATTTATGCTCTGAGCGCTTACCTGCTCTTGGGATATAGCAACATATCTTGAAACATTTGCTGCCAAAGGAGATAATGGCATTAAAAACATAAGGGCATACTAACTCATTATTGGTAGGGATGAAGACACTTTGATAGTAGCTTCAGTTACAATGGTGGATTTCATGATTACTGCTATTGTCGATATAGGTAAATTCAGAGAAATAGGGACCAAACTGATAGTGGATGGGATGGATGGATTCAGAATACAACATCCCATTGATGGTGATAACAAAGGAGGTGAGGGTGCGACAATGGTGGACATAGGAGTGGGTATATAAGAAGTGGAAGGTGGGTTTGGAAAAGGTTGTGACACCACAAAACTGATCCGCACCTCCATAGCTACTGATAGAGTGAGGGAAGAACTATAATGTGGAGGAGGTAAATTTACCACATATTTACTAGAAATGGAGGGAAACCCTTCTAGGGATTCATGGGGATGAGAAGGAGAGGAGGGATTATAAATCATACCTTTGCCTATAGATGTAGGGTGCTCCTATTCAGCTTTTTTTGCCAGCTATTGTTCTTGGTCAACTAACCCTTTTGTAGTAGCAACAACTACCTCTTCAGCAATTCCTCCTACACTTATTTTTTGCTTCTTGGAGACCCCCATTTCCTTTGTTTCCAAGGCCCTCTTAGTCCTTATGTACACTATATGATAAGTGGCCTTCTCCCCTTCAAAATTTTCCCCCTCTTCATCTCCCTGTTCTACCCTTGAAAGTAGGGACCGCTCAGCTATGGGTCATAATTCAATTGAGACTGTGGGGATAATAGAAAAAGGTGGGTATCTTATTTCAATTAGCAGGATATTGATCGATGTCTCTTTAGAATATTGTGTCTCATTTGTCAATTTAGCCTTCTCGGGAAGCTTCTCCACCTGCTCAGATATAGGTTTGGAGATCTTAAATATTTCAGCTGTGGTTGAAGGGACTTCCTGTACTTCTATCTGAATCCTCTGATGTGTTATAGGAAGTAGTGGTTCAAAATAATTTTGGGGCTTTTCACTTATCAAAACCATATTCTTGACATCCTTCGATCTCCAAGTTTCAAAATTTTTATTATAAATTCCAAACAATTCCTTATCCATTTTCATTCCAAACTTTGATTTGGGAAAAAGTTTTCTAATTTTGACCCTCATACGCCACCAATCTGCAATATTTTTGACCTTCCATGGCCCTTTCTCTACCGATTTTCCTCTCTACAATATATCTTATTTAGAATGAGGGTCTTTCAAATTGGTAAATGCAATTCTCACTTTATTAATCACATCTTTTGTAAGTCGATGATTGAACTCATGCTCTAGATCAAACTTCTCCACCTGTTCATAGAAATCTAACCATGGAGGCAATTGACCCATATTTGAAACCTTCCACTCCAAAAGAGTAGTTTCATCATTATTCCTCCCCTGTTCAAATTTAGTCATGGGCCTTCTTTCAAATTTATAGGCCTTGTCTCCATTGAGGGTTTTATTTCTCATAGTGAAAATACCGTCAGGATCATAACCCCACCTTTGAGGAATATAGAATAGACCTAATCTATCAAGGTACTACTCAATTTTTTGGCCTTACCACTCGAATACAATCATATTATTTTTAGGGCGGTAAGTAATTAGAGACATCTTTTTCCTTCTAGAACCATATCTTGCATAAATGTATACCACCTTCCTTAGATACTCTAGGGCAAATAGCCTTTCTGTGACAAAGTGAGATAAGAGAAAGGGTTTACCTATGAAACCATACAACCTAATTACTGTGCCATTTGTTAGCAGATACCAATATCCCTCCTCAGAGTATTCCTTCCTCAGAATATGCTTAGCTAAGGAAGGCAACCTAGGGCACTCATCGTACATTATTTTAAGGACAGGTTTCAAAAATTCCAAATTGAATTTGTAATGGGACTTGCTGCTCTTCAAAATATCTATCCAATAATAGACTAGCAAGGGTTCTCCATCACTGGTTCTATCCCTAGCTGGAATCCATGGCATTATGTCTCTGATAGCTGCATAAAACATCCATACTAGACTCAAGAAATGCTTGAAACTGGGAGCACCAACACCTTTCTTCATGTTTACCATCTGCTCATGGATTCTTTAAGCAAGAAAATTCAGCCAGTAAAAGTAAATTACTCTAGTACCCATCTCTCTCACCCCTTTCTTGTACATCCTCTCATCATACATACAATATACCGCGGTGATTTTCCAACCATGCACCATCCTTTCAGAGTCCAAACCCTTTATACAAGCCAACATAGAAAATAATTCTGGATATGCAATTTCATCAATATGAATTGGGACTTCAGGCATCTCGGCTTCATTCCTTATCCTTATGAAATTAAGGCAAAGCCATTTTTTTAGTGCCTCCCTTTTTTCTTCTACAACCATCATGTTATTGTAAGCCCTATATAGCTCTTCTACGTTCAAATGACCCAATCTTCTATGCCACAAAAAACTCTCATCTTCTTGTGATAGAAAGCACTTTTCCCCTTTGATCTCACTAAGCATGTATAGATTTTTTGGAGTTCTTCTTGCATTAGCAATGACTTTTCTAGTTTTTTATTTTCTTATCTCACATCTATCTGGATGGAATGTAACCATATGCCCTTGATCACAAAGTTGAATTACACTTAAAATATTATGTTTTAACCCTTTAACATACAACACATTTTATGTTCTTATTTTCCCATTATCTAAACTCAGAGTTCCTCTTCCACCAATCCTTGCTGATCCATTATCACCAAAATTTACTGATCCTCTATTGGTTTCTTTTATTACAATGAATTTATCTTTGTCTCCTGTCATGTGACTAGAGCAATCACTATCAAGATACCATTGTTCTTTATCCTGATCATGAAGGTTTGTTTGATCTAAAATTGATCTAGCTTTTACATTTCCCCTTTCATTTTTCTTAGTTTTTGAATATGTTTTTCTTTTACTAGACTCAGGAAGTATCATTTTACACCATCTAGCCTTGTGCCCAAAATTATTGCATTTGTAACATATAATATAATTATCCATAAGAGGTGCTAAAGAATTAAAATTTCTATTGACATTATTTCTTACATGACTAATACAGTGTACATCTCTATGACCATATTTATTACAAGAAAATCAATGACCATGGAAGAAATTATGTAACCTGTTTGGATGCCCTTGAGATTGTGGTGGAGTATTCCTCCTCTTGTGATTAACTCTCATCCAAGGTTCTTTTTTGATTTCTTCCTTTCTGATATCCTTTGCTTGATTGTCCTTGTTTGAAGTTTTTTCTTCTTGAAGACTTGATTCCCTTTTTGATTTCTTATCCTCTACATCTTGTAGTACCTTGGTCCTTTCAATTTTATTCCTTAGATAAACAATTTATGCTTCCAATATTTCACATTTTGTTTCTCTTGCTCTTAACAGATCTATCATATCCTGCTCAATTTTCTTTCCTTCTTCCACCCTTATCTTGAGTTCTATGATATTTTGTAGAAGTTCCATCCTTGTTTCTTCATCCTCTTGAATTTGTTCCTTCAGGCTTGAATTATTATCTCTAATTCTTTCCAACTTTCTGAGAGCAACAAATAATTCCTATTTTATATCAAACATAGTATCCTCTTCATTTTTTTAAGTCATGTGTGTTACTGATGGATCCTCCTCCAAGATTTTAGTCTTTTCACGAAGAGACCTGCTCTGATACCAATTAAAGAACATATGCTTATACTGAGAGGGGGGTGAACTGTATAAGATAAAACTTTTTGCCTTTTAATCCAAATGATAACATCAACAATATTAAAGTAGTAAACATCACACAAAGCATCACATACATGAGATACATGATTTTATGTGGTTTACCCAATGTGGGCTACTCCACGGAGAAAATATTTCTTATAAATTTTTCTCAAATAAATTTTCTTTAGAATCCTTTCCCTACAATGTTTATGGACCTTTGTCCAAAGGAGACACCAATCCCCTAATCAATTTCATGGATATCTATGTATAGGATACACCAATCTCCTAACTCTACTCTGGTTGGTGATCCTCTAGAAGACCTCTGCCTCCACTACCCTTAACAAATCGAAATCTATACATAGAAGACACTTGTCCTCCCTGATCTGGTTGGAGACCTCTGTCCTCAACTCTATCACCTCCAAAGCTTTGTCTCAAATATGTACTAAACACAGTCCTTCGATCTAGCACAAATCTGTCCTCAATATCTATCTTTGGTCTGGCACAAACCTATCCTCAAATCTGCACCAAACTCTGTCCTCGAATCTGTTCTCAATTTCTATCTCTGATCTGGCATAAACCTGTCCTCAAATCTATACCAAACTTTATCCTCAAATTTGTCCTCAATTTGTATTGTAAGCTTCCATAAAATCTCACATAAATCTGTCCACAAGTCTTCTCTAAGACTTGCCTCAAATCTGCTCAATAATATCACACTAGAACTTGTCCAATCTCATAGAAACATAAAGAGAATTGTTAGAGACTCAATATGTTCTATACTCATCACAATGCTCAATCACTTTCTCAACTCAATTCAGAATATAGAATAATTTGTTTCATAGAACTTGAACAATCACTTCACACATTCACTTGACTAGGCTCAATCAACTCTACTCAACCAATAACTCAATGAAATAATCCTTACTCACAAACCCTAGTCCAAGCATATGACTACTCACTCAAATATTTCCAACAATACTTTATCAACCAATCTCACATAACAATGATACTCATGTTCTTTCCAAACCCTAGTTCAATTTCTTCACTCAACAACTCACTTCAACAACAATGCTTATAAATAAGGTTTTATCAACAACTCTTAATTTCAAAAAACCTTGAAGTAATAAATCAAAACACTCTCAACAATGCTAACCAAACAATATTTTTCACTCCAACTTTCCATTCACAATTTTCAACAATCACTCATTAGGAAGAATATGGCCATATCTTTTTGTTGGATGTAGAAGTACCTTTTAGAAAACCTGTCTTAATCACAATTTTCTTATTTTCAATTCCAATGTTAGACACAACAATATTACTTCAACACTTTCCAAAATATTCCTTGGACATAAAACAATCACAACTCAATTCATGCCTTATTGCTCCCTTCTAAAATAACACTCATCATACCATACATAAAGAAAATTTCCTTGATACACCTTATAAACTCCAACTTAAAATAATATCCAACACCATAAAAATATCAACCAAACACCTTACAATCTTTTCAAAACATTTGAGCATACACCATTAAAAATTTAATTTTGCAAAAATCCTTATAACTCCTTAAGCAACCTTAGAACCAATTTAAATATGCAAAAATTAATTTTTAAATGCCCAAACTATATCCCCAAAAATTTCGGCAACCAATTTCCAAGCATACCTTATACTTCCCACAAAAGGGGATTCGACATGATTCGATCCGTCGTCTCCTCTAGTCCTAAGTGCCTTAGCACTTGGGAGCCCACCACATGGGCTACGAATACCCACATGAAAGAAGGTATAGCACCTTCTTCTTATCCCTTCACTCACCATAAAAAACTCACGAAACATGCATACTTCCCCCTTTGCTTTGGATGCAGCTCTTATTCGTATGGCTCACCAATATTTAAAGCTCACAATGATTATCGAAGGCATGGTAATTTTGGTAGTGTTAAAGTTCCTCCTTTTATACACGTTTTCAAACTTCTCCTCACATCGGTGCTATGACATTCAAATTTTAATTTTGAATTGTATTTTTAATAACCCACCTTAGGATTTTAACCTTAGCTTAAATTAATTTATAATTTATAATTAATTTTAATAACTTTATAAGTTAAATAAATTAACTAATAAATTAATTTATAATTAATTTTAAACTTCCTTTGTATAATATTATAACATAATATTATAATTTATCTATTTGGGTTTTCTCTTGCTCTTTGGACTCATCTGACTTCCTGGAACAAGGTCTTGAAACTGAAACTGAACCGGATGCAAACTGCCACTGACTGGTGTTGTTAGTTCGACATCAATGACTACTTGCTCTTGACATCAATGACAACTTATCACTCAAAATTTCTAACAAAGTGTCTCACCTTATTGCAACACCACATCATGATGGACCTCAATTCAATAATCCTATTGTAGAGTTGTTCTATGAAAATTTCTTGAAGTTGGGGCAACATGAACACTAAGTTGTTTCGTACTACTAGGAAAAGATATATATACTTAAAATCTTAGGACAAGTGATTGAGGTGATTAATATGGAAATGTATGGTAAGTAGTTCTAACAATATGTGGGTAATAGGCTACTAACTCATAGGGGTGTTATTTAGGGCATAGGATATGTAAAGTTTCAATTTTCCTAATATACATTTTTTAAAGATAAAAGGAGTGACATTTAATTTAAAAAGCTGCGTTCATCACTGTCATTATGATTTACTCTTAGTCCATATTAGTTTATTGATTTTGATAATAAAATACCATTGTATAAGGAAGACAAGGTGTTGACAATACATGTAATATCTCATTGATAATCATGTTACAATATCATGTTATAGTGTCTGCTTGGCAGCTTCTGAGCTTTGATAAGGAGGATAAGTTCATATCAATATATTGATGTTGTAGGTACCATGGGTGGTGTTTTACAAGCCGAAACCACAAAGAGAATTATTTTCTATTGCTGAGTATAAATTGATTGATTCTCAAAGAATTGGTATTATGTGTGAGATCTTATTTATTGTCAAGTAGCTTTGTAAAGTTTGAATTTTCTCAATATATGTTTTTTAAAAGATACAAGGAGTGACATTTAATATAAAAAGCTATGTTAATCATTGTCATTATGATTTAATATCAATTCATCTTAGTTGATTGATTGTGATAATAAAATAACATTGGATAAGGAAGATAAGGTGCTGACAGTTTATGCAAGATCTCATTAATAATCATGTTATAGTGTCTGCTTGGCAGCTTTTGAGCTTTGATCAGGAAGATGAGTTCATATCAATACATTGATGTCGTAGGCATCGTGGGTGGTGTTTTGCAAGCCAAGACCACAAAGAAAAAAAAATTATGTTGCTAAGTATAATTTAATTTATTCTCAAAGAACTGGGAATGTGTGAGATCTTATTTATTGATTGTGATAATAAAATACCATTGGATAAAAAATACAAGGTTTTGACAATACATGCAAGATCTCATTAATAATCATGTTACAGTGTCATGTTATAGTGTTTGTTTGGCAGCTTCTAAGCTTTGATCAAGAGGATAAGTTCATATCAATACATTGATGTTGTAGGCACCGTGGGTGGTGTTTTGCAATCCAATATCACAAAGATAATTATTTTCTGTTACTGAGTATAAATTGATTGATTCTCAAAGAATTGGTATTATGTGTGAGATCTTGTTTATTATAAAGTAGCTTTGTAAAGTGTGAATTTTCTCAATATATGTTTTCTTAAAAGATAAAAGGAGTGAAATTTAATTTAAAAAGTTATGTTAATCATTGTCATTATGATTTAATCTCAATTCATATTAGTTGATTGATTGTGATAATAAAATACCATTGGATAAGGAATATAAGGTGTTGAAAGTACATGCAAGATCTCATTGATAATCATGTTATAGTGTCTGCTTGGTAGCTTTTGAGCTTTGAACAGGAAGATGATTTCATATCAATACATTAATTTCATAGGCATCGTGGGTGGTTTTTCGTAAGACAAGACCACAAAGAGAATTGTTTTCTATTGCTAAGTATAATATTATTGATTCTCAAAGAACTGGAAATATATGTGAGATCTTTTTTATTATCAAGTAGCTTTGTAAAGTTTGCAAAATCTTGGGCCTTGATCAAGGAGTTAAAACATGCATCGATAGAATTGTTTCTGCTGAGAGAGTGTTGAATAAAGATTCATAGGCTCTTTATAATTGATGGTATAACTTATATGATGGCATAGTCCCTCCAACATTGATCGTCTCCTTTATATTTCTTTAGGATGGGATCATAAGAGGGTGGTTATAAACCACCATTTTAGGGCTAAAATGGTGTTTTATAACTACTCTCTTAGTCCCTAAGAGGGAGGTTACGGACCACCCTCTTAGGCCTAAGAGGCTTAACCCTAAGAGGGTGGTTAATAATCATCTTCTTAGTCCTAAGACGATGGTTCAAAATGCCTTCGTAGTATTAAGAGGGTAGTTTTTAACCGCACTCTTAGTCTCTAAGATAGTGGTTCTTTAAGGTAGTTTTTAGCCATCGTTGTATTTCATAGAATTTTTATGATGCCCTTAGATATGGTGGCTGAAAAACCTCCTTTAAAGGTCTTTAAGGGAGGTTTATAAGTGTCGTTAAAGCCCTTTTTTGGTGTAGTGTATTCCTATGGAAAGTAGAAAATATAAAAGGAAAATTATTAATCTTAGGAGAAACTGTTGAAGACAAGTTTCTTGTTCAAGTAATCCTAAGAGTACTTCCATATAGTTATAAGCATCTAGTCATATCTTTACAAATTCTAGGTAAATATACATCATTTGATGGGCTAGTCAATATCCTACAAGAATATGAGGTGGAAAATTCAGTAAAATATGAAATGACTAACAATTCCTCAGTCTCAAAATATAACTCACAAGTAAAAATTACCTCATTCTCAAAAGGAAGATCTAAATGGAATAGTAGATATTGTCAAGTATGCAAAAAGAAAGGACATAGTACAAATTATTGTAGATTCAATCCAAGAAATCAGTTTCAAGGAAATCAAACAAATATTGGAAGTCAATCAAGTAGGCCATTCTAACCGAGACAATATTAGAACTAATATAATCCACATCAATAATATTTTCAGCATCCTTATACCTCTCAGAATCAATACAATCTTCCTCAATTACAATATAGAGAAGGAAAGCAAAAAGGACACCTAGTCCAAGAGATTCAAGAAATTCAGGAACTGGAAGAACCTACAGATGAACATGAAGTCAAAGCTCTTTTCACTAAAATAGTATTTCATGAAGATACTAATTATTTACTTGATTAGGATACAGGTAGGGAGCAATATAAAGAAAGTAAAAAAGAAAATTTCCAATTCCAGAACCAATATGAAGATCATATTGAATACAAAAGTCTTCAATACCCAAATAATGTAATACAGGGGGTGTTGAAATATATTATATTATTTGGTATATGCCAATGTAGCACCTTGGGTACATTATTAGATTAGGAGATTATCTTAGATTAAGGTTTGAGTATTTACTTTATGTAATGTAATAAATGCATGAGTGTTAGAATGTGCAATGATGTAAATGTGCATGTAGTCGACATGTACATGAGTCATAGAATAGGAAGATGAAAATTCATAGGTAGGTGAAAGCCCAAGGTTCATATCTCTCTCTCTATATAGGAATTTTGATAGAAGAAAAGAAGTATATAGAATAGAGTGTTCATATAGGATAGTAGATAATAGTGAGAAGAGAAGGTAGATACAATGTAGAACATGCAAGAATTTTTAGAGTGTTCATGTCCTCCATTATATTACATTGTACTATTTTTGTGAGATTTCATTAATGACTATTTGTTGAGTTATTGTAGAAGTTTCTTATATAGTTTTCCTACATATTATATTGGAATTATCACATAGTTAACATTGCTTGCTCATTTTAGATCTTGTGGTTGCATTTCCTTTAATATATATCATCAAAAGCTCACACCATTCTCATCTCACTTTTTAATATTAGACCCAAAAAGGTTTCTTCTTTAGAAAATAAGAAAATCTAGGTCAGATAAGAGGGATATCTAAATATTCTTACCTTATTAAACTCAACTAATTTCTCAAGAATTTGAAAGCTAAGGAATAGATCCCAATAAAAATAGATGGGATTTTGGGGGTTGGTTATTGCATAGGCCATGGTCGCCTAATAATCATGCACATGTTTATTTTAATTTATGCTAAAAATAATAGCTAACATAAAAAAATATTCTTATGCATGCACTTGAAAATTTGCCAAGGTAATCAAAATTTTATGAAGACATTTTATTGTGTTAGTTAATTGCTTATTTAGCCAGGTCCTTATTTTAGCAGTATAATAGGAAACTTGACTTTGTTTATCGAATACCTTGGATGCAAAAGGGGGAATATTCCTACCAAAAGCTGCTATAATATTTTTGGCTTAAGAGAAAAATTTATCTAGTCAAAAATATTTATTATAGGTCTAGACTTTGCATTATAGTGTTCAACTACTGCTTGAACCAAATTTGGATAAGGATGTTCTCTCCTAGGCATGAACTATACCAAGGAGGATTCTTAGTATATGAAGCCAGGTGGCTCATTGAATATTTTTCAACCTTCAACTCTCTTGATTCTCTTATATGCTTCGCCTTGATGGTCAATATTGGGTAAAAAACATCTCTCAAGTAGTCGGTAAGCTTCTTGGACTCCCTAGACTCCATAGTTATTCTCACAAAGCTTTTATGAAAAGGTAAAGCACACAACTACTCTTAAATTTTGCTCACAATGGCTTAGTTCTTGAATTCATTTGGTAAGCTTCCCAAAGTTGTTGAGTGCCTTTTATAAGCCTTTACTAATAAAATGCCATAATTGCATTAATGTACGTGAGCACACCTACTACTAATTCACATGCTTTACCTGTTAGAATTTTCCAAAATAGACTTGCAAAGCATTACACAAAATATGAAGAGAAGAGTAGAACTGATTGATTTATTCCATGGATCAACTTTGTATAAATAACAAAGTTGATCATTGAGAGTCGTTGGATTACAACAACTCATCAAATCAGATCTAGACCATACTGAGAGTTCACCTGACTCACGGAGGAGTGGTAACTCAAGTAAGTCTTATCCTAGTAGAACTTAAGAGAATAATTACTTATTCTGACACCCCCATTTAAGTGATACTAGGGGTGTTGGATATAAATGAGTCCCGAAAACAAGGTCTAATGAGGTACTCATGTATAATAATTTCTTTATGAAGAGATGGTAAAAACCACATGGGAAAAAAACCATCTTTCAAAAAGAAAAATGAAGAGGCATGTCTTCGGTTTGCGAAGATTGTCCTCATTAACCAAAAGGATGATTCCTGGAAATAGGGCCCGATGAGGTACTCATTTACATATATGAGATATGGTGAAAAAACCACTTGGGAAAAAACCATCTGTTAGAAAATAAAGAAAGAGGCATGTCTTCGAATGGCGAAGATTGTCTTCATAAAAAAAAAGAGAATGAGTCCTAAAAAATTGGCCTGATGAGGTACTCATGTATAATTTATACATATAGGAGAGATGATAAAAAAATCACATGGGAAAAAACCATCCTCCAAAGTAAAGAACAATAAGAAGAAAGGAGAGGTGAAAACCTTTGTTCCTTTTAATGTAGCTGCTTTACCCCAAGTTTCTCTCGCAACTGAATGTAACACGAAGAAGGAAATGATTTGGTGAATATGTACTGCTTGGGAACATATCCCAAAGAAGAAAAGGAAGGCTCTAGATAAGAAAAGTAAATAACTCATCTTTGTTGGTTATTGTGAGGAAATGAAAGCATACAAGCTCCTTGATCCCATAACTCATGAGGTCTTTTTTCATAGGAATGTTGAATTTGATGAAACATTCCCTCATAAATATTATCAACCATCCTCTTCCACCATTTATTATCTTGAGCCATATCCAATGTTAGAGCCTCAATATAATGAAGAACCCACTTTAGAGATTAATGATCAAAATTACCAACATGAGGATCCTCTACTCCAAACTCCAACTCAAATTTTGCCATTACTCCTTCCACAATGCATAAATGGGCTCACACCATTGTTTAAGAAGCAACTCCATACATCCAAAATCTTCCATCATCCATATTAGGCAACTCCATAGGCTCTGGTCTTGTCTGTCAGTCCATTTCCACAGATCCTTAATCCTTCAAAGAAGCAACTGGTATTAAATAATGGGATGATGCCATGGAGAATGAATTCTCTTCCTTAATCAAAAACAAAACTTGGTATTTAGTTCCTCTACCTAAAGGAAGGAAGTTAGTTCATTTTAAATGGATTTACAGAATGAAAATTGAAGGGATTGATTATTCTAAAACTTGTGCACCAGTTGCCAAAATGGATTCTATTAGACTGGTACTTGCTCTAGCTGCTTCTCAAAAGTGGCATATTTTTCAAATGGATGTAAAAAGTGCTTTATTACATGGGGACTTAAAGGAGGATATATTCATGGAACAAACTTATGGATTCACTCAAGACTCCTCCCTTGTTTGTAGGCTAAGGAAATCTCTCTATGGCCTCAAAAAAGCTCCTAGAGATTGGTATGAAAAAATGGACTCCTTCCTTCTTTCCTAAGGTTTTTCTCATTGTGAGTCTGATGCCACAGTCTACATTTGGAGGATGAAGAAAAAATCACCATACTTATTCTCTATGTTGATGATCTACTACTCACTGGTAGTGACATCACTCACATTTAGTCTATAGAATTTTCCAAAATAGACTTGCAAAGCATTACACAAAATATGAAGAGAAGAGTAGAATTGATTGATTTATTCCATGGATCAACTTTGTATAAATAGAAAAGTTGATCAGTGAGAGTTGTTGGATTAAAAAAACTCATCAAATATGATCTAGACTATACTAAGAGTTCACATGACTCATGGATTAGTGGTAACTCAAGTAAGTCTTATCCTAGTAGAACTTAAGAGAATAATTACTTATTCTAACATTCCCAATATTATGATTCATGTGAGCACCTTGATCTGTTTCCTATTTTAATAGTGCTACCTTCCATAGTCAATAGCTATTTAAAAACTTGGCTCTTATTTAAATATTATATTTATTCTAAATATCATTTACTTACAATATGGTATAAATTTTGGCATACTTTTTCATTGATGGTTTTAGCAGCATTCCATCATATCAAGAGAAAGAGAGGAAGAAGAGAAAGATAGCTATACAACTTCTTATTATGAAAAATGAGTGATACAACCTGAATGGAAATATAAGGTCCTTTATATAGGAAGATAAATTCCTTGGCCAACACTCTACCTAGCTATAAAAAGGGACACCTTGCATATTACAACATGCACATCGACACTTGTGCATTTATTACATTGCTTGAAGTAACTAGATAACTTCCCCTTAAAGTAATATTCTATTCTAGTGATGTACATTACATAACCAAATAATGTAATATATTCTAACACCCCCTTGTATTACATTATTTGGTATGAAGTTCCCTTGAATTGCATAGATGATCTCTGAATGCTTGAAACTTGGTTTTTCCAAGTACTTTTGTAAAAATATCTGCTAGATATCTTCTGTAGAGACATGCTTGAGGATGATATGACAGTTCTAAAAATGTTCTCTAATGAAATGATATTGACCTTCAATGTGTTTGGTTCTTTCATGTATAATTGGATTTTTGATCAGATTGAGTGCTCCTTGATTGTCACAAAATATCATGGTTGGGGTTTGTTTGATCCCCATATCTGATAGTATGTATTGTAACCATAGGGCTTCACAGGTTGTGTCTCTTGTTGCTCGATATTTTGCTTTAGTTGGTGATTGTGCCACTATATGTTGTTTCTTACTGTGCCAAGATATGAATCCTAATCTGAGATAGAATACATATCCTAAGGTAGATTTTCTATCATCGATAGATTTTGCATAATCTGAATCTGAATATCCCTGAAGACAAAAATATTTGACATTTCTTATATAGGTTAGTCCATAATTTGTGGTCCTTTTGACATACTGCAATATTCTTTTTGTAGCTTTCCAATGACTTTCTCTTGGTTCTTGCATGAATCATGAAATATAATTTACTATAAATATTATGTTTGGTCGACTATTTGTTAAGTATAGAAGACTTCCAATAAATTGGTGATACATAGTTATTGAGACCAATGGTGTTTCATTATTTTTGGATAATTGAATCCCTTGTCCCATTGGTGTATCTTTAGTATTACATTCCTTCATTCTATACTTTTCAAGCAGAGCTTATGCATACTTTGATTGAGTAATAGTTATTTTATCCTTTCCTTTATGAATCTCTAGACCAATACAATAGTTCATTAGACCTAGATCAATCATTTCAAATGCTTTTTCTATATTCTCTTTGATGTCACTTATCAATTTTCCAAAACTTCCAGTAGTTACTATATCATCTACATATACTATGAGAATAATTATGTCATTTCCATTCTTCTTGGTATATAAATTGGGATATGATGTGCTTCTTTTGAAGTTAAGTTGTAATAAGTGATTGTTGATCTTTATATTCCATGCACTAGGAGCTTGTTTTAAACCATACAAATATTTGTTCAATTTGCATACCTTATTTTCTTGTCCCTTGATGATGAATCCTTCTGGTTGTGATATGTAGACTTCTTCTTCTAAGTCACCATTAAGGAAGGCACTTTTTACATCCATCTAATGAAGTTTCCAACCCTAATGAGATGCTAGTTTACAAACTATTCTAATGGTAGTCATTCTGGTTTTTGGTGAAAATGTTTCTTTATAATTGATTCCCTCTGTTTGAGTATATCATTTGTCTACTAGTCGAGCTTTGTATTTATCAAGTGTTCCATCTGCTTTGTACTTGATCTTGTAAACCCATTTGCAACCTACTATTTTCTTCCTTGGAGGTAGTTTTACTAGATCCCATATCTTATTCTTTTGAAGTGAAGTATATTCTGATTCCATAGCTACTTTCCAGTGTGAATCACTCAATTCCTGAAGTGTCGATGTTGGTTCCATTGTATTACTTAGCATTTATCTATTCATTCTGGTCAAGCTTCTAGTTTGAGGTCTCGTGGTGGTAAGATCTGGCATTCTTTCTAGATTTGATTCTCTGAGAGTATCTCTAAGGCATATTGGTTATTTCCTTGAAGGAACTATAGATGCATCGATATCTTGTTCTTGAGACTTTGATTCTTAATCCTCACTTGTTGTGTCTTCATTAGAGAGATTTAGAAGAATTTCTACATCATCACTATTTTTTTTGTATTAATCTTGACATTTTAATCAAAGATTACATCCCTACTAATGTAAACTTTCTTTGTATATGGATCTAGTATTCTATACCCTATATATTCATTGTCATATCCAACAAATATCCCTGCCATGGTTTTGTCATCTAATTTTGTTCTCTTTTGTTTTAGAATAAGCATGTAAGCTTTACACCCAAAAATATTCATTTTTCCTATATTTGGATTTTGCCCTGACCATGCTTTTGGTGTAATATGTTTGAGTACTCTTGTTGGTAATCTATTTTGTATGTAGACTGTTGTTTGCGCTACTTATGCCCAATATTGATGATCAAGTTGAGCCTCCTTCAACATACATATCACCATTTTCATTATTGATCTATTTTTTCTTTTCGCAATTCTATTTTGTTGTGGTGAATATGTTGTGGTAAGTTATCTTTTAATTCCATTTTCTTCTAAGAATGAGTCAAATATTTTGAGACAAATTGTCCTCCTCTATCTGAACGAAGTGCTTTTAAAGTCTTACCTGATTTCTTTTCAAATTGAAGTTTGAATTGTTTGAAACGGCTAAATACCTCTAATTTGTACTCCATGAAATACACCCACATTTTTCTGGTGTGATCATCAACAAACAATTGAAAGTACTTATGTCCTCCAATGCTATCAATTTTCATTGGTCCACACAAATCTGTATATATTATTTCCAAGGGTTTTTGAGCTCTGTGTTGATGGAGTTCGAAGGAAACTCTATGTTGTTTTCCTATTAAGCATTCCAGACATACATTAGCTTCTGAAGAAAAATTAGGTGTTCCTTCAACCATTTGGTAGTTGAATAGTTCTTTTATTGAGGATTCACTAGTATGGCCTAGTTTCTTATACCACATATATGATGTTTTTACTGAAAAGGCTAAGTGTGTAGCAATATCTAGAACAAATAGACCATTTTTATAAGATCCTAATGCTATCCTATTTACTTTTTTAGAAATGTGACATTGTTTTCATTCAATGAGAACTTTAAACTCAACAGTTATGTTTTGATCCATGAGTTGGGAGATAGAAAGAAGATTGGTAGTTAATCCAAGAACATATAATACGTTTTTTATTATCCCATTTCTTTGTTTTAGGTTCACTGAGATGTTTTCAATTCCCTTCACCTCATATGTTTTGCTATATGCTACAACAATTGGCTTTTCATTTACCATTTTTAGGGAATTGAACCAATGAATATTTCCATTCATGGGATTACTTGCTCTTGAGTCTATATACCAATAATCCATGGTATCTCTTAAAAACTAGGACCTTTTTGAATTCCTTATGTCTTCCTAGTGTTTTTGGATATGCTATATGATAGATAAAGTACTTTTGAGAATAGTAGTTCAATTTTAGTTTGATTTTATAATATTTTGTAAATAGCAAAAATCAACTTCTTTTACACCTTATTACTCCTATTGAACTTAAGCACTTTCTAATTTGATGAGGTTCTAATGGTTGGAATTCTTCTATCCCTTTAATGTAGCTTTGAGACAAGTATATCAGTTAATTTCCAACTTCTTGATGAACCTTCCTTTATAGCTTTTGATATTTAATATTTAATGTTTCTAATTTCCAATTACCTACTTTGATGTAGTATTCTTTATAACTCCCTAATATGGAATATGAGAAAATAATATAATATTTGCAATAATAGGATTTTTAATTTCCAAATTGAAATCCTTATTCCTCCTACTTTATTATTTGCAAATGTAAGTATTTTGAAATATGCTTGCTTAATATATTACTAATGCTAAGTGAATGAATTGCAATAGTAAATAATGTGCCCTTATAACTCCAATATATCTTTAGTTTATAGCAAGCAATAAATAGTATATGATTTACCTTCATATTCATTTGCCTTGATGTTGTAAGGTGGTAGATTTGAATCCTTTGAAATGGAATTCAATGCCTTATTTGACTGGCATTGAATTCTCCCTTACGTAGCACTTCTTTTCTCTATAACCGATGTTGGTATTCCTTTAGAGAATGCTTGGTATTATCCTCTACAAATTGAATGTAGGTATGATTTATTCCTTCTATGAATGAAATGTTGAATTGTTGATTGAATGAGGTGTTGTATTTGTTGATCTTATGATATCTTCTTAAATTCTAGCTTTCTCCTTCGAATGGCGCATAGGATTGAATTAGCATTCTTCATCTGAATATGATTCATACCATTCAATGCTAATCTTCTTTTTGACCTCTGGTGCTTTTCCTTCTTCAATATGGATGCCTTAAATAGGATTGCTTCCTTGTGACTTTCGAACAAGTATCACTTGAGCGTTACTTATTAGGCATTGATATTCCAATGTATGCAATTATGAGTTTTATGGTAACCTCCCAAAGACTTTTAACTCCTTTTGGGTGAGCATTGGACGATTAGAGCTCTTGTGCCAAGTGGCACTCATGGATTGTGCATGTAAACCTTTCTTCTAATGCTCCAATGATGGGCGTTGATACCCTATCTTTACCTATATCTTTGAAATGTGTGTTGGCTTGCTATATTTCTTGAAACACAAGCATTCCCTCTTCTCTGTTTACATGTTGTCTTGATGAGGATAATGGATGGTACCAGTTGTATTGCTTATTGGTTCTATGGCACTTTCAATGGCGGTCCTATGGTAGTTTTCTATGCTCTTCAATGGTGGGCATTCTCTCCAAGTAAATACCTTTGGTATAACACTTCTTCTTTTGTATCTTTATTCCTGTAATATATTGTTTGTATATTTTTTATAACAGCCAATTGCTAGCCCTTTTTTTTTCTTGGCTTTGATAGCGCATCTTCTACATAGATAATCTCCCTCTGTATGCTGCCATTTTCTCTATGTAGACTCAGATGGTAATGGATTATTATAATAGCTCCAATGTTGTAGGTGACACACTTGCTTCTAGGGCTAGATTGGACGTGGAGAAGTGGTGTTTTTAAACACCTTGAATCTTAAACGTGTGAGATCTTCGATGGCTCCTTCCTCTTGGTCAAACTCTGCCCTTCAACCTGCAAAATATGATGTCTACGCTTCTTCCTGTAAATATGATTACTTTTATCCTTTAAAAGGAACAAAAGAGGTGCTTTTTAATAGTTAGATTTGCACCAATATGAAGGACTTTTTTATGAAATCCTTCTTGCATCTTTTAATCTTCTTCCTTGGATATTTTAATGATAGTTAATCCAAGCTAATGAGATGTTATTTTTGAAGTAAGGATTTTTGCACTCTATAATTAAATGAAATCCTTATATTCTCCTTGAATATTGAGACTCACCAAGTCTTTATTTTAGGCTTCTTCCAAGGACATTAATGGTGGCTTCCTTTGGCCACGCAGTGCTACAGATTTTTATGCTAGTTTTGTGTCTTTAACAACACAAACTAATTTCTTGAGAGTAACTAGTTAAATATCAACTAGTATAGTGCTTAATGGATTAATAATGCACCCTTAATGATAATATACTCTCAAAATGAATTATAATGCACTCAATAATATTCTACAATCCCTTTGAAGACTCAATATGCAACCCTTTATTTTGTAGTTCCTAAATCTTAATAAGATGCTCAATGGCTTTAAGTAGTAATCTAAATAAGTATTCAAGTAATGAACCCTCTGCACCTTAAGTTGCTTACCTTTAATGTTCTTTGAAGATGATGAATATCTTGATGATTTGATTCACCAAGTTTCTATCTAGAATGGAGGTTTCTCATAGCTATGAACCTTTCTAGTACTTGTTGTAGAATGTATTAGTCCTCCTTTTTGGGCTTGTTATCATATGGCGATAATTGTCCCAATTATTTTACTATCGAAAGCTTCTCCTCGGTAGTCTTCGATCAAGAAATGATATCACTAACATCCTATTTCTCATATACTCTTCTCTGGAATCTCTCCTTGAGTCTTGCAATAAGGCTTCTAGAGCCTTCTCCCCCTTTTTTTAAATTCATGCAATAGTGCACAACAACAGGTCTAGTTTGCAAATATGTAATCCAACAGTAGCAATGGTAGTTTTCTCTATTCCTATCTAGATTCATTGTGGCTTTGATACAACTAATGGTTTTAGTAGCATTCATTCATATTAAGAGAAAGAGAGGAAGAAGAGAGAGATAGCTATACAACTTCTTATTATGAAAAATGAGTGATAAAATCCGAATGGCACTATAAGGCCCTTTATATAGGAAGATAGATTCCTTGGCCAAAAATCTACCTAATTGCACAAAGGTACACCTTGCATATTACAACATGCACATTGACACTTGTGCATTTATTACATTGCTTGAATTAACTAGATAACTTCCCCCTAAAGTAATCTCCTATTCTAGTGATGTACATTACATAACCAAATAATGTAATATATTCTAACATTCATGTCAAATATTTCAAGTGTTTCCCATTTACCAAAATTAACAATGTTTTGACCAAAGTGACCCAAACTTCTTATGCACCCACATGTCCATTTTTTAGATTACCTAATTTATGATAACCAAAAGCTTATAATTACCTGAGTCTATATGCAATAATTTCCCCAATCAATGTAAATTATTACATTGAAATCAATCAGAGATAACTTATCTTCAATTGGAAAATCTTCTATGAGCACCATAAGGCATTATGGATCCTCTTCAATTAGATTGACCTTATATTCCTTAATATTTTCTATGTGGTATGAGCTAGGCTTCTCCGCATAGATCCTAACCTTTCTTTCTTTGTGAAGAATCACAATGTATATGTAATCCAGAGATAGGTACCCTACAAGCTTAGCTATGAACTCTCTTGATAAGCATAATCTAAAGAGAAGAGGAAGGTCAACCACTATCACTTCCTAGATCACAGTGAATTTTATAATCTTATGCAATACCATAGAAATGTCTTTGTCCACTCCAATTATCTACATTGGTGTTCCATCTAGTTGCAACATGTCAAAAATTGTTTAGATGTACTCCATGCCCATTGCATCATATACGACTTTGGGCATAACTGATGTGGTAGCTTTGGAGTCCACTATGTAATTGTGTACAACCCACCCTTTCATGTGTAAGGACATATAGAAGGGAGGAGGTCTATTATTTCCCATCCTTGGGGTTTGTTGATCTTGAGATAATTTTAGAATTGGGTAATCAAATCTTCTTAGGGATGTGTTTTTTAAGGCTACTATTAGCAAATTGATTTGTTCAAGAATCAACAATGCATCATACATACTGACCCTTGAAGTGGTGTTCTTCAATTCTTCTACAATATTGTATCTAGAGGCCTTCGATAACCTTTCTTCCTATTAGATGGGATCCTCAAACCTCTTTTGGTATTTTTGCATGGCCTCTTGGCGTTGCCTTTTCGTAACTAAAGGAAAATGTAGCTTTCTTAGAACTTGTTATTTGGTCTCTTCTAGATCAACCTTATGAACTACCAACTTTGGTTGCTCCTTAGGTTGTTCCTTGATCTACTCTTTTTGTAGCTAAGTCACACCTTTGGACTATCAACCTTCTAGGGATCCACCAAGAGAGATCTCTTTTTGGATTTGGTCAATGTGTGACATGTTTCAGAGCTTGCAGGTTCGTCATCCAAGAAATTATGGTATGGATCTATAAGCATGTCTACTAGCCCTTTTGTCTATCTTTTGTATTTTTGAGTTACATCCAGTAGGCATTGATGTTGATATACCATACAAGGTGTTAACATTATGGGGATAATTGTAAGCTAGACACCAATAATCTTCTTGGGCTATTAATGTCTCTCCCTCCTAGATTTTGGCCATAACATTTTGCTTTTTGATTTCATTTTTGGTTGAATCCCCTTGGTCTTTAGTGACATAGGGGTACCCTCTGTTCAAATATCCTTTAAATATTCTTTTAACATTTTTCACTCCATCATAGTGATCTTTTTTTTTAGGTTTTTGATAATTTCTTTTAGCTCTTGCATCTCTATTGATTTTTTTGGCTTAGGAGTAGGCAAAAACTAAATTTTGATAATTGAAATGATAGATTGAGGATATTACCTTGGTTTAGGTAGAGTAGCTATTGAAGGGATTGAGGGAACCAAAAGTAAGGATTGTTGATTGTGTTAAGGAATTTCTAAAAAGTATGGCAATACAACCTTTGGAGGGAGCTTACTAACTAAGATGAGGGCATATTCTACTACCACAATAACTTGAAATATTTGGATAAATCTCTTCTCATTAGACTTCCAAATATACAGGATTAGGTTTGGAATAAAATCCCAAAGGTACTAGATATAAGCCTTGGACTTGAGACACTTTCATCTCCTAAGGAATTCTCCTCCATGTCTTGTTAAACCAATTTTTAAAATATATGATGTTCTCCTTAGGATCCCTTTTTATGGAAGTGAACTACATGAGAAGTAAAAATGAACTACCTGCATCATTAAACTCCAAAATGAAGGGTTTAGATAGTTCATCCCATGTGTTTATGTTTCTTTCTTCTAAAGAGTGGTACTAGACCAGTACCTTCCCTTTGAAAGATAAGGCTAATAACCTCACCATTACATCTTCATGGATGATATTATGCATAGTAACTAGGGTTGTTATATCTTGGCAGTGTTCAAATGTAGTTTCTTTGCTACCTTTGTATGATGGCAAAGATTTAAGTGCAACCTATGGGATATCATATAAAATTTATAGATTAAGAGGTCTGATGCTATTCTAACCAGGGAAGATTTGTTCGTCCATGGTCCTGGGTGGGGATTCAGTAGGTGATTCTAGAGATATGGTCTATATAGGAGTAAGACCCTAGACAAAGTAGGCCCATATTGGTGACAAATATTACTTTTATGGGTGATCTAAATGTTGTTAACTTAGCAAACTATAGGGGTTATTTAAGCTTCTTAGCCTATGATCTTGTGATCATAAGATTCTAGGTCTATATATTTCTAATGAAGTTGTCAATTGATCTCGGTTTCTTTCTATGTGGAGTCACCAGGTGGATAGTTTTTTTTTAAAGACCAAGATCTTCATCGTAATCTTGATCATCCAAAAAATTGCTCAGTACCAAAACTCTTGATGACACGATGAGTATTTGCTTTGATATCCTTTTAAATTTTTGACTTTCAATCAAGACAAAAATTGAGTGATCCATCCCATTGGTGCTTCTTTGTGGGGAAAATTGGATTGCATTTGTCCCATCAGGCACACCAAACTTTTGATTGCTTGATCCACCTAGGTATAGAATATGTACCCTAGACTGAGGTCAATATTGGATGTTTAAATTACTTCTAACTCAAACTCTACATAAGGTCAACTAATTTTCTAAATACTACTATGCAAAATATAAAAGAGAGAAAAATGATAGGGTTTAGAGAAAGGAAGGGTTAAATATGTTGATTACTTGCTATCGAAGCTTAGCTAACAACATTATTTTTATCTAGATGAGCATATACCATCTACTACAAGCAATTCCTAATAGACCATTCAATTAAAGCTATATAAAAAATACATGAAACTCAAATATTTTTTTTATTAAGTAGGAAAGCACAAGACTTTAAAAGGATCCCTAACCTTTTATAACGAGAGACACAATAGAATCAAGAAGATTAAGTGGATCAAGAGGAGAATAAATACAAGGGATAGGGGGATACAAAATTATAGGCATAAATAGGCAGAACAAAGAAAAGACCTTCAACAAAAATCAAGGGGAAGCACCTTATTAACTAGGGACAAAAAGAGACCAAAATTCAAAACTATAATACATAGTCAAAAAGGTAGGGAAATCCTTCATAAAAACTTGAGGAGTATTCTAATTGACCCCCTGGTTTTCCAATAGGTCAACTTCCTTATTTTCTTCTCTAAAGGTTTGCCTAAATTCAACACCTTCCAAATTATTAGTGCAATGGTAAATATATTTTATTAAATTTGCAATGGACCAGTGGGGGGAATGTTTTCCTTTAGCAATATTAATGACGAAAAGAGAGTGGCCTTCTATCACCACCTTATTTACATTTATCTTTTCTAGGAGCATGGCCCCTTGATAAAGTGCCTAAGATTTAGAAAAAAAATTGGACTAAACAACTAAGGAGTCATAAAGACCAAAAGAATAACCCCTTTGTCATCCTTGATGACTCCTCCAACCCTTGCAATGCTTGGGTTTCCCTTAACCACCCCATAAAATTTTATTTTTATCCAACCTTGATGTAGAGGCTGCCATTTAAAAACATCTCTAGGATTAGGGATGGGCTAACTACAAAAATACCTTCCATATTCAAGATTCCCAACTGGTTGACAAGCTTACCTTCGCTATGGGACCATTTTTCATCTTTGATAGGGATTATGGAAATATTTTCTTTCAAGGAATTGAAAATTTTAGCTTCCTCATACCAGGGATCCTTTTTAACATTCTTGAAATCCCTATTGTTTCTTTCATTCCAAATACCCCAAAGAAAATGAGGCAACCAAAAAGACCAACAACTTCTAAGCAAAATATTCTGAAAGGGGGCAACCCACTGCAAACACAGGTTCAAATTGTTATTAGGTATTACCTAGGTAAAATTGAATTTGATGAGAAGGTGGATAACTTCAAAGGAGAAGGAACACTCAAGAAACAAATTATTACCATTCTTTCAAGCCCTTTTCCATCCCTTACCTTAAGAAATTCAATGACTCTAGATCCATAGGATTGCGTTGGAAAGGGATCTAAGTAGTTTAGAAGTTGGTCTCTAATCAAAGGTTCATTATGAATCCAACTATCTTCCCAAAAGTTAAATTTCCTTCCATCATCAATCTTCCATCTCAAGCCTTTTGTAATAACAAACCTACATTCAAGAAAGTATTTCCAAAAAATAGATCTCTTTGGATTGGCTTGAATATCAAGGAAATTACCATCTCTACCAAGATATTTAGTTGTTAAAATCTCTACCCATCTAGCTTCATCCATTTTGAAAAACTTCCAACCTTGTTTTGCAATAAGGACCAAATTCATTTGTTTTAGTTTCCTAAGGCCTAATCTACCCTTGCTCTTCCCAAAACAAACATGCTTAAAATCCACCAAGGGAATTCTATGTTTTTCTTCCATGCCCATCCAAAGAAAGGTCTTTTGAATACTATCAATATTTTAGTAGATTTCTACGACATCTTGAACAATGACAAAAAGAAGACTAGGATACTTTGGAGGGTGGATTTAACGAATTATGCCTTATCAACTTGGTTGAAGAGGGTAACTTTCCACCTTGTCAACTTTCTCCTAACCCTCTCAACCATAGGAAGCCAAGAAGAATCTTGTAACATGCCACTGAAAAGCAATAAACCCAAATAAACAAAAGGGAGCTACCCAATGAAACATTCAAATATTTTCATGATTTTTACCTACCTTTGAAGGGGGTACTAAAAAAACACCTTGGTCTTGTTGAAATTTATCTTTTGTCCAGAGGCAGCCTCATAAGAAGATAGAATAAACTTAATCTCCTTTGCTTTTGGAATAGAGGATCTTGAAGCAAGAAGAGTATCATCTAAAAATTGTTGGTGGTTTATAGGATTGTATGAGGAGGCAAGATTTATCCTTGAAATTAACCCCTAGACCATACTACCTAAATAGATATGCCTAAGGCTTCAGCCATAATAAGAAACAAATAAGGAGACAATGGATCCCCTTGTCTTAGGCCTCGGAGGCTTATGAAATAACCTGTTGGAGAACCATTAATTAGGAAAAAAATTCATAACTAAGCACATACATCCTTTGATGAGGTCTATCCAAGAAAGGTGGAAGCAGAATTTACCCATAACTTTAAACAACAATTCTTAGGATACTCTATCATATGCCTTGTTCATGTCTAGTTTCAACAAAAACCCACCTTTGCTCTATGGAGTGAAGAACTTCATGAATAGTAATCATGTCATCCAAGATTTGCCTCCCTTTAGCAAAAGCACCTTGGAAGGGATCAATATTCTAAGTAAGACTGACCTTCATTCCATTGGCTATGACTTTAGCCAATATTTTATAAAGAGTATTACATAGACTTATGGGCCTAAAATTATTGAAGGAATTAGCTCATACCAATTTAGGAATAAGAATCAGAAAGGTGGAATTGATATCGTTGGGAATATGAAGGGTATTTTGAATTTCACCCATAGAATTATATATATCCTTCCCCATAATTCCCCAAATATTTTGGTAAAAAACTGCAGGAAAACCATCAAGTCTAGGGGCCTTCTCATAAGCCATGGAAAATATAGCCTCTTTGATTTCAAACTCTTTGAACAAAGAAATAACACTGGAGTTCATTTGTTCAAAAATTAGAGAAGCAATAAAATTCAAAAAAGAATTGGAGGCCTACTCATCTATAGGTGCTTCCACTCCTAAGATATTTTTAAAAAATTTTACATCCTCACAAATTTCTAAAATAATTCTAGTTTTAGGACCATCCTCCTTAACAATTTTAGTAATATTATTGAAACTCATGTGTCTCATGGTTGTGGCATGAAAAAAAACTGGTATTTCTCTCTCCATATTTCAACCAGAGAGCCTTGGAATTTTTTCTCTAGTAGGATTCCTTGCATGCCAAAACATTATGGAAATCTGCCAAAAAATTCCTTTCAAGATCTTTGTCAGCCTCTGATGGGGGAAAATATTCCACAACATCTTCAATGGTTGCAGTTTTAGGGATTTCTTCTTTTGTAAAATATTACCAAAGACATTTTTATTCCATTCTTTTAAATTGCTCTTCACAAATCTTAACTTATTGGCAACTTGAGATATTAGGGGACCTAGAAAATCCTTCTTCCACCAATTAGATATCAAGGCCTCAAGGGTATCATTTTTTAGCCACATAGGCTGAAAATAAAAGGGAAACTTAAAATTTCTATTCCCAACTGAAACACCAGTACCAAAGGATTGTAATTCAATCTTGTTCTTGGAAGAGAAGAGAGAACAAAGTCACCAAAATGATGAAGTCTTTCTTTAGAAACAAAAAACCTATCCAGGTTTGATTGGATAAGATGTTTTCCCAACCTTCTATTACTCCAAGTGAATTTACTTCCTTTTAGCTCGAAGTCCATCAACTCATTAGTATTGACAAAAAATTTGAAGTCCTCCATACCATTAGAGGGGGATTGACTTCCTCCTTTTTTTCTAAGGGAAAGAGGGGGGAATTAAAATCCCCAACCAACATCCAAGCAAGGTTAGGGAAAGCATTTCTATTTATGCTCAACTCCTCCCATAGTCTTCCTCTTCCCACAACTAAGTTTGGAGCATACACATTGGTTAAAACCCAAGATATTTTAGAAATTTTACAGTAGAAAAACATGTTAATGAACCTATCCAAAGAAGAGAGCACTTTGCCTTCACTTTTTAAATTATCCCAAAGACACATTAAACCCCATAAGCTCTCAAATCATGGTTTGTAGAATAACATGCCTCCTTCCATATGATATTCTTAACCTTATCAAAATTGTTCTCCTTAATTTTAGTTTCTTGAATAAAAAAATATGAGGTTTCAGATATTTCCTCATAGAAGTAACTAGTCGTTGCTTCGAAGGATAATTCAAACACCTGTTACAAAATAATATTTTTCATTTATGAGACTTGGTGGGGTCCTTCTCCCCCCTCCCATAAAAAGTGTCATCTGGGTTCCATTAGCTATGTCTTTTAGGGTCTCCCTCAACCTTGAGTCTTGGTTCGAAGGTTGCCCCTGCTTAGAGTCAGCTCCCACATCCACTGTTCCTTTTTTGGCTTGAAGTTATAGCTTCAACATTCTAAGCACTCCAATAGAAAGAAGACAAACAACTTCAAGCCTAACAAATATTACTTTAATTATCAATTGAACTAAGCCAAACAATTTCAAGCCTAACAAAAATCACTTCCACTAAAGCGTGAATGAAAACATTAAAAGTGTAAATATCAACATAATGAATAATTCTTCATACTTCAAATGAAGTAGGTCAAACAACCCTTGATTGTATTAGAATAATATTAACATACAACTTATGATAGGAAAACAATGAAACATCTAACCCTTTACAATGAGGAGATTCCTCTATTTATAGTTTTCGTTGAGCTAAAATGAAGCTAACTACTATGTATAATCATAAGCAAAACTAATCTTGTACGATTTGGGATGAGTTGGCAACACTCGACATCTTCAACACATTTGGTCCATTCTCTTTCAACCCAATTGTAATTAGTTATGCTTTGCTAGAGTGGTTGTCACTTTCCTGCTTTGATAACTACCACATTGGTCAAACTACCCTTTTTTTAGGGTGTTGGGCACTTTCTTCTTAAAGCAATTTTGATTTGTAAGCATGTTGGACCTTTAAGATGCTAATGTCATCATTCTTGCTAAGAAGGTCTTGTCTGATACACTACTCCCTTTGGCTCATATTTTGGGTAGCTCTTTGTGCTCTTTACAAGTTTTTTACTAGACCAAAATATTTTGGAGCCTAGCTAACATCATCATTTAGAATATTTTGGATTTCTTGCTTCTAGAATGAATACCATCTGCTCCACAAACGTTTACACTATGTCAAATATTTTGGAGCATGTCGTTGGCATCACTGTCGAAAAGTTATAGTCGCTAGCTTTGTAAGCCTAACTTTTAATAATACCAAGCTAGTCTAGACAAAAGCTTTTGGCTTCAAAGAATAGGCAAACCTTAAACAAATTTAAGCTCAAAATTGCTTCCTTAGGCTTTAGGAGAAATAATTTACAAGAATGATGATCTGAAGAAAGAATCACAAGTCTGGAGAAGCTCTTTAAGTTTGGAAAATTAAAGAATTTGCAAGTTCGAATGTTGACAAAGAATTTGGCTACACTACACAAAGCATATGCTAGGTTAAGTCCTAATGTAGTGAAATAAATTGCTTGATACCTAGGGCATCAAGGGTCATACCATTTATAAAATAATCATAATAGAGGACTCACTTCTATTCTATCTTGCTTGCAATGTCATCATGATAAAAAGAGGTCACACCTAGAATGAATGTAGAGGATTTGATATGCCTAATAAATTGGTATATCAACTATGACTCTTGATCTTTGACTTCAAATCTTAGTGAAGTATCTCACCATTCTTTGTGAAAATTAGAGAACCAATAGTCAATGGATTTGGTTGTATGTACAAGGATGAGAGGGAGAGAGAGCAAAAAGGTCTCGTATTGTATTAGCAATAAAGGTAGAAAGCTTTAAGAGCAATGTTAGAAAAAGCATGCAAATGGTTGTAGTGGCTAAATGTATAGTGATAAAATGAGGAGATGAATTGGGTCTTGCAAAAGAAAAGTATAACTTTCCTTTTTAGGTTGACGATTGAGTTACACTCATTTTAGAGCCAAAAAGTCACAATTGTCAACCCAAACAATGCATTGTCTTAATCCTAGACATAAAACATGCTAGGATCATAACCATACATCAAAAACCCTAAAATTCAATCAATGATTGCAATCCCTACTTAAAGTAGCAATGTTAGCACTCTTGCTTTTTATAATGAATGTTTTAGGATACACATGTAAAGATGTTTCTTAATCATGACTCTATCCTTATTTTAGGGTTTTGAGAAAATTAACAAGCAAAAATGACCAAAAAGGTGACAAAAAGGTAATAACTAGGTAAAGAAAAAGAACCAAAACCATCAACCAACATGGCTCATCGTCATCCTACCCAAGGACTAGCAAAGTTAGTCCACTCTTATCCTATATATAGGAGAAGCTCATCATCATCCTACCCAAGGATTAGCAAAGTTAATCCACTCTTATCCCATATATAGGAGGAGATGACTTTCCACCATCTACAAAGTTGTTATTATTTGTTTTTTACAAATATATATTACCCCTTCCTAAGGACCACAAGTGAGACTCTAAGAGAAATCTAATCATGAGTTCTTAAGAAAAAAAAGAAAAAAGAAGTAATATACAATAGTCAAAGCAACAAATTAATTATTCTATACTAAGAAGCAAAAACAAAAATTTTATTAGTGTTCATCCTAATGTGTGTCTATGCAAAATTATTATTTTTTAAATAAAAATAATTTTCTTTTAAAATAAATAATAAAAAAATAGAAAGAAAATAAGAATGTATAAAAGTAGCACCTGGGGAGGCAACGGTTTGGGCTTTGGCTCTTCTTCAAGAGGTCCAAGGTTCAAACCGGGCGTGGGCGAGTGTGTGAGGGGTGAGTGTGTGGTGGCTTTGTGTTAAATTCCCTATTGACAAGTATAGCTCTCGGCTTTACGAAGGGTCATGGTTGGAAGAGACTGCTCAGCCCTATACATCGATCAGACGAGTTTCTCACAATAACCAAATAAAAAAATATATAACTCTCAACTTTAAAAAAGGTCATAGTTAAAAGGAGACTGCTCAACTCTGTAGGTCCCTCATAAACGTTGGACTGTTGAGCCTTGTGACTGTTTATTGTTTTCCGATAATTACGGAAGTTCAAGTCAATTGCGGAAGATTCCGGAAACGGAATTGTTGCGTGATTTTCGGAATTTGTCAAAGAACGGAAAACTTAAATTTAAAATATTATGCCTTGAAATCCAAAAGTAAAAGTAAGTAGGCATAGACTGAATCCTCTCGTACACGTTTCTTCTTTCTATTTTCCCACACAAATTTATTTAAATTGAGTTTTGCAGTATAAAAAAAAAAAAAGTTTTGCCTCGCGGAAGAAGTGGGAAACGACGGTATTATTGCGTGATTTTAAAGTTTTGTTTGCGTAAAAATCGGGTTCGGAGAATTGACTGTAGCGAAAAAGAAGGATCAAATTTCTGTTTGGGAAACAATTTGTCAAAGAAAACAAAACTAGAAAATATTTCGGAGGAAAGTGGCAACGCCAAAATGTGTTCCCAAAGTAAGTAAGCAGCGTGGTCAAGCAGACATAGACTGACTATAACTGATCCTGTCTTCAACCTTTCTTCTTTCCATTTTTCTTCTAAGTAATCCTGACTATAATAAGTTTCATGCGTGTGGAATAAGCTAAAGGCAATAAGTTTCATGCGTGTTGAATAAGCTAAAGGTAATAAGTTTCTTCTTTTGTTTTTTCTTCTTCCCTGCCAATATCACGGAGTGTTCGTCGAACTTTCTTCTTTCAATTTTCCAACCACAAATCCAACTGAGTTTTGCTGCCACTAATTCTAATTTATTTATTAATTAATTAGTATCATCTATAAATGCAGGTGGCCTTCCCTTTGCAATTCCACCACGCTTCCTTGTTCTCTATTCACTCAGAGATTGTGTTTGGGTTTGAAAAGATCAGATGGCAAGTTTATGGGTATTACTCTTGTCACTAGTCATTACCACGCTGCTCTGCCTCTCGCCTTCTGCGCACTCTCACTCGGCTCCATGGAATGTTTCTGATCAACAAGCGCTGTTGGGATTGAAGCGTGCCATCACTTTTGATCCCAACAATTCCTTGGCCAACTGGACTCCATCTCTTCCTTTCTGCAATTGGACAGGTATCACCTGCTCTTTTCCTTTGCAAAGGGTTATTGAGCTGAATGTCTCATACATGGGTTTAGTTGGCACTGTTTCTCCCCTTGTTGGAAATCTGTCTGCTCTTGAGTCGCTAGATATGTCCAACAACCTCATTCACGGTCATATTCCGCATCAACTGGGACAGCTTACCAATGCCAAGGAACTGCTTTTGTATAGGAATGACTTAGAAGGAAGCATTCCAACCAGTCTTAGCAGCTGTCACAATTTAGTTCTGTTAGGACTCAGCTACAACAAACTGCAGGGGAATGTTCCAGTTGAGCTGGGTCACTTGACAAGATTAGAGTTTCTTTACTTGGGAGGAAACAGTCTCATGGGTATGATTCCTTCCTCTTTGGGAAACCTCTCTGCCTTGGTTGAGTTGGGCTTGGAAGTAAATAATCTCACAGGCCCTATTCCTGCTGAATTGGGTAGGCTGACCCACCTACAACTTCTTGACCTTTATACAAATCATTTGTCAGGCACCATTCCTTCTTTTATAGGAAACTTTTCATCCTTGACTATCTTAGCATTTGCATTTAATAATTTCGTAGGCCCCATTCCCGCTGAATTGAGTAGGCTGACCCACCTACAAGTTCTTCACCTCCATATAAATCAGTTGTCAAGCACCATCCCCTCCTCCATAGGAAACCTTTCATCCTTGACTAACTTACAATTGGCATTTAATAATCTCATAGGCCCTATTCCTGCTGAATTGGGTAGGTTGACCCACCTACAAGTTCTTTACTTCAATACAAATCAGTTGTCAAGCATCATCCCCTCCTCCATAGGAAACCTTTCATCCTTGACTAACTTACAATTGGCATATAATAATCTCATAGGCCCCATTCCTACTTAATTGGGTAGGCTAACCCTCCTACAAGTTCTTAACCTCAATACAAATCAATTGTCAGGTGCCATCCCCTCCTCCATAGGAAATTATTCCAAACTTGAGCTTCTTCACTTAGGTAACAATTTGCTAAGTGGAATGGTGCCTATGGAGTTAGGTAAGTTGTTGTTGCTTAAAAGAATTTACTTAAAAACAATCACCTTGTTAGTGGTAGCAATAGCTCATTGGCTTTTCTTATTGCACTTACAAATTGCTCCCACCTTGAGGAACTACATATTGGTCAAAATCATCTCACTGGTGTTTTACCTCCATCCATAGGCCACCTTTCTTCCAAGTTGTCTTACTTGAACTTATCACACAACAAGATAGGTGGAAGCATACCCAAAGAGATTGGCAATCTTATTAACTTAACCTTCTTGAGCTTCAACAACAATCTTTTAAGTGGCCACATTCCATCTGAAATTGGAAGACTCCATAAGTTGGAAAGATTAGATTTGAGCAACAACAACCTTTATGGAACCATCCCAAATGAGATTGGTGAGATGCAAAGATTAGGATTGCTAGATGTTAGTTGGAATAATCTATCTGGAAGAATTCCAAATTCTCTGGGTAGACTCCAACAACTAAGAAGACTTTTTCTTCATCACAATCAATTCTCAGGAGAGATACCTGCTAGTTTAAAGAGTATTCCAAATTTGGAGCTTCTTGATTTCTCTTACAATGATCTAAGGGGAAGAATACCAGGAGAGGTTATGGCTAGTCTTCAAAATCTTCAATTCTATCTCAATCTATCAAGGAATATCTTGCAGGGATCATTGCCTAAGGAGATAAGTAAAATTGTAAATGCTCAAGCAATAGATATTTCTAGCAATCATCTTGATGGGGAGATTCCACAGGCACTTGCAAATTGTATAGCCCTAGAGCATCTTAATCTCTCCCATAATGCATTTGAAGGTCTAATACCAGATGCACTTGGCAAATTACAGAATTTGCAAAATATTGATCTCTCCTACAATTTTTTGTCAGGTACAATACCCAAGTCACTTGGACAATTAAAAGAGCTTTGCTATGTGAATGTTTGCTTCAATAATTTGACAGGCCAGATTCCAGAAAAAGGGTTGTTTGTTGATAATAATGTTACTATCTTACTCATGGGAAACCCCAACCTTTGTGGTCCCAAAAAATACTTTCTACATGCATGTTCAAAACAAGGGAAAGGAAAGCATTTATTTCTTACCAAAATAATATTGTCAGGTGTTGGAATCATTGTATTTATATTATGCTCTTTAACTTTGGGAATAATGTGGTATAAAAAATTCTCAAGGAAACAGTTTGATTTCTCAAACTTTAGGTTTGCAAGATTGGGGTATCCAAAGTTTACATATCAGGATCTTGTTGTTGCAACAAATGGATTTGATGAAAGGAATTTACTCGGATCAGGCAACTTTGGTTCAGTTTATAAAGGAGTCTTAAGGGATGGCAAGATAGTTGCTATCAAGGTTCTCAACTTGCAAAATGAAGGAGGGCAAAACAATTTTAAAATAGAATGTAAATATTTGGGAAGGGTTCGACACCGCAATCTTATTAGAATCATAAGTGCATGTTCATACCTTGACTTCAAAGGTTTGGTTCTCCAATTTGCATCTAAAGGAAGTTTGGAAAAACATTTGTATCATGACAATAATGAGGAGGGTGTTTGTGACTTGGGATTGAGTGAATGCTTGAACATTACCATAGATGTAGCCCATGCTATGGAATATTTGCATTATGATTGTCCTATCCAAGTTGTGCATTGTGATTTAAAACCTAGCAATGTGCTCTTGGATGAGGACATGACAACACTTGTGACTGATTTTGGTATATCTAGGCTAATAAGTTTTGCAAACTCCATGGATTCCTTGAGCACAACACTTGCCCTTAGAGGAACGATTGGCTACATTGCCCCAGGTGAACATTTTTTAACAATAAAATTTTAATTTTTCCTAAATATTGTTAGGAACATTACTAACTCTAAATAACTTGATTGCAGAGTATGGATTGGGTGAAAATGTTTCTATAAAGGGAGATGTTTACAGTTATGGGATTCTATTATTAGAGATGGTTACAAGGAAAAAACCAATCGATTCCATATTTGTGGAAGACCTAAACTTGCAAAAGTGGGTGAGGTTAGCTTTTCCAAATATGCTAGCAGATATTGTTGATAGCAGGTTGATGAGTAATGTGAATAGTGAACAATATAAATGCCTTGTTTCTTTCATACATATTGGTTTGCTTTGTACAAATGAATCTCCTCAAGAACGACCCACTATGAGAGATGTAAGAAGGGCTTTGGAAAGTCTAAGAACATCTTTCATGGCAAGTGCTTCAACGAACTCCAATTTGACACGTACTATATCAGATTTGGTACATGATCATAATGCTAGAACATGAGTAGAAGGGATGTTTGATAGCCAAACTTCTACATATTAGCTAATACCAGAGGTATTACAAAGCATTTACAAGGTATGTATTTTCACACTTATCTTTATTATGACTCATTATTAAATGATCATAAAGAATTTAGAGATAAAGTTGAGACTAGTTGATTAATAAGGTCATTGATTTGCTCTAGGTATGTTACAATAATTAGTAATTTCATATCATATAGCATAAGGAAGAAAATTTGGATCTTTTTCATTTTTCATAGATTTTAAAGAATAGACACATTATGAGGCCTATTGCAATGATTTTCTTTAACTAGATCAAGAAGTAGCCTATGGCATGGAATATCTCAATTATGATTCTCTTATCAAATTGTCCATTGTCATTTGAAACCTATTAATGTACTGAATGCGAACATGACAACCCTTGTAACTGATTTTGGTATATCTAGGTTGATGCCTTATGCAAACTCCATGGATTCCTTGAGCACAACACTCACTCTTAAGGGATCAATTGACTATGTTACTCTAGGTACACATTTCTCTTTTTCTTTGAAAAGTAAAACTATTTCCTTTTGCTTAATGTCACAAAGAACATTATGAACTCTAATTGACTTGATTGCAAAGCATGGATTAGATGGAAGGATTTCTATAAAGGAAAATATTTACCTTTATAATATTGTTGCAAGTAATCTAATAATACCTCTGAATAACTTCATAACTAAAAGATTTTATACAGAATAAAGTGTATGATAATCATATCTAAGTCGTAACTAAGAGATTTTATACAATGAGAAGCTTAATTCTTGAAATTAGGAAAAGAAACAAAATAAAGTGTATAATGATTATATCTAAGTTGTGTGCAGGGGAAATGCAAGGAAAGTGAGTAGTTACAAAATTTAAGCATATTAACATAACGAATTTAATGGAAGCCATGGAATACGTGTACCCGTGGCACATTGGACATAATATAGCAGAGATCATTTTTACAGGTCTGTGGCCTAGATTTTTACAGGTCAATATTTGCCTTCAATGTTGTCAACGGCCAAAATTCATTTTTTACCAATATTTTATTTAGTTCCACTGGAAATTGCATTAGGTCGGGTCCATACATTGACATCACTGACACCTTCTCTGTTTTTTTGCAGATGTCTGCAATCTTTTGCAATAACAATAATCATCAAGTGTAATTTTAATTCATTTTGAATACTGATGCCTTCACAGGCTGGAAGGTATTACCTTTTGTTGCTGGTGTTGTGTTTTGCCGTGAGACATTCACTTGAAGCTTCAATAAGAGAACTACAGAATTTTGGCAGAGTATTGGCTTGTGCCTTTTTCATCATTACTATGTTCTATGTTGGTTTTGTTCAGATAGGATATCTTGCAAATGGCAATGAAACTCAAGATATAGTTACACTCAATCTTCTAAATGATTGACCTATAATTTCTGTGAAGGTGGGCCTTTGCATGATCCTTTTATTCGTCATTATGAATACTGTTTATTTAATGTTTGAGATGAAATTGATGCAAAACAGCTGGTTTTAAAATTCTTCTTGCAGGCTTTGTTGTTATGCATGCAGTACTTGCATCATCTGTTCCTGGATTCAACATCTTTGTTTCTTTGGTGGGGAGCTCAGTCTGTACATTGCTTGCATTTTATTTCCCAGCACTGATTCACCTTAAAGCTTTTAAAAGTTCTCTAGATGTTCCACACAAGGAGATTGATATGGTGATTTTAGTTTTTAGAATCATTTTTGTGGTATTTGGCACATATATCACGTGTCTCTGTCTTTTATTATTAATTAGTGATGATCCCCAAGTAGCTCAGTGTAGTAAAAAGACAGGCTGCCTTCTGGCAAAAGCCTAAGGAATGCTGATCGTTGACATGTAAATAACAATGGTTTCCATCTCTTTGCAAAGCAAGGAAGACAGTACTTATATTTTCAGTTGGCTGTATTTTTCAACTTTGCAGTTGTACCATTCACTTGATCAGTGCATTCTTGCATAAACAGGACTACAGAAGCCTGGGTTTGCTAAGCAATCATAAACTGCTTGTGCACTTCGAGAAAATAACTTCCAGGAAATGCATTGGCTTCCACTTTTGTGCAAATTGAAAGACTCGGCATATTTTACTATGTAGTTGCAGTAAATAATAAAGGGAAAAAAAAACAAAAAACATAGAAAACAAATTTTACAAAGATGTAGTTAGAGATGGGTTTTTTCACCATATAATGGCTTTCAGGATGGGTTGTTCAATGATTTTTATATTGGTTTATTTCGCTTGATTATGATTTTTATATTAGTTTATATCTTATATTATTTAGTTTGTGTTGATTCATATCTTATATGACGAGCTACAATGAATACTTGTTCTACCATGTTTTAAATTTTAATTTAAGTTTTCTTTTTAGACGAAACTGAATTGAATCTAACATGGGGTTGCTTACTGCGTGGAAACAAAGATTGTATTTTTTTTAATATAATGTTTTCTTATTACCATAATCTAACATTTCTAAGATTTTTACTTAACAAGTCTTTAATCCTCACCACAACTTAGATTTATATTCAAGACATGGTAATAAATAAGGTTCCTAGGTATTATTATATTTTCTATAATAAAATAGAAACATACAATTGATAATATCTTTTCAATATTTTTTTACACCCATTAAAACTAATCTATGAGTTATTATTCAGAAAAAAACTTGGATTTTTAAACCAAGAGCAGTATTTGACTAGTCTATGCCATTTTATTGATTTTGCTTTTTCTTTTATTGGAGAAAAAGGGATTTTACCGAGGTCTCCCACCCTTGGCAAATCCTAACTCTCTCCTTTAGAGTTTAAGAGTTTACAAGAAAATTAGATTCCTATCTCAATTGAGTTTCTATAGCTAAATACCTACATCTTTTTTCACAAAAAGTCTAAATTCTTGATTTTTTTGGTAGATTGGTATTCAAAAAGGATTTTGAAAGGTCCCCAAAACCTTAATACATATGGACAGAGAAATACTTAAAACTTGTCCAAATACTAAACAAAGGGAACAAACCTAGCCTATGGGACGGTCCCAAATAGAACATACAACTCAAAACTGGGAGCACAGTCCCTGAGGATAATCCCGACCAAAGAAGAAAGCAAACCAAAATGAGAGATGAAAATTATCATCAATTTTCAGTGCGGGTTGTAGGGGCTTCAGTGACTGTGTCCTGACCAATGAACAAGAGCTTGAGTTGAGTATGGAGCTCGTCCATCACCTTAGCAGCTTGAAGATTGAGCGTCCAAGTTGCCTTCACAAACTTTGTTGTCGCAGACAGGTTGGCCACAAAAGATGTGACAAGGTAGAGGATCAAATCTACAATGCGGACGTAGAAGCTTCTCCCAAAGATGTAGCTTCACCTTTGGGCATAGCCACATTTTTCTTGTTGGGATTCTCCTCGAAGGTGACCTTGAGAGGAGAACTCTCAGTCTTTCATTTTTTGGACTTGGGAGTACTCTTAGAAGCATTTGGTTTTTATTTTGTCTTGACCTTGGAATTTCGTAGGGATCAACGCCGAAATTCAAAACCAGAGAGGGGAGACTCTTGCATGTCTTGATCTGGAGAGTGCTTCTTCAGCTCAAGGGTGGTATACGTAGGATCACTATCATTGCTAGGGATCTCACTGATAGTGGTCTTGATGCTAGGGCTCTTATTGGGAGGATCATTAGGTAGAGGGTTACAGAGTTCAGGAGGCATACGATTGTAGAGGATAACCACTCTCTTTGTGTGCTCCTCAATGGTATGCTTGTATAGGATAAGAAATAATTCTTGGTTGGTATGATGGGTTGAATTCCCCTTTCTAACTCTCTCAATACATATTTCAATTGATCGATAGAGATAATTAGGAATGTTTATGACTTTAATACACCTAAGATGATTCAAAAAGGCAATATGGAAACTATGCAAAGGGGTATCAATATTATAAACTATAAAAAATTGCATAATTGGAATCATTATGTGATCCCATAGAGGAGAAAGATATTTTCTAACTATACCACCATTCTCCCAGTAAAAGTTCTTACCTTTGTCAACAAAGTAGTCTATTTACACTACCTTGGAGTGCCTGTTGTGCCTAATAACGCATCCATATTTTGGGAGGCCCGACACCTCAAAAAATCATACACACAAAATCTAAAAGTCAAGGCCATGAACAATGACTCGGCCTTGATCCTAGGTTTGGACAATTGTGTCAGACACCTCCTCGTCACTACCCTAAACCTTTTAAGGAACAAGATGAAGCCATGGGTAGTGAGGATGTCCTCGGTGATAGGGTCAAGTTGGACATTATCAAGCTGAAATAGGGCCATAGAGATGGAATGGGCAGAAATGCAGGACATCATTTTAGTGGGACCAAACAACTTTAGGGACCGAGGCCAGAGGCAAAGAATCCTAAAAGGCCAAAGGAGGAAGCAATGGAATAAGCCGCCTTAAGCAGGGATTGTGCTAAGGATTGATTTGAATAAGCACTCTGCCATGCCAAAAAAATTGGACCTGGTGTTATTTAGGGATCGTTGATAAATTCGGTCTCTGAGGAAAATTTGGTTCATGTGCCAGGATGCAGAAAAGGTGGTTCACGTAGGAAAGATACCTCTTGAAGTCACTTCTGGTAAGAGAATCAAGGGGTTGATTGGTGCATTGGAAATGATTGCCTATAGGGGTGACAAAATACATGTTATTGGCAAGGACCCCGAGAGAAATACTAATAACCACACGAGGATAGAGAATGACGTTGATAGGGTTGTAATGAAACAAAATATGAGGAGTGGTAGGGATCGGATTAAAGTGGCTATGATGGGTAAACGAGAGCGGGTTAAAGTGGCCATGGTAGGTAAATGGGAGTTTGAGGTGGAGTGAAAAAACATTGACGTGATGATGAGTGAGGTGGAGTGAAAAGGCAAAAATGTGATAGTGGTTTAGGATCAAAGGCAACAGGTCAGTGATAGCAAGGCATAAATGTGTGGTAATCAACAAAAAAATGGAAACACCACGACTAAGTGACACAAACCCAGAGGTAAACCAAGCCATGTGAAATAGAAGTGGGGGTCCCACTTTGGGTGCAACAAGATGATTTGGGGCCCACAAGCACCACCTGGTTTTGATGGGATCAAAATGATGACTAATGCGCCCTGAATATCAATGGAAAGGTAGGTTGACCTAAATCTTGATAATATTCAAAGGACAAGTAGGTGATGATAGATGACTAAGGCTCCTTAAAGTTTGATGGAAAAACACATAAGCTTGGAGCTTGGCAATCTTCAAAGAACAAGTAAGCATGTTCCCTGACAGACAAAGAGGGTTCTTTGAATGAAACGCACCAGCCTTCAAAAATTTGATATAAATTTTTGTGGCAAGGATCCAGATGAGTGAGCTCCAAGAGAAGGAGCTAGGATATCGAGGTCTGATATATTAGCTTTTGAGGATATATGCAGAGGGAGAGATCTAACATAGGTATTGATAATATTAAAGCAAGTGAGTCTACAATATGATTGAAATATACTATAAATAGAAAGTGGTAAAAATACAATGTAGTATGGAGGATAAGATCACTACATTAATATAAGCTAGAGAACTACATTGTGCTCCATACAAGAGCTCTACCACAAACTACTCTCTACAACAAAACTCTTGATATCAATATGCTAAATCTTCTGATCTATCACTAAAAAGACCTTTATATAGAAAAATAGATTCCTTGGCCAACACTCTACCTAGTTGTACAAGTGAACACCTTGCACATTACAACATGCACATTGATACTTGTGCATTTATTATATTGCTTGAAGTAAGTAGCTAACTTCTCCCTAAAGTAATCTCTACTCTAACTATGTACCATAGGTGGTACATTTACATGACCCAAATGATGTAATATATTCTAACTCTAACACCCCCATGTATTACATTATTTGGGTATTGAAGATTTCAATCTTCAATATGGATCTTCTTCTTCTGGATGTTCTTTAGTTTGATGTGATCTTTCATATCCTCTTTAATTCACATTGCATTGTATGCCTTCTTGCATTGGTTCTTCTTCTTCTTCTTCTTTTTGGATTCAGTACTTTCATAGGTGGTTGTGCTATCACCTGATTCTTGCAATGATATTTTCTCTTTGCCTTTGTTCTTCTCATCATTCTTTGTGTCCTGTATAGAAGTTTCTAAACACACACTTAGAGCATCATAATAAGATTTAGAGTTAGTAGAACTTGAAGTACTAAGATTACATGAGGATTGAAATATCTTTGCTAATTATGATTCATCTATTTTTATTTTTAACTTAAGTAATTCTATCAATCCCTTATGTTCTATATTTTCATCCCTATAGCATTTGAATGAAAGTAGTGCCATGTATAGTATGCTTCCATATTCTAAAGGAATTTGAATGTCATTCTTTCCATTATCAATTGCTTCAGTGAGTTTAGCATGTAGATAGAGCTCCATCATTTCAAACCTGTCTTTCAAAGCTTCATTTTGTATCCTTTTTGAAGTAGGATCTAAGTTTCCTTCAGATTTTATAAGTGAATTCTTGATTCCACTTTTTATGACACTTGCTCTTTCTTTTCTAATAGTGTTGTTCATGTCATTATTTGTTGTATTACTTGAGGTGGACATATTTAGCTTCTTGGAATGGAGTATAAAGTGCTTTGATAGAGCTTATATCAAATTTTCTAAGTGGTCTACCTTATAACTCCCTAGTTATGAGCTTGATTTGATGAAATATTTTAGGTTTTTGTAGGCTTCCTTATATCTCCCTAGTTAAGAGATGTGAATTGGTAGAATACCTATAGACTTTGTAGAAAGCTTATGATTCCAAATGGATTAAGTACTTGATAATATTTGATGAATGCTATAATTATCAAGTTTTGTAGAATGCCTTATGACTCCCTAGTGTTTTTGAATATGCTATATGATGGATAAAGTGCTTTTCGAGTATAGTAGTTCAATTTTGAGTTGATTTTTTAATGTTTTGTAAGTAGCAAAAATCAACTTCTATTACACCTTATTACTCCTATTGAGCTTTAATCACTTTTAATTTGATGAGGTTCTATTGGTTGGATTTCTTTTATCCCTTTAATATGGTTTGAGACAAGCATGCCAATTTATTTCCAACTCTTGATTTCCTTAATGAACCTTCCTTTATAGCCTTTGATATTTAATTTTTAATGTTTCTAAATTCCAATTAATTTATTTGATGTAGTATTCCTTATGACTCCCTAATTTGGAATATTAGAAAACAATATAATATTTGCAATAATATGATTTTAATTTCCAAGTTGAAATTCCTTATTCCTCCTTTATTATTTGTAAATATAAATCTTTTGTAATATGCTTGCTTAATATATTACTAATTCTAAGTGAATGAATTGCAATAGTAAATATAATTACCCTTATAACTCCATTATTTCTTAATTTATAGCAAGCAATAAATAGTCTTCGATTTACCTTAGTATTCCTTTACCTTTGATGTTGTGAGGTGGAAGATTTGAATCCTTTGATATGATAGTCAATGCTTTCTTAGACTGGCACTAAATTCTCCCTTACGTGGTGCTTTGACTGGTGATGAATTTTTATTTACGTAGCACTTATGTTCTCTATAACCAATATTGATATGAATTAAGAATACTTGGTCTTATCTTCATCTTCAATAATGTGCTTCCTTCTCTACGAATAGTACGTTGATATTCTGATTTCAATGACATATTCCTTCCACGAACAAGGTGTTGAATTGCTGATTGAATGAGGCACTTCCTTCCACGAATGAGACATGGATTGTTGATTGAATGTAGCACTATATTTGGTGGTCTTTATGAAAATTTCTTTAATGCTAGCTCTCTCCTTCAAATGGCGCATAGGCTTGAATTAGCCTTCTCCTCTAAATATGTTTTCCACCATTCAATGCTAGTCTTCTCCTTTGACCTCTAGCACTTTCCTTCTTCAATATGAATGCCTTAAATAGGAATGCTTCCTTGTGACTTTCAAACAAGTGTCACTTGAGCGTTACTTAGTAGGCATTGATATTCCAACGTATGCAATGATGAGGTTGGTGGTAGTGTAACTCCTCTTGGGTGAGCGTTGGATTATTCATGAATGTTGGATGCTTAGAGCTCTTGTGCCAAGTGGCACTCATGGATGTGGATATAGACCTTTCTTCTAACGCTCCAACGATGGCCATTGATACTCTATATTTACCTATATCTTTGAAATATGCGTTGGCTTGTTATATTTCTTAAAATGCAAGCATTCCCTCTTCTGTTCATATGTTGTCTTGATGAGGATAATGGATGGAACCAATTGTATTACTCCTTGGTTCTATGGTGCTCTTCAATGGTGGTCTTATAGCAGCTTCTTGTGCTCTTCAATGGTGATCGTTCTCTCCAAGTAGAAACCTTGGGTATTGCACTTCTTCCTTTGTATTTTCACACCTATAATATGTTGTTTGTATATCTTTTATAACAACCAATTGCTAGCATTTTTCTTGGCTTTGATAACGCTTATTCTACATTGTTTATATGTCTTTTATAATAGTTGATTGCTAGCATTTTTCTTAGCTTTGATGGTGCTTCTTCTTACATAGATAGTCTCCCTCTGTATGGTACCTTTTTATCTACATAGACTTGGATGGTAATGGCTTTATTATGAATTCAATGTTGCAGGTGATACACTCTCTTCTAGGGCTTGGATTGGACATGGGAAAATGGTGTTTTTAAACACCTTGATTCTTAGATGTGTTTTGATGGCTCCTTACTCTTGCTCAAATTATGCCCTTCAACATGCAAAATATGACAATTGTATTGCTCCCTATAAATATGATAGCTTTTGTCCTTTCAAAGGAACAAAAGAGGTGCTTTGTAATAGTTAGATTTGCACCAATATGAAGGACCTTTTTATGAAATCCTTCTTGTCTCTTTTAATATTTTTCCTTGGATCTTTTAATGATAGTTAATCCATGCTAATGATATGTTGTTTTTGAAGTAAGGATTTATGCACTCTGCACTTAAATTAAATCCTTATATTCTCCTTGAATCTTGAGACTCACCAAGTCTTGATTTGAGGTTTCCTTAGAGGATATTAATGGTGGCTTGCTTCTTCACCTTTTGCTTGTAATGGTGGATTTCTTTGGCCACACAGTGTTATAGATTCTTGTGCTAGTTTTGTATTTTTAGTAACAAAAACTAATTTCTTGAGAGTAACTAGTCAAAGATCAACTAGTATAGTGCTATGATGGATTAATAATGCCCTTTTAATGATAATAAAATCTCAAAATAAATTCCAATGCACTTAATAATTTTTTGCAATTTTTCACTACAATCATTATTGAAGGATGTAGTATTCTTGCTTTCTAGATAGATAATAGGTAGATGATAATTTTATTTCTTTCAAAAATATCCAACTCCTATTAATGTGCAAATGTATCTTAAAAAGAATTATTCTTTTTGCACTTTTTGGAAGACTATAATATGAGCCCTTCTTCTTACAACTTTTAATCTAAATATGGTGCTTAATGGAATTTGATAATGAACCCTAATTTAATTTCAACTGGTTGCACCCTAGTTTCTTACATTTAATGGCTTTTGAAGTAGATGTAAATCTTGGTGTTTTGTTTCACCAAGTTGTTGCCTTTTAGTAGATGAATTCGCAACTTATTTTTGGCTATCTAGAACAGCTTCTTGCTTCACCAAACTAAGGTCTTGAAATTCTATCTTGAGCCTTAGGTTTGGTGGCTTTATCCTTCTAGTGATCTTCTACCTTATGCTATATTTTCATAGAACTCCTTTCTCTGAATTTGTGCCTTCTTGTTGTGAGAGACAATCTCCAAATCTCCTGGATTTGGAAGGTTTCTTCTATATGAATATTTCTTCAACCTTCTTGTCAAATTTTAACTTCAAACAAGATCTTCTTCTTCTTAAGATTCTAAATGTCTTGAGTTCTTTACTGTAATATTCTTCTAGATTTAAGACTCCTTACCAAATTCTTCTTTTCATGGGCTTGTTATCAGATGGCAACAATTATCCCAAGTACTTCACTATCAGGAGCTTTTCCTTGATAGTGGATTTCTCCAATGAGTTCTCCTAGGAACTGTTGAAAATTTTGTCACATTGCACAAGGGGCAGAAAAAAATCCAAAATTTTGTATAGTATTTCTTTGTTGTAGAGTATTTCTTATGTTGTTTTGGAAATGTATGTAAGTTATAGCAATTTTGGCTTTCATCACCACCCCCTTGTACATAGAATAAAAAATAAAATAGCTTCGCTGCCGAACGAATTAAAGGATATAGCTTCGCTGAAATGGTAAGAAAGAGCCTCGGGCTCGAAGAGCTTCAAAAGATTACTTCAGGAAAAAAATTAGCGAAGCAATGTTGCCGAAGAAAAACACGAGGAAAGTGCCAAGGAAAAGCTTCACACTCAAGGCATTCCCAGCAACCCTTTCGGGCGAAAGTTTTGTGAGGCGGCGTTCAGACGACTTCATCGAAGAAGAAAAGACAGTTCAAATTGGCTAAAGCAAGGAAAGTACTTCAGTCCCAAAATATTTCCAATATCAACTTCGGCAAACTTTCACCCGAAGCAGTAGCAGCCAAGAAGAATAAAATATTTTTAAGGCAGAAATGCGCTTCGGCCCAAAACTCGCCCGAGCCGCAGTCTAGAAGAGGATCGCGGCGAAGCATTTCTCCAACACACCAGCGAAGCATTTTCGACAACGAAGCGGCGAAGAGTAAAGGGCTCCACTTCGGAGAAGGAAATTCGCCTCGGCACTCAACACCCCCAAAGTGGTTTTGCGAAGCCCTATTTTGCGAAGAACAAATCAAGGAGAATCTACTTCAGCCCAAGAGCTTTACGAAGCGGAGATGCAGCGAAGCGCTTCCCAAACACGTGTCCCAAGTCAGGAATTTTCTTGAGGCAATCAAGTACCTCATAAATGCCTTATTTCTTGCTTGAAAAGCTTGCTGCTCAATTTTGGCAATTGAAAGCAAAGTATCAGTCCATGAAGGAGAGCCCGACAAGCATGGCGGCCACTCGAGCACCACACCCATGATCCAAGGATGCCCAGATGGCTCATTAAATGCATGTTTCCATGGTTGAATCGATCGTAGTTGCTAGTTTTGGTAGCAGATTTGAAAACTCAGTCACAGCATCCGCGAGGAGCCGATTTCTCAGGGCCCAAGGGGTACTTCTCCATGCTTTGTAATTATGACTCAGAGGGTCGGGTCCTCTATAAAAACCCAAGCATTGTAATGAGAAAAGGGGGGGAAATTTTTGCTAGAAAGCTGTTGTAACTTGATGTCCTACGTTTAATACTAAATATATTTGAGCTTTATTTCTCTCTTTTATGCTACCTTCTATGCTTAATTCTTTTGTCTTTCTTCATTTGCATACCGAGACTCTGAATCTTGAATCCGGTGTGCGATTGGGGACTGAACCCTAAAATTTGCCCTGAAGGATACATAGGAGAGGAAAAACGCCATATTGCCTTCTTTTATGCTGCCTGGTGGATTGTGGTTTATGTTATATTCCTTTGTCCTAATTGCCTTTACTCTGAATCTTGAATTTCGACGAAAGGGAAAAGAGAATCCTGCGAACCCGTCTAGAGGATACATAGGAAGGTCGATATTGCATTTCTTTCATTTTATTCTTGGTGTTCCTTGCTACTATTCAAGTTGTTAGTTAGTGATCATGCTTCCTGTTCCTTCCCACAACTGAACTACTAAAATCTCTCCCCTTACCATTTTTTATTTATTTCTCTAACCCTCACTCCGTTTATCTCTTTCCTGCACTCTTATCTTTAAATCCCCAAAAGTAGTTTAGCATAGGAGCCGACCTTTCTCCAAAGATTGGCACGAGGGGCATCTCTTCCTCTCGGCCTTTCAACATTGGTCGCAGGTCTAGGGCGCATACAACTTTGCCAAAATCCTTACCTAGGCGGATTTGATGACCAACAGTTTCTGGCACGCCCGATGGGACCAAAGGTCCCATATTTGAGAAAACTTAAACCCGTCTCCATCGGAGCCAATAGTTCTAACAGTTCTCGGTGAGATCCGGTCAGTCTCATCTTCTGAGTGGTAGTGAGAATCGATGCTCTCATTACCAAAAGACTCTTAGCATCTGGCGACTCTGTTTTACCCGAGAATATTTAAGTCGTAAAGACCAGTACCAAGTTCTGTGCATTCATGTAAACAAGGTGGAGAGTTAGGAATAGAGGAGAGGAAGCTGAGTTCTTTGAGCTTGATATTGATGCCTTCGGGGAACGCCCTAGGTTAGTTACCCCCGAGTAACTCTTACGTGGAACATCCTCGTAAGAGACTGTTGATGAACAAGGATTAACCTTCGATAGTATAGTAGCTAGCTTTCCTTCGAATCCTCCCAACTCACTGAAGCATCCTAGTGCATCCATTCCTACTAGGACCTCTGTTCCTATTAGTCTTCCAACGAGTAATCAAGGAGGGTCTTCGGCAATCCCTGTTTCTTAGAATCCAAGAGCAAGTATGGCATAGCAGCAGCAACAACAACAGCAGCAGTCGTCGCCACCCAGACTATACCCAGCATGGGATTCTTTATCACCGCTAAATCTAGCAGGGCAAGGGCAAGTGTCGTTCACTGCAGTAAAGAAGCTCCTAACATTCGATGGGACAGGGAAGACGGCCCTGGAGCACATCCAGGACATAATTTCTCTGGCGACGATCCACGAGATCACAGAAGAACAAGTTATGGTAAAGCTTCTGGTTCTCTCCCTTAGAGGAAAACTCCTCTATTGGTATAGGTCTCTACCACCCGGTAGAATTATGGGATGGAACCAGTTAGCCAGACAGTTGATGCAAGGCTTCAATGAGTTTGCCGATCCGACCTCCCTTCTGCAGCAATTCACTTCAATCCAAAGACATCCACAAGAAGAGATCACAAACTTCAATGTTAGGTTTGCTCAAACCTGGAAGAGAGTACCAATTGGACTTCGGCCAACCGATGAAGCTGCAGCATACTATTTCCTTTGGGCTTTCAACCCTGATATCGGTCTCATGATAAGGTACTCGAATGTCAATACTTTTCTCGAGTTGTATGGGTTAGCAAAGAAGGAAGAAACAAACCTCATAGTTGTGGGTAAGCTTCCCCAAAGGATGCCAATGCCCATACTTCCCAAATTCCTTCAATCCCAGTATGCGAGCGCAGCAGCTCCGCATATTTTTGCAACCCCTGCATACCCGATTTCGTCTTGGAACCCGAATCCCATTGTGTCACAAATCACCGCTCCACAAATCCATTTTCCCACTTTTTTGACTACATAGCCCACTATCACTTCAACATTCCCAATGTTGCCAGCTCCACCTCAACCCCCTGCCCTACCTCCAATACCGACAATGGCTCCAGTGCCATCAATCCCCAAAGCCGATGACATGCAGGCCAAAATACTGCAAGAAATGCAATCTCTGAATTCCACAGTGCAGAATCTGTCCAACGACATGACCATTATTAAGAAGAAGCAAGCACAACAAGAATTTCTATCGAGAAGGTCTTATCCCACACCTGCGCTTACTAAAGATCAAGTAGTCCAGCAAGGAAAAGCTTTGGCAAGAAATGCTGTAATATACGAAGCCCCGAGCACTTTTGATCATGTATACTAGTGCTCCATGTGCAATGATCTACATAAAGAGAATACCTGCATGCTACACCAACACTACATACAAACGCTGGCGAGCAACATTCATGGTGGTCAGGTCAACGTCATCAAGCAAATTAATTGGAACTGGTGATTGGCGAAGAAGAGCCAGTTGCAGTTCTGACCAGAGGAGGTAAAAGGAAGATAGAGGTGGATGCTACTCAGATGGCTCCCTTGAAAGTACATGCTCGACCCAAGAAGGGACAATCATCTTCTTTGGCCTCAAACGAAACTCCTCCACCTGCACCAGTCAAAGAAAAGGCCCAAAAGGCCATTGCCGATCCACCTCAGGTGGAAACTAAAGAGCAGGCTAGGGAGAAGCTCAAGTTTCCTTCACTGACCAAGCGACAAAGGGTCGAAGCCATGGAGAAGTATCACACCAGATATGATCGAAGAAAGGAACCCGAGGTGCCGAACTCCCTAGCATACAACATTGTTGAAGAGTTAAAGAGGATTCTAGCTAAGATCAGTTTGTACGATGCACTGCAACTACCTGGACAAGTGGACTTGCTGCAAGAAGCATTGAAGATGACTAAAGTGAAGAAAGCAACACCACTTGCTCTTGTGTAGACCCTGTCCACATCCATTATAGGGAAGAACAAACCACCTCCATTCTACCTATCTCTACAGATGGAAGGGTATATCGTACATAACTGTATGATCGACTATGGAGCTGTGACAATAGTTATGCCGAAGGCTATCTGCGAAGAAATAGGGATGGAATATACGCGAAGCAGTCATGGAGTACTCTAGTTGGACGGTACCCTAGTGAAGACCATAGGAGTGATCAAGGATATCCCTATTCGGCTACACAAGATGCCTCAAGTCACAGTCATACAAGAGGTAGTGGTCGTAGACCTTGAGCCATACTTTAGCATGTGCTTGTCAAGGGAATTCACGAAAAAGCTAGGCGGATATCTGTCCATGGATTACACTCATCTGGAGATCCCATTCAAAGGGAATAAGGTGAAGATTTACAATGAAAAGCCTTCTACCTTCCTTGTGCAGAAGATGTCCGAGGAAGAGAGCAGCGATCCTATGCACGCGATAGCGGAGGAGCTAGAGCAAGTGGATCTGGTTCAAGAATCTCTCGTGCAGTTGTGTTGTGAGGATGAATTTTCATTGGCAAACTTTAATGCCATGATAGAGACTAAGATGGGATGTTATGCCATCGCTAAGCCTGAGAAACAAGCCAAAACAGAAGAGAAGGTATGTGCCCAAGAAGGACTATGGAAGTTGTTCTTCGACGGTGCCCGATGCAAAAATGATTTTGGGATAGGGATCCTTCTAGTTTCACCATCTGGAGACCAAAAGGAGTATTGCTACCGATTGATATGGAGCTGCACCAACAATGTAGCAGAATATGAAGCATTATGCCTAGGACTCAAGAAAGCTGATAAGTTAGGCATAAAGCATCTCCAAATCTTTGGAGATTTTGAATTGGTATGCAACCAGGTCACAAACAGGTGCTCTTCAAAGAAGCATTATCTCAAGTCATACCGCAATAGGGTATGGGACCTGTTCGACCAGTTCGAATCCCTCAATCTGCAGTCTATCCCCCGAGAAAAGAATTGACATGTCGATGTTCTGGCATCCATCGCAGCCAAATATTCTCCAGCAGAAGATATGGTGCACAAGCCCAAAGCCGTGAGGATGATCTATAGGCCCTCTGTCCCTGACAGAGACCTGCATTGGCAAGTCTTTGACAACAACAAGAAGATTGTGAATTTCATGGTTCAAGAAGCAGCCACAGTTGAGGGCAGAAGCCCTGATGAAGAAGAATATGAAGGGCTAGTTCAATTGAAGAATAACCATGTTCCCAAGGGACTAATCACTCTTGAAAGCCTCTTTGATCGGAATGATCGAGCACTTTCTCACAGGATCCAAGTTAATGCAAAGCAGTATCAAGATTTAGAACTTGAACCTAGGAAAGCAATAAAGGTTGGAACCGACTGCACTTCGGAGGAGATAGAATAGATTCAGTCATTGTGCATGAAGTATCTCAACATAATTGCTTGGTCTTATCAAGACCTCAAAGGATACGATCGATAGCTGATCCAGCATACGATCGAGTTACAGGAAGGGGTCAAACCTTTTCGACAGAAGCAAAGGCCGGTCAATCCAAAGATCGAGGTCCTGATGAAGGTCGAACTACTAAAAATGCTCGAGGAAAAGATAATCTATCCCATAAAGCACTCTTCTTGGGTAGCAAACCTGGTCCCTGTCAGAAAAAAGAACGAAGACATACGGTTGTGCATGGACTTTCACAACCTGAATCAGGCTTCTCTCAAGGACCACTATCCTCTTTCGTAGATCGATCAGATCTTGCATTCAGTGGCTGGAGCTCAACGATTCTCCCTGCTCGATGGTTTCTTTGGATACAATCAGATCTGGGTCAGGGATGAAGACCAGCACAAAACCGCGTTCACTACCAAGTGGGGCACATTCGCCTACCAGTGAATGCCATTCGGCCTTTCGAATGCGGGGGCCACTTTTCAGAGGGCAATGGACCTAGCTTTTGGTGAGCTCTTGAACAAGGTTATTGTTATCTATCTAGATGACATGACCATATTCTCTCGAAGGAGGGAGGATCACCCTGACACCTACAACAAGTTTTTGAAAGGTTTCGAGAATTTGGCATCTCAATCAATCCTAAGAAGTCCATATTCGTGGTCAGCGAAGGGAAATTACTAGGACATGCAATCTCGGAGAAGGGTCTTGTTGTAGATCCTGACAGAGCTGAGGCTCTGATGAAGCTCCCACTCCCAACGGACAAGAAAGGACTTCAATCTTTCTTTGGCCAGATTAACTTCGTGAGGAAGTTTGTCCCCGATTTTGCCCAAGTCATCAAGCCGATGTCCCAACTTTTGAAGAAGGGCGCCAAATTTTTTTGGATGAGGGAAAGAAGAGAAGCATTCAAAGAAATCAAGGCCCAAATTATTCAGGCGCCAGTCTTGATCAATCCTGACTACAACCGAGATTTCATCCTGTATGCAATAGGAGAACCTGAAAGCTATGCTGCAGTCCTAACACAAAATGGGGAAGACAGCGAAGAATGTCCTATCGCGATCCTGAGCCAAATAATCAATCCCCATGAAGAGAAATATAATTTCATTGAATGACAGGTTCATGCAGTCATGAAGTCTCTCAGGAAGTTCAAGCAATTTATCTCTCAGAGTCGGGTCACAGTCTTCGTCATTCATCTCGATGTGCGCAATTTCATCATCCAAGGAGAATTGGGAAGTAAAAGAGCTGGTTGGGTGAGCAAGATACAAGAGTTTGACATTGAGATCAAGCCCACAAAACTGGTTCGCGATCGCGCATTATGTCAAGAACTAGCGAAGAGCGTGGCGGCCGAAGTGACAGATTATCAATGGGATGACTCGCCCGTAGGAGAATGTTTCGCTAACCAGGAAGAGGTCAAGAAATATTGGGTCGATGAAATAGTTGAATACTTCAACACCGACAGATGCCCATCGCATCTAAATGCTTCACAGTGAAGGCATTTCAGGATGCGGTCCTCCCGATACACTTTGCGCCCGAAGGCCTGTTCTTCAGGAACATCGACGGCGTCCTCCTCAGGTGTATAAAAGATGATGATAAGAGGAGAGTCCTGGGTGAATTCCATTCAGGATTATCGGGAGGTCACTTCATCGGGAGAACAACGACGTTGAAAATTATCAAGGCGGGTTATTATTGGCCCACACTCTTTGCTGACACCTTCACCATTTTTTGCAGATGCGAGCAATGTCAGAAGTTTGCCGATCGAAACATAAATTCTCCAATGCCACTCCGATCGATACATATGGAGATGCCCTTTCAATAATGGGGGCTAAATTTCATAGGGGCCATATCGCCGAACTCCTCTGCTGGGCATAAATTCATCCTGACCACGATTGACTACTTTACCAGGTGGGCCGAAGCAGTCCCCATGAAGCACGTCGATCAAGAGACTGTCATCACTTTCCTGGAGGGATTGATCACCCGCTTCGGCATCCCCGAAGCAATAATTACGGACAATGGTCCCGGTTTCTCAGGCGCAAAGATCAATGAATTCCTCTACAAATACGAGATATATCACAAGGTGTCCTCCAACTACTATCCACAAGGCAACGGATTAGTAGAATCCACCAACAAAACCTTGTTGAGAATGCTAAGAAAATTGATCGAGCAAAACAAAAGAGCTTGGCACCTTCTTCTGGATCGGGCCTTGTGGGCCGATCGGGTTTCTATCAAGAAGTCGATCAAGACTTCGCCTTATGCTCTGGTCTATGGCAAGGAGGCCATCCTACCCACTCACATTGAGATCCCTGCATTATAGCTGTTAGAAGAAGACGGAGTTAATCCAATGGAGAATCGACTGGCTCAGCTGCTACGGCTAGAAGAGGATCGCGAGAAAGCTTACCAGAGCTTCGCTCAACATGCTGAGGTCACCCGAGAATGGTTCAAAAGGAAATCATCCAACCACGCATTCAAAGCGGGAGACCTAGTATGGAAGTGGGATTCATGGAAGGCCAAACCTAGAAATCATGATAAGTTGGATGCTTTCTGGGACGGGCCGTTTGAAATAGTAAAAGTAAATTCGGCCAACTCCTTCATCCTCAAGGATGCAAATGGCCAGGTTTTACCAATTTCTGTCAACGGTCTTCATCTGAAGACTTTTAATCTTTGATATTTTGTTTTAAAAAAAAAAAATGTGTTTTCCCTTGTATATAATCCTTCATTTTTGTGTGTACTCTGTCCTAAGATCGCAGGAATTTGAGCACCACTTTGTCGCAAAGGCAGACTTCTAGCTTCATCAAGTACAACAAAATCTACTTCAGGCAGTTTTGATGCAAAGTAACGATCGCGAGGAGGTTCACAGCAAACTAAAATTCAAACAAAGGCATGGAAAATGCCTTGCAAAAGAAAGCAACCAAAGTAATTTTTCGAAGCAAAGTTCAGCGAAGTATTTCTCAAAGGGGACAGGTTTCGATAGGTAGTCCTCACAAACCAAAGCGAGAGCTCGACAAAAGAGAACTTCGAGCCCGAAACATAGAAAACTAGCCCGAAGAAGAGTTTCACTACGAAGTGTTTTCAACACACGAGGCAGGTGCATTTAAAACGTGTCTCGAAGGACGTGTCGACAACGGCCTTAAAAGGAACCCGAAGCGGATGAAATTAATGCGAATTTGGCGGAGCTCATCTCAAGGCAATTTGGTTAGAGAAAAAGTCACGTCGAAGTACTAGGTGGCAGTTGTTCGCATTCTCGATGTAAAACCCAATCATCAAATCGCATGACCCCACGTATGACGTCGCCGGATGGCCAATCAGATGCTGCAGCGATTCCTCGAGTCAGGTTTATTAAGTTAATTACGACAATAGCCATAAATGAAGGTGGTTGCCATTAAGGCTATAAAATGCAGGCGCCAGCAAAGAACGAACCATTTGCAAATGTGAGAGTAGAGTCTACCATTTTTGCTACCTCGAAGGACTTTGCCATCAAGATTTCCATTATCCGTCGTGATTTTCCTATCCTTGTTCTTTGAGGCTCCTTGGTACCAAAGCCTTCAGAATTACAAGATTGTTCGGCTACAAACATCCACCATGGGAAAAAAGAATTCCACGTAGAAGGGGAAAGAACCAGAGATGGCAGTTCCTAAAAAGGCAAAAGCCTTGGAAGAAAAGAAGCAGAGACCTAAGAAGGTTAATCCAAGCCCCCACCCAAAAAAGCAAGTCATGGAGGAAAGGGAAGAATCTAACGATGAGCCAACCATAGAACCACCCGTTGACAGGTGGAAAAAAATTAGAGATACAGAGCTCTCAAGGAGCGTGGCCAAACTCCGGTACACCATTGACTTCATGAGAAGCAGACTCTCGACGGAGAACAAGAGGGCCACAACATATTATTCCCAAATATATTGGTATCTGGTTCCCCTTGTACATCTCTATCCCGAGCTGATATACGCCATTGCTCAGAACTACTAGCCAGCCTCCAGGCAGGTACTGAATGCCTCCGACCATAAGTTTTTTTCTATCTTGAAAGAGGATGTGCAAGCAGCATTCACACCACAACAAGGGCCACCGAAAGGGTATACCATTCGTAGTGTCATCCTGAGTGAACAGATGGAGAGGTTCACCTCTAATAACTCCATCTTGAAGTTCTTGCGAGAGAACCTCAAGAGCGGGCTCCCTTTCGGCAAGCTGCCCCAGATGCCCCTACCCTTGGAGGCTTTCAAGCACACCGATATATTCTCTATCATTGCATGGGTGGTAGGCTTGTCAAGCGATGCTTCGGTGTACCCATGGCAGGTGTCATTGGTTGAATGTATTTCTAGAGGGGAGTTCTATGCCCCCGATGCTTCGAGGCCAAACACCAACCCAATTTTCTTTGATTGGGCGGAATGGGTGGCCCAAAACCTACACACGTGACTGACAACTATGAAGAACGCTAGCACTGAGCATCACTTTCTGCCATGTTCTTTTCTTGTTTGGATTTTCTTATTTTATGTACATAAGGCTCTTCCTCATTGTGATATTTCACCAGTCGGCAAGGATGGAGATCCTTTGCCTATATACCAATGGACTCGTCTCCTATTAGGAACAGAGTCCTATTATTCTTTCAATTAGCAATCTTTGGGACCCACGATGCATATGTTGACAGGGTCTAGCCCTCGGGTGCCCCTCCTCCTAAGAGATAATGTGGTACTGGAGATAAAAGGGGATGTGTTTCAATTGATGCAAGGGCTTGTAATTCACTTTTTTGGCTTCACAGGGAAACCCTTCCTGTTGCCTGTTTTCCCTTCGAAGTACCAATTTGCCTTGGAAGTCACTCGACAAAGCGACACAACAAATGAAGTATACGGCCATGGCCAAAAGTGGGCACACACCTGCGACTTCCCTTTCAGGATGGGAGTGATCGAGGTATTTGCCTTAAAGCAGAACATATACCTGGAGGAGAAGCTCGCTGATTTTGGCCTACTCCAGATGCCTCAGAGGTGGCTCTACGATCCCTTGGGGGTGATGAAAGACCACTTGAAGTGTAAAAATTTCCATATCTGCCCTCGCCCTAAAATTCTGGAGCAGAGAAATAACCCCAATGGGAAGGATCTGGAGTGGCACCTAGAAAAGATGAGGACATTGCCTCCTTGGCATGACTTCTATCCTATGGAGGTCGAGTTTGACCCGGACCGCTACCCATTCCCAACTCCAGACTCCACATTCTGGAGAAAAGCGAAGGACGATCTGAAGGAGGAGTTGAAGAACTGGGACGAAGAGCAATTAAGAGAATGGTGGATAATGAGAGTCCATCGTCAGAAAATGAATTCTTACGGACTCTTGGCAATGGATAGGGAATTCACCATTGTCTATCAGACCAAGGTTGGGTCTTGGAAGCCCCTATCCTTCGTCGATTTTGTTCCACCTGCCACCCCAGGATCAGGCGAAAGCCCAGGGAGAACTGATGATGCCTCGAGAGAGAAAGCAGCTGAGACTGTACCAAGGGCATTGCCACAGAGTCCTGTCTGAAGGCCACGAGACGAGCGAAGAAGAGTCGGAGCAACCACTAAAAAGGAAGAGGCAAGAGACAACTCAAGTGCCTCCAAACTTCCCGAAGCGACCTCGCATAGGCATTCCAAGTGCTCCCACCGGACGACCAGTATCGGGCTCGCTCAAAACAAATGCCAAAGAGATTCCACCAAGTGTCGAGATGGCCCCGAACATAGACGTCATTGATATGGAGGAACTCCTCCAACCAGAAGGGGACCCCAAGGTGGAATTCATGGAGGTTGAAAGTGTCGAAGCCTAGGAGGAGCAGGAACCAATCACGCAGGAAGTCACCATGGCCGCTCTGCCTAGAGGGCATGTAGGTATGCTTTCTTCCCCCTTTGCTTTGGTCGCTCGCACATCCACCATGGTCTTGGCTGAGAGTTCTCACTAGTCCCCCTTGCTCCTGCAAGGTCAGTCACCTCTTCACGTCGTGCCCCTAACCACTCCAAGTTCACCCTATGATTCCATTAATCCCATTCCACTCGAGTCATCCGGCCAAGACAAACCTATTGAAACTACTTCGCCTACCCACACCGTCGATCCTTCAGTCATTAGCCAAGGTGAAGTTAGTAGTCCAACGTCGAACCCTGTAGCCCATTCCCCTATTGAACATGACGTTCTCCCACTCACCGAAGCTCCTGTCACCCCTGTCACCGAACCCTCTAGCGAGGCATTTCCCTTTGATTCTTTATATTTGTTCACCCCATCGGTTGGAGATCCAGCCTTGTTCGAGTCTGAGCTGTCTATGATGAAGGAATCCCCCTTGGCCGAGAAGCTCCTCCAAGCCTGGCAAAGTACAAAAAAGATGTTGAAAGAGGCAAGAAAGAAGATAGGGCATTCGCTGGCTCAAGTTGAAAGATGCGCCGTCTTCGATCTGAAGGTTGGAAAGTTGCACAAGGTAAAGAAGATACCCAAGGTCCAAAAGCCCCTGGATGAAATGACTCCAGCAGACTACGACTATCAAGATAAAGAAAAGGACTTGGAGCATCTGAATGTGGACAATGAATCTGCCTCCATGCACATCGGGATCGAGACTTTTCGAGCGCATGCTAACATCGCTAACCAGCGCAGATTCGAAGCCGAGAGCGCTAATATCAAACTGGAGGAAGAGCTAGCAAGGATCCACTCCAAGTTAGCAGAAGCAGAAGAGCAGTGCAAATTGATGCGAAAGGAAGCACATACCCTAAAATTGTAGATAGCACAACTAGAGTGCACAGCTGAGAATCAAGCGCAAAGGCAGGCCGAGAATGAGTTGAAGGCCAAGGAGCTCGAAGGCAAGAATCTTACAAATGCAAAATCAGCTGCACGAGAAGGAGGGCTTAGGGTTGCTTGACAGAGAAAGAATCAAGGAGATTCGCTTGCACCTACTCAGGAATTTTAGATCTCGGGCCTCCAGTGCCCTTTCAATTTTAGCCTATATCATGGAAGCCCGAAATGCCACTGTCGAAGGAGGACCAATCATCGATGAAGTCACTCAAAATATTAGAACCCGACTCAAACTAGCCCTCAAGGTCCAAAGCACGAAATATCAGGATTTGAAGGTTCCTGCAATGAGTCGGACGACTAGGGATTGGTCGATAGCCCAGACCACAGTTCGCGCTTTTTTCTCCAAGGTGAAGAAAGCACAAAAGGCGAAGAACCTTCTAGACGCATTTGAGGGCGAGCAACGCGCATCTATGGGCTACTTTGAGGACCTCTCTTCTTTAGGTTTCCCAAGCTTCATGGATGATGAAGGGAAAATTTTGACCAAGGAAGAGATTAAGCCAAAATGGCTTCAGTTTGAGGGCGACGTCTCGGAGATAGACGAATGGGCCGAACCAATAATAGAGAGGCAGGTCACCGATTACATATTGAAATACTACAAAATCACCGCCTACTTGAATGATCTGTACACCAGGTCCCAACATGCTGATATTGGGCAAATCGATAGATTTCGCATTTTGGTTAAGGCATTGGAAGATCAAGAGCTTTTTGCAAAGAGCGTCTGGTCTCAAGTTCACCGAATCATAAAAGACATCCGCGATCGCCTGGCCCCATCGCCACCACCAGAAGCCGTAGAAGGAGCAGAAGGAGAGGAAGTAGAAAGAGAAGAAGAAGAAGAAGAGGAGGAACAAGTTGTGGAAGCTTCCCCAGAGATTGAAAAAGGGGAAGGGTCGGGAGGTAACTCTGGCCCAATGGATGAAAGCTGAGGGTTCTCCCACCGAGACGAGCTCGTTGCCCCGCGAGCCACCAAGAATGTTGACAATTTTGTCACATTACACCAAGGGGCAGAAAAATCCAAATTTTGTATAGTCTTTCTTTGTTGTAAAGTATTTCTTTTGTTGTTTTGAAAATGTATGTAAGTTATAGCAATTTTGGCTTTCATCACCACCCCCTTGTACATAAAATAAAAAAGAAAAGAGCTTCGTTGCTGAACAAATTAAAGGAGATAGCTTCATTGAAATGGTAAGAAAGAGCCTCAGGCCCGAAGTGCTTCAAAAGATTACTTCGGGCGAAAAATTAGCAAAGCAATGTTTCCGAAGAAAAACACGAGGAAAGCACCAAGGAAAAGCTTCGCACCCGAGGCATTCCCAGCAACCCTTTTGGGTGAAATTTTTGCGAGGCAGTGTTCAAATGACTTCACCGAAGAAGAAAAGACAGTTCAAATTGGCTAAGGCAAGGAAAGTACTTCGGGCCCGAAGTATTTCCAATATCAACTTCGACGAACTTTCACCCAAAGCAGTAGCATCCAAGAAGAATAAAATATTTTAAAGGCAAAAATGCGCTTCGGCCCAAAACCCACCCGAGCCGCAGTCTAGAAGAGGATCGCGGCGAAGCATTTCTCCAGCACACCAACGAAGCATTTTTGACAGTGAAGCGGCAAAGAGTAAAGGGCTCCACTTCGGAGAAGGAAATGCGCCTTGGCACTCAACACCCCCGAAGTGGTTTTATGAAGCCCTATTCTGTGAAGAACAAATCAAGGAGAATCTACTTCGGCCCAAGAGCTTTGCGAAGCGGAGATGCATCGAAGCGCTTCCCAAGCATGTGTCCCAAGTCGGGCATTTTCTCGAGGCGATCAAGTGCCTCATAAATGCCTTCTTTCTTGCCCGAAAAGCTTGCTGCTCAATTTTGGCAATTGAAAACAAAGTATCAGTCCATGAAGGAGAGCCCAGCAAGCATGGCGGCCACTCGAGCACCGCACCCATGATCCAAGGACACCCAGATGGCTCATTAAATGCATGTTTCCATGGTTGACTCGATCGCAGTTGCTAGTTTTGGTAGCAGATTTGAAAACTCAATCGCAGCATCCATGAGGAGCTGATTTCATAGGGCCCGAGGGGTACTTCTCCATGCTTTGTAATTATGACTCAGAGGGTCGGGTCCTCTATAAAAACCCAAGCATTGTAATGAGAAAAATGGGGGGGAACTTTTTGCTAGAAAGCTACTGTAACTTGATGTCCTGCGATTAATACTAAAGATCTTTTGAGCTTTATTTCTCTCTTTTATGCTGCCTTCTGTGCTTAATTCTTTTGTCTTTCTTCATTTGCATACCGAGACTCTGAATCCTGAATTCGATGTGCGATTGGGGACTGTACCCTAAAATTCACCCTGAAGGATACATAGGGGAGGAAAAACGCCATATTGCCTTCTTTTATGTTGCCTGGTGGATTGTGGTTTCTGTTATATTCCCTTGTCCTAATCGCCTTTACTCTGAATCCTGAATTTCGGCGAAAGGGAGAAGGAGAATCCTGCGAACCCGTCTAGAGGATACATAGGAAGGTTGATATTGCGTTTCTTTCATTTTATTCTTGGTGTTCCTTGCTTCTATTCAAGTTGTTAGTTAGTGATCGTGCTTCCTGTTCTCTCCCACTTTAAATCGACTAATATCTCTTCCCTTACCCTTTTTTATTTCTTTCTCTAACCCTAACTCCATTTATCTCTTTCCTGCACTCTTATCTCAAAACCCCAAAAGTAGTTTAGCATAGGAGCCGGCATTTCTTCGGAGATTGGCACGAGGGGCATCTCTTCCTCTCGGCCTTTCAACGTTGGTCGCAGGTCTAGGGCGCATACACTTTACCGAAATCCTTACCTAGGCGGATTTGATGACCAACAGGAACTATTTTAATTATGCTTCTACGATCTCTACAGTAAGGCTCTCCAAGCCTTATTTTTTTTCTTGAGATATCTCCAAGGTCTTCTATCTGGTAGCTTCTTTGATCTTCCAATTGAGACCTTTTCTTCAACCTTCTACTTATGGAAGTGTTGGTGATGAGATCTTCTTCTTGGATCTTTGATTCTATTGCTTTTGGATTATAGAATAGGACTTCGCTGGTTCCTTCTATTTCTTCTACAATTTGTAGGCTTCAATGGAGATTATCAATATCCTCTTTCTTAGACTCTTCTCTAGAGTCTTCTTCTAAATTAGGAACTTTTTATTTTGAATCAAGAATTCTTTTCTGGAATTTTCTTCAAAAACTCTTTTTTTGGAGTTTTCTTCTGAGTTAGGAATTTATCTTCATAATTAGGAATTCTTATCTGAAATTTTCTTTAGAATTAAGGTTTCTATGGCCTTTTCTGGATCAAGGATTCTCTGGCCTTTTCTTCTTCAAGGATTCTATGGCCTATTCTTCTTCTAGGCTTATCTAGCCTAATCTTCTCCTACACTTTGGTAGGTATTAATTTTGAATAAAGATCACCAATCTTCTATCTCCTTCTTGGCTCAATTTCTAGAATCTATTATTCCTTGAGTTTGCTATGAGGCTAATACGACCTTTTTCTTCACTTTTGTACTTTGCAAGATTATATCTCTTGTAATGAGACCTTTCTTGAGGTCTTTAAAATCTTCAGTCTTCTCCTTGTTGCTACAGGTGCTAGAATTATTCTAAGAATATATTCTTCCTAACTCTTTTGTAGAAAGTTTCCCAACATTTTTCTGAATCTTATTTTCCTACAACAAGTTGTTAGAAATTGGAATGAAAGGATTTATAAATCTAGAGATAATAATTTTCACTAGTTGATTTGTCAAACTAGTAGTATGAATGTTGAGTCCTAGTCTTCACGAGTTTTTCTACAACTCTATAGAAAGACTCTAGCTATATGAAATCTTAAAATTTCTATGACTGAGATTTTATTTCAGTCCTCACTTGTGATTCCCTCCCTATTCCTATTGACCTATAGGACGATGATGGATGTAGGTCCTCATATTCCTATCTCGATTCACTATGGCTCTAATACCACCATTAGCTTTTGAGAATATATGCAGAGGGAGAGATCTAACATAGGTCCTAATAATATGAAAGCAAGTGAGTTTGCAATATGACTGAAATATACTATAAATATAAAGTGGTAAAAATACAATGCAGTATGGAGGATAAGATCACTCTGTTAATATAAGCTAGATAACTAGATTATGCTCCATACATGATCTCTACCACAAACTAATTTCTACAACAATGCTCTTGATATATATATTCTACATATTTTGATCTATCACTATGGGTTCCTTTATATAGGTAAATAGACTCCTTGGCTAACACTCTACCTAGTTGTACAAGTGGACACCTTGCACATTACATCACGCACATTGAAACTTATCCATTTATTACATTGCTTGAAGTAAGTAGCTAACTTCTTCCTAAAGTAATATCTACTCTAACTATGTACCATAGGTGGTACATTTACATGACCCAAATGATGTAATATATTCTAACTCTAACATGATCATGTATTGCTACATTAAGGATATATTGAGGAAAGTTATCATGTCAAATGGTGATAAAATTGCTTCTAGGTCCCTAATTGGCTAGACTATCAACAACTCCATTAGATTCCCTGTAGACATGTTGAACAATGGTATTAGTATGGATTTGCAACAATTCTTTAGATTCACATATGATGTTGACTCTCCATGTAGGTGCTCTGTTAGTTATGAGGTAATTGATCACAACCAATGAATCACCTTCAACTATGAGTTTACAATATACGCTGGTCAATATTGATAGGCCTCTAAGGAGAGCTCTGGCCTTAGCCTCTTGCTTAGTTTGAACTCCAATATTTTCTAAGAAGGTATTGATAATTGTACCATTGTGGTCCCTGATGACTCCTCATCCTGATTTCTTTGGATTCCCTTTAGATAATCCATCAAAATTTAATATAAGCCATCCTTGAGGGGGAGGGATCCACTTGATATTAGTCCTGGAGATGGCTTGAGAATATTTTTAGTGAGTTTCATGGAAATATTGATGGATAAAGCAATGGAGGACTGTAATCCTGGATCGGGTGCTTTGTGACAAGGGATACGTTGGGCATTCTCAGTGGAAAAGCACATAATTATGTTCCCTAAATAAATGGGGTCCTTGGAATTTCTAGTGAAAGCTCTACTATTACACTCAATCCATATTTGCCATAGGAAGTGATGGAGGCTGAAGGACCATAGGGATTGAATATTGGTATTATAAAAGGGGTTAGGCCATTGGGTGAATAAGTCTATGAGAGTTCTTGTTTGGGACCACACAATGTGAAAGTTGTTTAGAAGGAAATTGAGGATAGTTTCAAAGAATATACATTCAATGAACAAATGTTGGATTGACTCCCACTCAAATAGATAGAGGTGGAACCTACTAGAAATTATCATACCTCTTTTTATCAAATTGTCCATGGTTAGAATTTTATTTTGGATAGCTAACCATGAGAAGATAGCAACTTTTAGGATGAGGTTTTGGTGTCAAATGAGGTTTACAAGGATCAAACAAACTTGGGGATTATCTTGGAGGAAGTAGGTGGATTTAACGGTGAATATCCCACTATCACATTCCTTATATACAGGATGATCATTAGGTCCTAAGGAGGAGATAACACAAAAGTTAAGCAGGGTTGAGAGAGAATTGGTAGCTAAAAAGGCCTCCCTACTAATATGGGTATGTGGATAGGTTTCCACCTTGGCTGACCGTGGACATGGTTGATAAAATGAGAAACCTTACTACCAAACAGTTGATGAGTGAAAGGTTTAAGGGTAACAAAGTTAGGATTGATGAGCACCAAAAATGCTCATTTTATATACACTTTTAAGGGGCATCATTATTGGTTTAATTAGCATTTGAGATGTATTTTTATATAACTTTTTCATATAATTGATAGAAAATGAAGTATTATGCTTGATTGGTATTTTTAGTGGAAAATGTGTGTAAATGCAGGTTTTTGCTACTAATATGGTGTTTTTGAGCATATATCCCATTTTGACCTGGTGATGCATGAAGACATCTTGAAAGGTACTATGGTAAATGGTGGAGGTAGGCACCTAACTCTCGACCATTTGGAGATGCCTAACTCTTGACCATTGGAGGTGCCATCATTTGGAGGCACCTAACTCTCGATCATTGGAGGCACCTAACACTTGATCATCGATGGTGCCTTACTCTTGATAGTGCCTTACTCCCAGTTTCTTACTTTCAACCATTTGGAGGCACCTACCTCCCAACTACAAGATGGAGCTATGTTCAAACATTGACCGGTTGACCAAACCAATGTTGACTGGTTGACCAATTGACTATGCACTTTCCAAGCAGGTTGTTGCACAAAAGATAAAGGAGAAGTATTCATATTATATTTTAAACGTGCATTATCATTAAAATAGAATAAAGCACTTTTATTCCAAGTTGACCATGTAAGCTTTTAAAAGCATTATTTTTAGGATGAATTATTTTAGGATTAGTTTGTTATGTGCAACTAAGGATTATTATATTTATAATTTTGGTCAATGATCATACTTTTAATAGGAGAATAATATATGTGTATAAACCGATTGTAACAAATCACATTATGTGCTTAAAAATAGACCAATCAATTATTGTAATGGGATCTGGCTATATTTTATATAAGAACATAGGCCATACAAATACAAGGTCGATCAATTACACAATCAATAGAATAATTATATTTCTTTTATTCTATAGTGTTGAAAATACTCTTATTCTCTTAAAGTAATATTTATGTAACTAACCAACCAAACTACCTACGAGAGCCTGGGCCCACTCCTTGTAGTAGTCCTCCCCCTTTTAATTTCTATTATTTATTTTCAATAGTTATATGTCCTGCTTTATTTCTAGCTTTATTTTAATTTAGTCGTGTGTTTATTTTCCTATACTTTTATTTCTTGCACTTTTATTTTTGCATTTTAATTTCAGCTTTTGTTTTAGTTTACTTATTTATTTTTTTGCACTTTATTTTATTTGGTTTGGATGAAATAAAAATGTTAAAATACCTCCCACCAAAATAAATAGGTACATAAGGATTCATTCCCACACTACAGACATATACTATGCATGACACTAGTAAGTTTATGAACTTTTCAGATTTATAATTTATGGAAAAGAAATGATTATTTTCTAAACATAATTTTTTCTCACCAAGGTTCATCATGAAGAGGATGGTCACATATCCAAGGGTCATTCTAGAAATCTATGGTTTGACCTTTGCCAAGTTGCCATCTAGTGCCTCTCTATACAATAGATCTGGATTGGATAACGTATTTTCAAAAAGCAGAGCTTTATCGAGGGATTCCTTCTTCCATGAATTTATGGTGCTGAAGGTACTTCCTTTTTATGATAGAGACCCATTCAGTATTAGAATTAGTGAAGATTTTCCATGCCTGCTTGGCAATGAGGGATGTGTTTATTTTATTTATTCTTTTGAAACCAAGGCCTCCTTGAGATTTGGCATGGCAAACTTTATCCCATCCCACTAAAGGGATTCTTCTTTGTGTATCCGGGCTAGACCAAATAAATTTTTTTTGAATCTGTTCAATATTGGAGTAAATAGTTGCAAGGGCCTTGAATATGGATAAAAAGTATACAGGTATACTTCAGAGGTAGGACAAGAAAAGGGTCACTTTGGCAACTTGACTGAGGAGGGCTCCCTTCCATCCTACGAGTTTTTTATGAAGACAATCAATAAAGTTGGACCACATATTTTTACCATGATTGCCACTAAAGAGAGGAAGGTTAAGACAGGATGAAGGATGATTGTCTATCATGCATTAGAGAACATAGGCAATTCTAAGTTGTCGATCAGTAGGGGTATTAATAAAAAATATATTATTTTTTATGTAGTTAATCGCCTAACCAACAACATCTTCATAGAGATTAAGGATATGTTTGATGGCCTTCACTTCACGAATAGATGCCAGGGTAGCAAGGATGGTATCATCAATGAATTATTGATTGGTAATAGGTCTCAAGTTTGATGAATATTTAATGTCAGAGATGATTCCATGGGAGCAAGATGCTTTAAGGGTTTTTTGGGCATTGAATTGCACCAAGTTTTCACTCTATATTGTGGTTGTCTATCTTACCACTTTCTGTTTAGGCTTATACCCAATAGCTGCAACTCAACACTCAACATTGGATGGACCAAAATAAGGGTTTCCAATCCAACCTCCAGAGTAGGATGGTTTCTTGTCAACTTAGCAAGTTGTTGACATAGTTATGCTCACTTAGGGTTTGGAGTTTAGGGTAAGAGAAGGTTAGGGCTAAAGAGATGTGGATAATAGTGGACAGATAGGTTAACAACATTGCCCTACCATAAAAAGCTCCCAAAAAACCATGCTAAGGACATATACTCAGATCAACATTTATCCCAAAATAGATTGTTTCATATATTAAAGCACAGCAGAGAAATGTTGCAGCAAGCAATTTCAATATCCAGAGAATGATAATCCAAGTAACAAAATTTATAAACAACTAGAATTCACATAAATGTACTTCCTAACCACATAGAACGAATTCAAAAGCATATTTCAATTACTTATAATAGCTAGTAATCAAAAATTCTACATAAACTAACCATCAAAGTATTTACAGAAATGCAACTAAGAAATCCGAACCTCTGAGATCAAGCATGAGAATTCAAACTTGAGGCGAAGATCAATGTATTTCTCCTTTCACTTAGCTCTTTAGGAATATTTAAAATGGTACAAGAAAACATGCTAGAGCCAACCCTTAAAAATGAGAATTCAACCTCTACTTATAGTTTTCTCATTACAATAAACAAGAAACAATACCAAATATCTTGTTACAACAACACAAAAAATATATTTAGATGGCATTAGCTCATTGGTCCATCCTCCAGGAATTCTGCTGAAGGAAATTCCACCATGGAAGCTCAGGGTCTCTGCAACTTATTGATTTTTGAGTGGAACTGAAGTTTGGACCATTAAATATCATGTGTCTCCGTCGATCCTTCTTGGGAGTGAATTACCATCGCCGATCTGTAACCACCTCTAGTTTGATCTTCTTGGAAAACCCTCAACACTTCATCTTCGAATCGACTGTTACAAATTTTGACACAACAATATCTTTTAAACCATCAAGATTTGGTAGCTTAACCTCCACTATTTATTCTCTTCATCACATGATTAATATTCAATCCAAAATAAGCTAAAGGCCATTCCACTTTAAAATTGATGACATCATATTTTAATCAGAAGCAATGAAATCTCCAATCTGGATCTTTGATATTTGAACATCAAATCCGCTTCGAGATCTATCATATTCAACATTATATTCTTCAATATGCATTAGAATATTGATGACATCACCTCTTTCTTATAGCCTTTGCGGATTTCATTCTCGATAGAGCAAACATTAATCACCACTTTGGGTCTAGAGCTTGTCACATACTTCTTTCATTGTGAATCCGCACTTTTGTTATTCCATCACCCTGTCTTATCTTCATTTTAGAAAGGAAAGACTTGTTCATTCCCTGAATCACCAATCCACACTTTTTTTCCAATGACGTCATCATCTCCTTGAAACTTTTGTAGATTTGAAGGTAGCATTAATCCAGAGATGAAAACAAAAGGACCTTCCCAGAATCGGATATTCAATATACAAATATGCCATTCCACACTTTTCCACTATTGACGTCATCATATCTTAGGAACTTTTGCAGATTTGAGTTCTGTCATCATTCTGAAGTTGGAGTGAATCACCCGAAATCGCTCTAAACATGAAAACTTCACTAATTGTTGAGCGGATTCATATCTTCTGACCGGTTCCACTTCAAAGCATACTACAAGGTTTGCGGAATGATGATTTTATCACTTAGTCAAAATTATACAAAATTTTACTAATTATGTGGCCATTTTGGGCCTACATTCTAGTGCCTCTCGGGTGGATTTACTTGCAAAGCCAATCGAATCCAGAGTCTTATCCATTGGGCCTTAGGAGTCAAAACAATACTTATCTTTGAAGATATGTGTTTAAGGAATAATTTTCATACAAACACTACCCTATGAAAGCTCAAATTCTGCCTAGAGGGTAAAGTTTCATATAGAAACCATGCCAAAAACATCATAGAACTCACTTTTTCAACTAGAAATTGTATCCATAATATTAGTATTACTGTTGCCTTCAAAAACCTATACACAACTCTACCTCCTTTATAAGGCTTCATTTCAAAAAATGCCTTCACACAAAAATGTTGCGTTGTAGGCTTCATGCCTTTATTGCTTATTTTTGACAATTGTTAGAGTAAAAACATAAATACAAAATTGATGTATAGAAACACAAAACTTATGTCTATGTACAAACAGAAATGAAATGATTTAAGCATGAGCCCCTCTTGGACCTGTAGCTGCTGAATATTATCCTCATTCTTCTACAACCTCTTCATCCTCATCTTCTCTTTCCTCTTCTCCATGTTCTTCTAGAGCATGTACTCTCTGGTTATCCTCACCGAAGGTGTCTCCAAACAACTGGACCATTGATTCCAAATATTGAAGAGCCTGTTTCCATGCTTCCTCAGAGGGATTTGATGTTTATTTAAGCTACTTATAAACATATTGTAGTTCCCCAACATCCTCATAATTAGCAGCATTCCCTCTAGTCACCAGATCCTCCATGAGATCTCTTAATAGGGTGTAATCCGTAATCATTTTGGCAGCTTGTTCTTGGGATAGTGGCTCTTCTAGTGAATCAATTCTAGCCTCATTCTGTAAGTTATCCTTGATGCTTTTTTGGGCTTCTTCCACAGATAACAAGATATGATCCTCCTTCTAGAGTCCTTTGAAATCAACATGAACCATTTCCTTATTTATTTCAATGATGTCTTTAATTCCTCTTTCCATTCTGTCAAACAACAACCAGGCTCTCTGAACTGCCCTATTCTTCTTCACCACTATTTTGGAAAATAACCTGGCCAGATTACATTTCCTATTGGAAATTAGTTTAGCAGGATCACTAGGCCTAAAATCACCATAGGCTGTAACTCTCTAGTGATTTGATCTAAATCCTTCTTAATAGTAGAGAGCAACTGGCTGGTATATTTCAGGTAGTCGATTATGAGTTGAAGACTTAAACATTTTTCTTGAAATTTAGAAAACAAATCTTGCTTTATCCTTTTCAAATCATCTTTGGAAAAACTTGAGGATTTGGCTTTCTCAATCTGAAGCTGATGCTTTAAATTTTGAATTTCTTTTGCCTGATCCTCATTCAGATTATTTTGTTCTTCTAACCGGTCTTTCCACTAATTAACCTTTTGAAACATTTCCTGCCAACTCTTAGCCTCTTTTTGTGTATCTACCCCTACAACGAATAATTCATAGCATGCCTCCATTTTAATAGAAAATAGGGGAGTGCCCTCAAGGGTTTTGACTATTCTATTATCAGGATCGTAGAACTGAATCATAGCAGAGACTAGTTCAGGATAGTGGTGCACAAAATCACATATATAAGAGAACAAAAAGGATTTTATGGCTACCATACCTTACAGTTGCATTGGCTTCCCTTAAAAATATGGAAATTCAAAATCAGTCTTGAGGTGGGTCCTCCCTACTCTTGTCATTATCGTATCTGCAACTCGACTGGTGTTATGTGCATGCACCTGCAATCTTGTCACTATTTTCAATGATTCATTGAATGATTTCTTGGGATCCATCTTGACAGTAGCAAGCTTTGTCCTCCAAGGTATGGATGTACCTCTTCTACCTTTTTGTAGATGCAAGGGGCCTCCAAATGAATTTGGCATATGCTTTTCATTACTTCTCTCTTTTGGATACCGCGTATCTTTTGCCATTAATGTAGTTGTTGCATGATATCTTTGTAGGCACACTTTCCAATATATTTCATTATTTTATTTGGTGGCACAAAGGTGGTGCCCTATCTCCTCGTTGGTCCAATTTTGAATTTGTGTTGCCAGCTCATCGCATCCCTTTGGCTACTCTCCAGTCCACGTGTGAGTTTGTTAGAATTGAATGCGCAAGCAATACATGAGCAATCTTTAGCCTCCACATGTCAACTTAGAACTTGTTGTTCGATTTTGAATTGATTATGATCTGATGTCTTAAGATCCCTTAGATTCCATTAAGCTTGTACTCACATTGCTTTACCTTGATTCTGCTCCAGCTATCTCCAACTTTGAGAGGTTCCCAGATTAGTGTCATTCTTGTTTCACTTTTAATGTACCACTCTTGTAGAATCACTAATCTGGATCTGATCATGTGGGTTTGAGGGCAGTTTGTCATTTCGAAGTATTTCTTACAATACCATATGCGGAATGGAACATCACCATGTATTCGGCTAACACTTAGTCATTTTTTGTAAATTTTCTTCTCCCCTTTTTTTTATAATTTCTTTGAACAGAACAAATTACAAAGTGCGGAAAAAAAATCAGATACAAAGTGCAGAAAGGAAGGGGATATATATATATATATATATATATATATATATATATATATATATATATATATATATATATATATATATTATAGTGTATATACATATGTTACAATGGGCTTTCTATCTAGATATAGTAAAGCTTGAGGTGAAAACCATTCATCAAAATTGGTTGGATGTTTCCCTTTGGATATTTCAACTGAAATACATTAGACTCTTTAGCATCTATTATTTCGAATGGACCATCCCAAAAGGAATCAAACTTTTCATGCTTGCCCAACTTTGCTCTGTCCACATTCCACCTGAGAACTGAGTCTCCTACTTGAAGTTTTCTGAACCTGGCAGTTTTATCAAACCATGCTTTAATGTTTGATGAATACTTTTGAAAATGATCATATGCTTGATTTTTGCTCTCTTCCAGTTGTAGCAAGTGTGTCAACTTGATTTTCATTGTATCTTCCTCTAACTCTTCTAGCGAACTGACAAGCTTAAGTGTTGGAATCTCTAGGTGAATCAAAAATACTGCCTCTTTTCCATATACTAGTGCATAAGGAGAATTTTTTATAGACTTCTTAATAGCAATCCTATCTACCCATAGAGCATGGTTGAGCAATAGGTGCCAACTCCTTTTATTACCTTCCAGAGATTTTCTCAAAATCCTTAACAGATTCTTGTTAGTAGATTCTGCAAGTCCATTACCTTGTGGGTAATAATTTGAAGTATTTTTTAGAGTGATGCCATAATTGCTAGAAAACTCAATGTACTTGGCTCCTATAAAAGCATGATGATTATCACTCACCAAAGCTTCTAGGACCCCAAATCTGGAAATCAAATTCTCCATAAAGTTGATCACAACTTCTTGATCTACCTTCTTTGTAGTAATAGCCTCTACCCATCTAGTAAGATAATCTATAGTTGTTAAGATAAACTTGTGTTCTGCTAAGGAATTGGGATTTATAACTCCTATGAAATATAATTCCCATTGTTGAAAAGGTCCCAAAATTGAATAGGACTTAGGGGGGATGCATCATTTCTGACTCTTCCAACGTACCTCTGACATTTATTACAAGCCTGAGTAACTTTGAAAGCATCATTGAAAATAGTAGGCCAATAATAGCCAGCCCTTATTATCTTCAAAGTTGTAGTTCTACCTGAGCTATGACCTCCTGCTGGGCCTCCATGAAATTCTTCTAGGACTCTTTTTTGTTGGTCTTCCTTCAAACATTTCAGGAGAATACCATCCAAGTTTCTTTTGAACAACCCCTCGGGTAGTAACACATATTTTAGAGCATGAAGTCTATACCTCCTTATTTGAGAAGAATTCAGATCAGGTGGGTAGATACCAATTTGAAAATACCTGGTCATTTATTTTATCCAATCAGAATCCGAAGTGTGGACAATCTCTACTTCATCCTCTTCTATTACCTGACAAGATGTTATTCCAGCCAAAGCTGAAGTATCTGTCAATCCTTGGCATAAGGATCTACCTCTTACCATCTTGGTGGGATGTATTTCCATGTCGTACTCCTGGATCTTAGTAATCCAAAAAGCCCTTTTATCTCCTAGGTCACCTTGTAAGATAAAACTTCTCACATCTGGATGAACCACATACACTAGAGTTTTGCTCTGTACCAGATATTGTATGAACTTCTTAAGTGACTTCATCACAAAAAACACTTGTTTTTCAATAAAGTTATATTTTACTTGATAGTCATGTAAATTTTGACTCCAAAAGAATACAGGGTGTTCATCCCCTTGATCATCTCTTTGGGTAAGCACTAAAGCATAACTTTGTTCAGCTTCATAAGCATAGAGAATAAAATATTTGCTAAAATTAGGATTTATCAAGACTAGGGCTATGGAAATAGATTGCTTGATGATCTCAAAAGCTTATTTCCTAACCTCAGTCCACTTGAATTCTGTCTTTTTCTTGAGTAGTTCAGATATAGGCCTCACCTTCTGTGTAAAATCAAAAATGAACTTCCTAACAAAATTGATCTGACCTAAGAAAGACTGTAGCATCTTCTGATTAGTAGGCAATGGAATAGCTAGAATTGCTCTAATTCTATCCGGCTCTATGGTCATACCTTCCTTTGAGACCACATGTCCTAGTAGTTTTCCCTCATGTACTGTAAAGAATGACTTCTTAGGATTTAGTGAAATACCAAATTCTCTGTATTTTTGAAAAACATGTTCCAAATGAGATAGATGATCATTTTTATCATGAGAAAACACAGTCATGTCATCTAGGTAAATCAGAATAACTTTGTTTATAAGTGTACCAAAGGCATAATCCATGGCCCTCTGAAATT
>JAQPPZ010004406.1:0-12765 GCA_028583015.1 Wollemia nobilis | reverse complement strand
GCCTTGTGGGCTTATCGAACTAGTGTTCGTACCCCTACAGGTGCTTCACCTTTTGTCTTGGTTTATGGCACTGAAGCAATTTTTTCATTTGAGTTGGAACTTCCTTATTTAGCTCTTCTACTTCAAGATGCAAAAGTAACAGATGAATATTGCACTAGCAGGTTAAGTCAGCTGGAACTTCTAGACAAAAATGCATTCATGCTTTAGAGCATCTTCGTGCCTATCAAGACAAACTTAAAAGATCATATGCAAAGAAAGTTCACAATAGAACCTTTGAAGTTGGATATTTACTCTTAAAATAAAATAAAAAAAATATTAATGCAAGAAAATATCTTAAAGAAAAATTTCAACCTAATTGGCTTGGAGTGTTTATCATTACTGCTAAATTTGGATCAGGTGCATACATATTGGCTATCTTGGATGGAAAATATCTCAAGGAACCCATGAATATTATGCACCTGAAAAGATATTATGCATAAAGCCAAAAGTCTTATCAATGTACATAATTGTAAATAAATTTTCATGCATTTCAAATATCTTATCAAAAAATAGCCAAAAAAAATTATAAAACCTGAAAATCTACAAAAATATTTTTTTTAAAGCATTATTAGAGAATTATTTTTACATCTATTATCTACCAAGATTGCAAGTTATATTTTAGTTTACTTCAGATAAATTCAAAAGTTATCTTGAGCCATGCACTGAATTCCACAACTTTAAAATGTATTTAATTTTGTTATGATAATTATAAATCTCTCTTGTACCAAAGAACATTATTAATTCATTAAATAATTTTGAGTTTTGAGAATGATCTTGCTACTTTATGAACCAAGAACACACTTTCACATCTTAAAATGATTTGTTGCAATTTCGAAAAGTGATGCTACATAGTAAGTATTAATACCATTAAGTGAAAATTTTCCTTGTTATCCTATCATGTGCATGGTCTAGAATACTGAGAAATTGGAAAAAGGACAAGCTCCTACCTACCCGAATAAAATCCCTTGCTTTACGTCTAATCTAAGCAAGTAGCTTGAAAGAAAAGAAAGAAATAAAAGAAAGAAAAATAAAGAAATAAAAGAAAAGAAAAAAAATAAAAGAAAGAAAACCAAGAAAAATGTTCCATTACAAAGGAATAAAATCCCCTTGTTCAGAAATGGACAAGAAATATCTATTCCAAAAACTTGAAGAAAAGGAGTATTGAACTTGAATCCCTGTAATTTCTCAGTTATTCAAAATCCATGAGATAAGCCCCATAACAGGTGATTTATGCCCAACTTGCTTGACCTTGGGTAATTCCTTTCACATGGTGATATGTTTGTCACATTAGTAATCTTTCTTTTGTACAAATCAATGTTCGCATTCAAATTAGCTAGCTTTTGGTAATTTGATTTACATAGTAGTTCAGTACAAATGCATGCAAAAAATCATGGTTAATGAACACCTCACTTGCACACACATTGGTTCATTCAAGTTTGCTTTATCATTATCTTACTTAAAATTGGTGAATTAACCTTACAAAGCACACACATTTGTTACTGGAGAGATTTTGTATCATTGTGTCAAATCAAGATGGATAATGAACTCACTTATCACACACTGGTTCTTGATAAATTTGACTTTGCCTTTGAAATAAGTTAAAATATTTCTTTGAAATTTGTCGAACAACATTAGTTTATCATTATTTTCATATTAACACATTACATAGATATTTCCAAAATTTCACAAATCTCAAAAACAACTTATTTAAAAAATAACATGTAGTTCAAAATCATTTATCATGCATAGCATTCATGACTTCGCGATGATGGTATAATTCCTAGGAATTATTCTTCTCAATTTTCACACTAGGAATTCTATGCCTAGTGCAAGTCATATTTTCCAAGTTCTAGGTCTAAAATATTTCATATTGATCAACCTTCTTAAATATGTGATACAATGATTTGCTTCATATCAATTTATATTTTAAGAATAAATAATTTCATATTATCATGCATTGCATTTTTTGACTTCAATATGATGGTATAATTCCTAGTAACTATTGTCCTCCAAATTTTCACACTAGGAATTCTATGCCTAGCGCAAGTCATCCTTCCCAAGTTTTCATGCTTAAATCACATTATCTTCACAAACAACAATATTTATCAACCTATTTTCTCAAAATCAATTTCTTTTCATCTCCTTTCATCATCATAAGCCTCAAGGTCACTCTTGAGCCCATAATATTTTGGTATTAGCAATACAAAACTTCCTCACAACAGGATTCACTTCATGACCTAGCGAGCATCGATCTCCACCAATGGTCATATAACAACACAACATCCTTCGAGGTTCATTGCTAATCTATCAAATCTATCATCACATAAAAATATCTTTTTCAAAACACACTTTACAAAATCATTTTCCTTTTATGTTAAGCATTATCAAAATGTTTAAAAATCAAAGCATGATTACAAGAAATTATGTAACACAACCATCATAAGAAAATGTAATAAATACCCAATAAAACACAAAGTCACATAAAACAAAGAAGATCAATATATATATATATATTTCAAAAAAATTGAGTTTTCCACCAAACATAGAATTTGGTGTAAAAAATCGAAGGGGGTGTCATACCTAAAATTGTTTAACAACAAAACTTGAAACCATTAACAAATTTACAATAAAAAAAAATTTCTTGTAAAGTGTGCCATCATATCTTTAACACAGTTTTTTTAAATGCGCTAAAGAGGGGGCAAAATGTAGCACCTTAAAAATGACTCACATGAATTAAAACTAAGTAAAACATATTTTGAAAACTCAAATTTACCACCCATAATCTATTACCTTGATTTTTGTGCCCGTTATAAGTTGTTTTGAACCTCTGCGCAAAATCACACGGTTTCGTACAAAATTGGGTCACTCGATTTTGCTCAAAACTAAAAAGCACCTACTTTAGCAAGGCAACAAAATAAGTTGTAACTCATTGTCTCTATTTAGGCAACTGCATGATAATTACGAAATCAGTTCACCCAATTTTGACCATATTAGAAGAAGTTGTAACCTCTTCCATTTCTGGCCCAATAGCTCACCTGACTCCCTCCTTTTTAATCCAGGCTCCTCACCTTGGATTCCCCTTGGAAATCTTGCATAATTTCATGCCATATTTTTTCCCTTTTTACTATGTTTTTTTAGGTTCATAGTGTGCATTGGTTATATTTTAGCGATATCGTATCACCCGATCACAAGATCATTCTACCCAATTTTGAACAAAAGCATCCAATTTTGCATAAAATCACTCGATTTTGCCTACAACACACATTACTACAATTTAGCCGACTAGGGGCATCCAGAACTCATATTTTGCATCTTCTTTCTCCATATCTCTCATTTATAATTAATATTTCATATTCATTACATCAATTTCAATTCATTACTATTATTATTTTGGATCTAATAAGCATATTTCTTCATTATTTCAAACATTTAGCATAGATATGCATATGAACATCCTTCCATTGTTATCTTAATATCATTGCTCATTATTATTCAGTCCATTCAAATACATATTTTTCTATGAAATTGTTGTTTTATGCATCCAATTATAAAACTGCAACTTTTAGTCAAGAACGGTTGGATTTTTGCATAATCGGGTCACCGATTTTGCTTGATTTCGATCGATATTGTTGGATTTTTCTCGATATTGCCTGCATAAAAATTAGAATTCTCTTCAGACTTCTGAATACAAGTAAGTGTTTTAAATTACTTTTTCAGCATTGCATTGTCTATTTAGATTCTGTTTTCTGCCTTTGTTGCTTCCATATAAATAAAAATTGCATATAGATTAGCATAGTTGCATATTGGCCAAACTAGGTGTATGCGTGATTTGATAAAAGGAACACATAAAAACAAATCCCAAAACCTAGGCTCAGGAACTACCATAAAATGTTTCTTGGTGAACCCACCCAATTCGTCAAAAAATCACCACAAGAAGGTATGATCAAGTACCTCTCTTTTGAGGTGTAGACCATCCATTCTCCCATTCCCCTCTGAGGCACAGATCCATCAGCCTTGAGGAAAGGAGTGTGAGATTTTTTGGGCTACAGATAGTTATAGAGACTATCATGGAGATGTTGGGTGTTTTGAAAAGCATACCAAAGGATTTGGTTCAAAACTAATGAAAATAGGATACAATGGTATAGGTTTTGGAAGATATGGGAAAGGTATAAAAATACCCATAATGCTAGGTATAAGGCCAAAGAATAAAGGCCTTAGATATATTGGGCAAGTAGAAAGTAGTGATTCTAAATTTGTGAAAAATATTCATATGCAAAAAAATAAGCTCCTAGGATGAGTTGTTATAATCATTGTGGAAGATCCAGATATATGACAAGATATATGACAACTAGGTGTTGGAACATGCATCCTTGTGAGATTTGTGGAGATAATAATCACTCTCAAAGAGAGTGTTGGCACAAAGATAAAGTGACTAACAAAATATGTACAAACTGTGGATGGATGCATATGTTATAATAGAATAAATAAATATTGAATGAATTCTATAGAAGAAAGAGAAATTATGTGGTTGAAAAACATCACAATTTGTCAATTGTAATTTTCCCATGGAGTAATGTAATGATGAGAAACTTAAAATTAGAATATGACCCAATCTATGCTTAGAAGTGATATAGTGATAAAATTTGTAGTAAAAAATTATGTGAAAATTCCAAATATGTGCATTGACATAGAAGCTCTAATGTAGTGGTAATGTCCTAATTGTTGGAATATGTAATGCAACATTGTGTAAATTATTCTTAGACTAAAATATAAAGTCTAAAGAATAATATTTGAATTAGAATATAATTCTATCTTATGTAAAATATTCTCACCCAATTAATAAATAAATTAAGGGTGCTAGGAATATTTAATTTCTTAAGAAAAAGTTATTTCTTTTTTCTAGCAAATATTAGAAAGTAACTAATCACTTTCTAATATTTGATAGATGTAAATTAACACATATCTCAAAGATTAGATTGTGATAAAATTAGAAAGTAACTAAAGCACTTTCTAATATTTGATAGATTGTGATAAGATTTAGGGTTGTCGTAGAAAAACTTCTCGTTAAATAGGGGTGTTTTCTACTACATATTATCATATCTTATCATAACTTGTCATATTGAATTGTGTTGTAATATCATGTTGATGCATATTGTTGCATAAAATTGAAGCATTCTTGTATTGTTGAATCATTGAGTAATATAGTAAGCTTCATAGTGGATGTTTCCCTTCTTCATTTGAAGTAGGGTTTTACCACTTAATATTGGTGTTGTGGGTTTTCCTCTTTTGTGTGTGATTGATCTTGTGGAGCATTCTTCGATCTTGGGGAGACTTTGTTTGTCTCACATTTGGTATCAAAGCGGTTGGGATCTCCATCAAGTGTCTTCAATCCTTTGAGGTGAAAAACCCATTAAGGTATATATTTTTTTTGCATGCATTTGATATTTGGTTATTTTATGTAAACGTTTTTTGTAAATCTGCCATTAGGGTTTATAGATTTATTATGTTTTTAGATCTAGTTAGATATTTTGCAAACAGTATTTTTATTTTAAATCTATATACAAAAAAAAAAAATGGCATTAAGCTTTTGCTGGAAAGATTTTTGGAGCCAAACGGACCCCATGGTTGCGTCCGAAAGACCCAAAAACCCCTATTTCCATATATAGTCATTTTTTTTATTTATTTAAAAAACAAAAATAGTCGGCTATATATATTAAAAAAAAAAAAAAGTTTTGTTAAAAAACAAAAACAGTTTTGCTTTATTAAAAAAAAAAAAAACAATTTTGTTTTTTTTGAAAAAGTTTTTCTTTATAAAAATCTTTAAACTTTTTCATGCCATTTTTTTTATTTTTTTTGAAAAAATTGAAAAACTTGTATTAATACAAAAGGCAATTACACAAGGGAGAAAGCTCATCCCAACCAACAGCAGAGAACTAGACAACAAGCGGAGAGCACAAAGGCAACGCTAACCCCCACAGAGCACAGAAGACAACAAGGCGCGAAAACGTGACATGTCGCGAAATCGCGACAATCAACCCCGTCGCGGCCGCAGCAGCGCCATCAGTCATGAAAACGTGACATGTCACGATATCGTGATAGACAAAGCCCTTCGCGTCCGATCGCCAAAAAAGTCACGAAATCGTGACAGCAACTCCCTCCGACGGTCTATCATCACAGGTGTCGCGAAATCGCGACAAGAACTCCAGGAAGCATCAAATCTCCAAAAGGGTCACGAAATCGCGACGGAATTTCTTCGAAGCGCCCAGCCAGCAAAAGTGTCACGATATCGCGACATATTCTCATCTTGACTCCCAATCCGCAAAAGTGTCGCGATATCGCGACAATTTTTACCAAAGCCATGAATGTGCCAAAAGTGTCGTGAAATCGTGAAAAATTTTCCTTTCAGTTCCCAATCTTCAAAACTGTCATGATATCGCGACAAGTTATCCTCATTGCAACTTGTCTTCAAAATTGTTGCGATATCACGACAATTAATCCAGATGACGCCAGTGTGCCCCAACTGTCGCAATATCGCGACGATTTTACCATGCAGCTTCCGATCGACAGAAATGTCACGGAATCGCGACGAAATGTGCCCTTTGTTCAAGTTCACCAAAAAAGTCACGATATCGCGATGATAATCCTCATTGCATCCAATCTTTAAAATTGTCACGATATCACGACAAGAAATCCAGATGACGCCAGTGTGCCCCAACTGTCGTGATATCGTGACAGTTTTACCATGCAGCTTCCAATCGACAAAAATGTCGCGATATCGCGATGAAATGTGCCCTTTGCTCAAGTTTACCAAAAATGTCACGATATCGCGATGATAATCCTCCTTATCATCCCTGCACCAAAAACGTCGTGATTTCGCGACATGTCGCGATTTCGTGACATGTTCCTTTCTAAGGCTGAGAAGGCAAAACCTATCGCGATATCGCGACAACTTCCAACAAGAGGCCACGACGTCGCTACATGTCGTGAAATCATGACAAAAACCTTCCTTAGAAGCAAAAACTTTGCACATTATCATAGGTAGCATTCAAGGCCTTGCCGAATCCCAGCATCCTCCACAGGCATATCACTATGCATCTACACTCCAACTTCCTTCTCAGCACCTATCTTAGCAAGGAAATCGGCCGCCTTGTTGAAATCCCTACTCACATAGATGGGAACCACATCATCTAATTCTTTCCAGAAATCCTTTATCTGAGAGACAAGACTCCGCAACCTCCAGGCTTGCAAATCAAAGCTCCTCATGCAATCGAGAGCGCCCACCAAAATTTGGGAGTCAGAATCAAGAATTATCTTTCTATGGCCCTGCTTGACAGCCTAGATAGAAGCAAATTTAACAGCCAAGGCCTCCAATTCATTGTTTGTGGCATGACCCAGACCGTGCAGTTCCCAGTAAAGCACGGACCCACCATGTTCACGGCACACAACTCTAGTACCAGCACTACCCGGATTTCCTTTTGCAGCTCCATCAGTATTGATTTTGATCCAGCCTGCTGGGGGAGGGTGCCATCTATCATGAGCCTGTCTTTCAAGAGCAACAACTCCATCAACCAGTGGCACAGAAACAGACTGATGTTCCTCCTCAACGTAGATGGCAACTGTTTCCACCACTTTGCTCCATATAACCTGCCATATTCCATCAAGTGAAGAGAATGTTTCACGGAAAATGCGGGCATTTCTCTCCAGCCACACCTGCCACCAAATAAAAAGAAAGCCCAGCTCCCAGCCAATTCGGAGAGCTTTGGATTTAAATCTGCCTCTCTTCCATCGGTTCCAAATATTGGTCCGAGTCACCTCACTGTTGGCTTGAATTTTGAAGTGGGAAAACCAGCGCATCCAAATCTGCCATGTGAAGGGGCATTCAAACATCAAATGATCAGCAGTTTCCTCATGCTTGCGGCATAAAACACACTGAGAAGGACCGATGATGCCTCTATGTCTAATATTGTCAAAGGTGAGAATTCCATTGTGCATAAGTTACCAGGCAAAAAAATTCACCTTCGGCCAACCCTTGGGGTGCCATATCTTCTTCCAAACATGGACCAGGAAAGAGTGTGGGAGGGGCTCTGGAAGAATCTGGTTAAATCCCGCCTTCACAGTGTAAACCCCAAGGTTCCCAAAGCCCCAGGAAAGTTCATCCTCTTCATCCCACCCAGTAAGAAACCTAGCTTTCAAATTTTTTTCTAAGATTGGTGCCAGCTCCGGTGGGATTGGAATTGGCCACTCTTCCAACCTCTTGAACTTTTTGAACTTGTACTCCCCAATGTGGCTGGTATTGAAATAACTCTCAATTTGAATCCAGCCCTTGTCTTCTATGGCTGATTTAATGGGTTGCAATTCGGGAAACACAAGCAATGATGGAGGGTGCTCGATCCCGGAGTCGATCAGAAACGGGCCTTCTCCCCTCTCCCCACTTTCCAAAAAAATTGATCTTTGATAACTTGAGCTCCCAGCTTGAGAGTCTGCCATACTAAGGATCCATTACCCTCCAAAGGGAAACATCCTAGATCATTGGGGTGAACATGGCCTAGGTATTTGCTAGAAATAATTCTGCTAAAGAGGGATGTTTGCTGGGAAATCCACCTCCAGTACAATTTACCAGCCAAAGCTTGATTATTAAGCTTGGATCTTCTCAGTCCCAGCCCTCCTTTATCCTTGGGCTGGGTGACCTTATCCCATCCAACCAAGGCCCATTTCTTCTTCCCTTTTGCACCCTCCCATAAAAATCTTCTAGCCATTTTGTCAAGCTCTTTCCATATAGAATGTGGTGCAGCCAGGATGGAGAATTTATATATTGGCATTGCCTGAATAACTGATTGTAAGTAAGTTAGTTGGCCTCCATAGCTTAACCATTTATGAGACCAATGATTCATTTTCTCTTTGATACCATCCAAAAGATCCTTCCAGATATCAATTTTTAGTTTTTTGAAATGCAATGGAACCCCCAAGTAAACAACAGGTAGAGAAGTCCTAGTAAATCCCAGGATCTCAGTAACTCTTTCCTGTAACCTTCGGTCAAGATTGAAGAAGACCACTTTGGATTTTTTATCATTAATGACTTGATTTGAGGCCCGAAGGTAGATGTTTAAAGTATCTCTAATTCCTCTTGCTTCCCTGAGGCTGGCCACTCCAACCAATCCTGTGTCATCCACAAACTGTAAGTGGGTCAAAAATTTTGTCCCCACTTTAATACCTGTTATCACACCTAGCTGTCGTCTTCTTAGGAAGAGTCTGCCTAATCCTTCTGCTAAGATGAGGAAGAGGTAGGGAGAGCAAGGGTCCCCTTGACAAAGACCCCGAGAGGCTCCAAAAGGAGTCGAGGGGAGCCCATTGATTAGAATAGAGAAAGAAGGTGTGGAGATACAGCTCATGACCCAGTCAATCCAGTCCTGAGAGAAGCCAAAGGCTTCCATCATCTTTGCCAGGAAGCCCCACTCCACTAGACATATCCAACTTTATGAACATTCCTTTGTTGCCTAAAATTTGCATTGTATGGATTGCCTCCTGAGCAAGGACCACTTCATCCAAGATCTGTCTTCCTTCAACAAAACCCCCTTGCTCAGAGGGGAAATTATTTTATGGAGAAAAGGTTTTAGCCGTTCAGCCATAATCTTCGTGACTATTTTATAAATAACATTGCATAAGGCAATCGGTCTAAAATCAGAGAGATGAACCCCCCCTCCCCTTTTGGAATTAAAGTGATGAAGGTGTGATTGAGAGCCTTAAGCATTCTTTTATTAGTTCTGGACTCCTCTGCGACAGCCAAAACATCTTTCTCCAGAGTATCCCAGAAGGCCTGAAAGAATTCTATAGGAAAGCCATCTGGACTTGGCGATTTTCTTGTGCTCATCCCAAAGACCACTTTCTTTAGTTCATCACTGTCAATGGGTCTAAGGAGAGTCTGATTCTCTTCGTGAGAGATAATAGAAGGTATGACATTAATAACTTCATTTTGGGCTTCCACATCTTGTTCCCTACTTTCCTTAAAAAGGTTTGAGAAATAATCCATTGAGTGGAAATGCATTCCAAGGAGAGTATCAAAGGAGTGTCCATTCTCATCATGAAGGACTTCCATGTTATGCATTTGTCTCCTTGCACAGGCTGAGCGGTGGAAAAATTTTGTATTTCTATCACCTTCTAGTAACCAAGTGATTCTTGCTCTCTGTTTCCAATAAATTTCCTCTTGATTATCAATGTCCTCAACCGCTTTGCGCGAGCATCATCCTCAGCTTTAAGGTGCTCAGTAATGGTACCTTCCCTGAAGTGTTTTTGCACCTCCTCCCATCTAGCCATCAAGGGGGCCCTTTGGAGCTGGAAGTCCGACTTATTGTTTTGTCTCCACTGTTTCAATTTACACTTGACAAAATGGAGTTGTTTATGGAATTTGAACATTGCAGTCCCCAAGGGTAGGCGGCCTTCTTCCCACCACTGTGGAATTTTCCTTCGGAGATCATCCTTTTGCAACCAAAAATTTTCAAATTTGAATGGCTTATGGTGTTGACCTGTCATCGGCCCTCCCTCCAACAAAAGGGGATAGTGGTCTGAGACTGGACCTTCCAAAATCTGGAACTTAAGATTCCATTTAATAAATGCCTCTTCAAAAACCAAAAACCGGTCTAACTTAACCTTCCTGCTGTGTGGCTCTCTCCTCTTGTTTGTCCAAGTAAAGTAGGTTCCAGGGCCTTTGATATCAACTAGATTAAAGGCCTGGATTTGGGCAATCAAGAACCGGTCCCTAGGATCCAAAACTGGGGCACCACCTTCCTGATCCCTAACAGAAAATTTGGCATTAAAATCCCCAGCTATGATCCAGTAAAAAACTTCCCGGGATGACCTCATGTTGTGTACAGCTTGCCATTGGAGCCGCTGGCCATCAAAGCATTGAGCCCCATAGAAGTTTGTAATAAGAACATGTTCAGCTGTGGCATTGTTTCTAAACAGAGAAGTGAGAACACCCCTCCAAGCTATGTGTTCTAAAGCTATCCATACTTGAGGGTTCCGAGAGTAACAATCCCCCCCCGAGGCACCCTGAGCAACCACATCCATATAATCAGCACCCTGCCATATTCTGTTAGCAGTCTTGCACATAAGATCTACAGACATTTTTGTCTCCTGGATGAGCAAAAAGTCTGTTTTACATTTTCCTAAAAGTCCTTGAACAACAGATTGATGGGTTCTGCTGTTTAAACCCCTAAAATTCTAGGATTGAATAATCATTGAGGACCTTGTGAGCAATAAGACTCAATTGGCCTCACCGATCCTCCATTGATCAGCTTGTCTCCTTGTACTGCTAGTAGATCCTTATTGGATTTTCTGCCTGCTCCTTGGGAATTACTATTTTTAGACCTCTTCTCCACCTGGGTAATCCCTAGAATCGGCCTTTCCCTGTTCTTTTCAGAGCTTCCCATATTGACGTCCTTAATAACCGGTCATGCTGGGGAGTGGATTACCAGTGTCCCTGAGTTCTCTGGCTGCCTTGTCCCAGAGGGTTCCATTACCTGTTCTAAGACCGGAGTAGAAGAAGGGGAAGCCTGAGAGTGAATGTTAATATCCTCAACATTCTCATCCACTCCTTCCATGACTTGGTCCTCTTGATCTACTAGGGATTTAAAGATTTCATACCGATTGGTTGGTTTAAGTTGTGCCTACTCCTTGGAATTTTTCTTTTTATTTCTCCTTCGCTTCGGTTGTTCAAAACCATCTTTCTGGAGATCAGAATCCTGAGGAATACTAGATGGATCTTGGACAGGGGTAAACTTGCCCTCTCTGGGGTGATTTGGATTTCCAAGCGGTGCCTCCACTTTTGTGCTTAGAATATTTGGGTAGAACCTCACCAGATGGCCGTGCTTATGGCAGACTCTGCATCTAAAAGGTAGTGCCTCATAATCTAACTGTTGTATCTAGGAGAGCCCTGTCAACTCAAGTTCCACCTCGGCTGGTAGAGGCTGGCTAATGTCCATTTCAACACAGATCCTAGAAAATATAGTTGTTTTTCCCTCTATAGTGTCTCTGGAGACTCCTATAAATCTGCCTAATGAATTACCAATCATTTCTAAAACCTGCTCACCCCAAAACTCCATCGGGAGAGCATACAGTCGGATCCAGACCGGGACTATCGTGGGTTCGATACGAGGGTCAAAACCCACTCTCCAAGGTTGAACAAATAACCCAGCCGGGCCATGGTTCCTCTTCTCTGATTCAAATGCTCTGTTTCTATCTGCTAAAGAAGAGAAACTAATAATGAAATATCCATTACTAATAGGCCATAAGGAGTACTCACCTAGTGGCTCCCAATTTTGTCTAACCCAGGTGTGCAGAAAGTTTAGAGTGGGACGGATACCCATGAATTTGCAAATCAGGTCATGATGAGCACGATAGGAGATTGTGTCTTCGACCAGTTTCGGTTCTATAATAATCTTTGGTCTGGAAGTTGATTGCGGAATGCAACCGTTAACTCGGTGTGTGGAAGCACCCTTGCCAGCGTTCTTGAGTAACGTCTGAAAAGCAGTCCTCTGCGCTTCACCAGTGGAGGGCGAGGGGTTTTCTTTCAGCATCTCAGCGTATGAACTCTTTTTTCCAGCAGAAGAGACTGGAGGAGACCCCATCGGGCCCTCCCGAAACAACTTACAAGTCTTCAGAGTAGTGCAGAAACAATCAAACAAAGGCTCTGGGAAGATCTGTCGGGCCAGAGGCCCATGAGCAGCGCCC
>JAQPPZ010004405.1:0-145296 GCA_028583015.1 Wollemia nobilis | reverse complement strand
GAAATTTTTGGCAAACTGGCGCCATCTGGAAAACTTGTCGCGATATCGCGACACTTTTGAAGACTAGGTGCAATTTGAAAAACTCGTTGCGATATCGCGCCAGTTTTGAGGTTTGGAAGTTGCAAGGAAAACTTGTCGCGATATCGTGACAGTTTTGGCAAACTGGCGCCATATGGAAAACTTGTCACGATATCGTGACACTTTTGATGACTGGGTGCAATGTGAAAAACTCGTCGCGATATCGCGACAGTTTTGGGGTTTGGGAGTTGCAAGGAAAACTTGTCGCGATATCGCGACAGTTTTGGCGAATGGGCACTTTTTGGAAAACTCGTCGCGATATCGCGACACTTTTGAAGACTGGGTGCAATGTGAAAAACTCATCGCGATATCATGACAGTTTTGAGGTTTGGGAGCTAAAAGGAAAACTTGTCGCGATATCGCGACACTTTGGGCAAACTGGCGTCTTAAGGAAAACCTGTCGCGATATCGTGACTCTTTTGCCGACTAGATGCAAAATGGAAAATTGGTCGCGATTTCGTGACACTTTTTGTGGTTGGGTGCCGAAAGGAATTCTTGTCACGATTTCGTGACACTTTTGGCACGTAAGAGGCTTTTGGAAAAACTGTCGCGATATCGCAACCCTTCTTCGGCTTGGGCACCAACTGGATAATTCGTTGCGATTTCGTGACACTCATGCTGGATGGGCGATTTGGAGAAATCTTGTTGCGCTTTCGCGACCTTTTTGGAGTTCGGGAGCTCTTTGGATTTTTGGTCACGATTTTGCGACACCTTTGTTGCTGGAGCGTCGGAGGGAGGTGCTGTCGCGATTTCGTGACCTTTTTGGCGGTCGGTTGCCAAGGGCTCTGGTTGTCACGATTTCGTGACATGTCGCATTTTCGTGACTAGGGGTGCCTCGGCGGTCGAGACGGGGCTGACTGTCGCGATTTCGCGACATGTCACGATTTCGCGACATGTCACGTTTTCGTGACATGTCGCTTTTTCGTGCCCTGTTGGCTTTTGTGCTCTTTGTTGGTTTGTGCAGACTTTTCTGCTCTGCTCTTGTTGTCTTGGTGTTTGCTCTTGGTTGGGATGTGCTTTCTCCCGTTTGTAACAGCTCTTTGTATTAATACAAGTTTTTCATTTTTAAAAAAAAAAAAAACATTTAGTTTAATAATATATTCAAACTAACTATTTTAATAAAGAGCTTTTCTCAACTTTTCTTATTCTCTAAGGGTGTTATTGTTAAATCTATTTTAAATTAAAACTTAACAATTTTTTTAAAGGTTATAAAAATATATAAAAGTTTAAAATACTTTTTCATAAAAGTTTTCAAAACCCTAAAATTTTCCATAATTGAAGTTTTAAGGGGGGAGTATTGGTAATTTAAAACTTCAATCTCTCTCGTGTTAAGATGAATTCAATTGAGCCCCTCACCCTCATAAATTTCACTCATGGGAACCCAAAATTTTAAATCTCTTTCTCTTTCAAAGGGCTAAGAAAAAAGTATCATTTGTAACCTAATAATTAAATTCCCTTTTTGTTTTATCTTTTAGGGAGGGTGTATTCTTCTAGCTTTATTTATAGTAACCTTTAATTTTTAGAGGTATATATTGTTTATATATCTCTAAAAAGTATAAGAAGATATTCACTAACTTCATGCCCACCCTCATTTATATCAAAACAAATATATTTTTATTTTATTGTTTTATAGGATCTTTACATTGGCAATTCCTATAAACATTAACTAAAAACTATTATTAAAACTCAAAAAATATATATATTTTGGTCAACCAAATTTCTCATTTTCACTTCAATTTCTCATTTGAAGTTAATGGAGTGGTTTTCATAGTCGAAAATGTTTTTTCGAGATGGACACATGGTGGTGTTCATTTTTCAATTTCAATACTTTTTTCAATGATGTTTTTAAAATTTATTGTATCATGGAGTGCACTCTCGATTGAACCCAATACTCCTATCATTGGTGCCCTTGTTTTGCTGGTTGTCCATTTTTTAGACCTTGTTATTCATCCCATTGTGTCATATAGGTGGATACCACTACTTATGCTTGCAGAGTCAATTTGGACATCCCTTATAGTTTTTGTGGTTCTTTATTCATCCTATCTTCATATTATTTTTGTGAGGTACTTTTGTTCCAAAGGATTTTTATAGTAAGAATTATTTTTATGAGACACTTTGATTTCATGGTTTGCGAGCACCAGTCTGGGAGTATAATTTTTTTTTTGCGACAAGTCTCTATATTTTTTGAGACATCTAATGGGTCCATTGCAGACTTCTTAATGGAATTTGTCCTAAAGAGGGGGTTGAAGAGGACATATTCCTTCCTCTCAATACTCAATGCATATTTTCCTTATTCTTCTATTCTGGTAGGTGGTTTCCCCTTAAAAATTTCTACCATTAGCCTAATTTTACTATTTGTCCACAAGGTTTGGACCTAGTTATCAGCCAATTGTATTCATATAGGTGGAAACCACATACTCATGCTTGTGGAGTCATTTTTGGACTACCCATGCAATTTTTGTGGTTCTATCTCCATCCTATCTTCATTTTAGTTTTAGGGGACTTTTATTTAATGATATTTATTATTTTTATCACATGTTGTAAATGAGTCCCTTATCAGATCTTACTATCAAGACTCATATTTGTGGCTATACCATCTCTATTGTACATAAGTACCTTATCAGGCCTTGGTGTCGAGACTCATCTTATGTAGGAGCACTTCATTCAAAAACATATTTAGAGCGAGGACATACACTTGGAATATATTCCAACTGAGGTACAAATTGCATACATCTTCACCAAGTCAATTTCTTCTCCGCGTTACCTTCAATTATGAGAAAAACATGGAGTATTATTGTTGCATTGACAAAGAGGTCTTCCACCTCTCACTATATTATAAAGAAGTGCCTCATCAGGTCTTCTTACCGGGACTCATAATTTCTTTGTATAGAGGATAATCTTTGCCATCTGAAAACAAGCCTATTTCATACTTTTTTTTTTTTATTGATGGCTTTTCCCACTAGATTTTTACCATCACTTCAAAACAAAGGGGTAATAGTTGGTTTTTCCTCACAGGAGTTTTTTCCACCAACTATATATATTGTACATGAGTACCTAATCAGGCCTTGTTGCCAGGACTCATCTTTTATTTGTTAAAGAGGACAATATTTACCATCCAAAGACAAGCCTATTTCATACCTCTTTGCTTTTTTATTGATGGCTTTTCCCACTGGGTTTTTTACCATCACTTCAAAACAAAGGGGTGATAGTTGGTTTTTACCCACAAGGGTTTTTTCCACCAAATATCTATATTGTACATGAGTACCTAATCAGGCCTTGTTGTAAGGAATCATTTGTTAAAATCTCCCCTAGTATCACTTAAGGGGAGGGGGGGTGTTAGAATAAGTGAATATTCTCTTAAGTTCCACTAGGATAGACACTTGAGTTTCCACTCCTCCATGTGTCAGGAGAAATCTCAATGGTGTCTTCTTGAGTTTCCACTCCTCCATGTGTAAGGAGAACTCTTAGTGGTATCTTCATCAGGTCTGATGAGTTATTGTAATCCAACGGTTCTCAATGATCAACTCTGCTATTTATACAGAGTTGATCCTAGAGGTAAATCAATCAGTTCCACTCTTCTCTTCATATTTTTGTGTAATACTTTGCATATCTATTATTGTGAAATTCTAACAATATTTATGCTTTATTAAATGTAAAATAGAGCACAATCCATCTTGGATTCCCAATCACATAATTCTAGTAAGAAGTATATACAAACACAAGATTTATATTATCGAAAATACAATATAACAAAATGGCGGATAAAAGCATATCATCGGTGATTATAACATACATTAGTTTGATTTCTTATATAAGAATACATTAAAATTGAATCTCAATACCTTTCCCTAGTTTTAGACAAGACAAAAATATAGGATGAGAATGTACCATAGTATAGAGTCCAATGTGTTTTATTGTCTTACATAAGGATTTTATTGTAGATTAAAGAAACAATGATGGTATGGAGGGTCTTGTCCTTAACTTAGCAATGTGTATGAAGAAGGTGCTCTTATTATATATATGGATCAAAACATAAGGTGTTATCTATTTATCAAGTAATTATACTTGCTATATGGTACCTATCTCTTTCATTAATTATATGGTGATGAATAATCAATCTCCTTTGGATGGACTACTGATACCTTCTACTAATCCTAACACTCTATATTATTATGAGTGTGAGTCTTGTGGTGGTTACACCATTTTTTGTTTAAAATTTACTGGCCTTTATATATAAACTTGAGTAACCTAGGATTGGATGATGTAGGACATACCTTAGGCATGATACTTTAAGTGAATGAGAATTTAGAGGCTTTAGTTTTGGTGTTGGGGTCTATTATAAAATAGTGATCAATCCTTTATGCTTGGATTTTAATTTCTCTTCTAATTTTGGTGCTAAGAAGTATGTTAACACTAAGGAATTTAAAAAAAACTCCATATCATATTAAATATAGTAATGTAGGTCATTTATGTATTTAATCACCAATTATCTCTCATCCTCTTAACACAAAAGAAATTGAGAAAATCATGAAACTTGCTAGTGTACTATTGCATACTTTGATCTCTATATTGCCACAACCATTCTAAGTATACATATTCATATTTATAGCGGTGTAACTAACAAAACCATTCATGGGCTAGTTGTGTAAAGTTTATTTATAAACATACAATATTGTTAGGTTATCACACTATCAGACAAGTGATTTTGACATCTTCAAAGCCAAATTTTTAATCATCATAAAAATTTTGATAGTATACTGTATATATAGTTATTAAAAAGTATCTAGCTCATTAGTATTAATTTAACTTGAGAATATTATAATGTTGATGTTAGTATACACTTTTATAGGTCCTTGGATTTGGAATAGTGTATGGTTAGTAGTTGTAGGTAAGGCCTCGAATTGAAACATGAGATCTAAAATTATCCATATAGCATGGTTATCTATTCCTCCAAAACATCTCAAAAAATATTCTTGACATCCTAGGATTTAATCTTGAATTAAGATATTGACTTTACTATTTATTGATATTCTTTTCTAGGATGGTGTGCTTAAAAATTAAACAAGAATCTATTTCTTGTGGCTTAAAAATCCAAGTGTTATTTCTTGTAGTGTGCAAGTGTTGAACTAGTCTTGAATAGTTACACTGACCTTTAAATTATGATGCATGACATTGGCATAAACCTTTTATCACACTTGTGTGGACCACTAAATTTAATAATTTTGAGATGGTTGTAAGTCAAATAGGAATGAAAGTTTTATCTCTAAAGTAGACATGGTGCCGAAGTGATTTAGCACTAATAATATTGGTACCAAATTAGGAGTTTTTATCAACCTATCCAGTGAATAAATTAGATGGATACAAATAACATTGCTCTAAAGTAACTTTGGATTCATATTTTGAGAAAATTTGAGTAACCCCTACTTTGCATAGATTATAATGAAAGGAAAAATATCAAAGCTAAATTATATATACTCTAACTATTGTTACTCTTCATAAAAAATTGCAAGGATCTCATTTTATTTTTGTGAAATTCAATAATGATTCATAATTAAGATTTATGTATTCTTAGGAGAAAATTCAGGATAGTAGCATAAGACTTCTTCTCTAACTAGTTTTGGGGTAACCAAGAACTCAATGATTTATTATTGTTGTCTTCTCTTTCATGTTTTCTCTAGAATAATATGCCTTGTATCTTGTAGCACTTATTGTGTATGTAGCTAGCTTATATAATGAAATATATAATATTTTCTATCTATCTTATATAAGTGTGTATAATGAAATATCCTACATAATATAAGTGTGTATATTCTATATTATATTTTTGTATTTTGATATTTTCTTTTATGCTTGACCTTCCATAATATCACTCTAAATATTACTTATGGATACCACTAGTTGGTTTGATAAGTTTTAGGTATAAGACTTTAAGTTGATATGTTCAAATTTTTAAAAGGTTCTTTAATATATATATAAAAAAAAAAAAAAACTATAAAAAATTAAAAATAAATACTATTAAAGGACTATAGGTAGATCAAAATTTTAATTTTAGTGACCACAAGTCAAATTGTAAATGAATTTCCAATTACGTAATATTAGTATTGATTGTGTAATATTTGTTATTTATATTATGTTCCTATGCCATACTTAAGAGGCCATGTTAAAGAATAACATTATAATGGATACCGAGGTCAAGCTAAAGGCCTATGCTAGAGAATATTTAAAATTTATCTTATATTAATAAGTGTTATTTATTTTCAAAGTCCAACCATAAGGATTTTAATTAGTTATGCATCTTCATTAGTTACTATAACTTGATAACCATAGTTATAATTAGGCTATTATAATACATGTTTGTGTCATTAGTATATCTAAAAATATCTCATATTTAGTCATATAGAGATATTTGTATGGATGAATTGTAATATAAGTAACTTGAATTTATACATTGATCTTACATAGAAAAAGAGTTAAAGTGGATATTTTTGTATTTATATATAATACGAAAAATACTTGTTATGAATATCAATTTAAGATAAATATGATTTTTAGAATATAACATACAAAGTATTATCTTCATTATGAATATTTTTTAAGATTTTTATTAATTTAAGATATTAATAATGTTTTTTTTTTCTATCTCTACTTGAATTATTCATATTGTATCATATCATCATTTTTTATTTTATGTAGTCAATTGCTCTACATTTGAAGTCTTAATAAGTGTTGCTCTAGTTGAAACTCCAACATTTTCACTTTAATGGGACCTTCAAATTGATTACAATTTAATGAAAAAAAAAATGGGTCTATAAGTGCTTAAATGTTTTCATAATTTAAACGAATAATACCTTATCTTCTAGTAATGCATTTAAAAATTAAGTTTCTAAACTTACATGTATTTCCAATTATTTAAGAGAACAAAAGATAATATAGAATTTTATATTGGTGTATCTTTTTTATGAAAAATAATGTATTTTTTTAGTTATTTGAGATAAAACTATAATTTTTTTCCACCTTTTAAATAAACTTGAAAAAAAAATATCCAATAGATATAGAAGCATTTAATAGATTTTATTTCATAAAATATATAAATGTGATATTCTCATAGAAATATTATGTAAATTTTCTACAAAGGCACATGCATGTGCATGTAGTAGCTCGACTATTACATTCTAATTTCCCCAAAGAATTGGTCATGAAATATAAAGAAAATAAAATTTGCAAAACCAAGAACAACATTAAAAAATAGTAAAATTTATAAAATTCCAAAGAGGAGCAATTTTCTCGATAGGGCCAATTTGCTAAAGTGGGTTGACTCACTCTAATAGTGGAGAAAGTCACTACAATAGTGGAGCAATATGGTCATTAGTAGGGAAAGTAGGACAAGTGTTTATGGATGTCGAGGAGATGGAAATAAAAAAAAACATTATATTTTTGTGGCATTATAAATTGTTTTAAAAGGATTCTAAGGTATTTAGAAGACTAATTATAGATATGAAATATTTAGAGCTGCATCATCTTGCTAAGGATATCCTCAAAACATTACTTTTAGTAGGATTAAGAATTTCTCACCCAAGATAACTCAGAGGTTAATTATTACTATAATATGAGCTATGGTCTCTATTGTAAACATATTTTGACCTTGAGGAAGTCAAAACTATACTTTATGAAAACCACATTGTGCTTTTTCTTTATGAGATTAATGAAAATTTGATGTCTTTTGTTTTCCATCAGTAGTACCACCCTTTTGGATTGTGGAATGTACACCGATTGTGATGTCATCTTGTCATGCCTATCATAAAATCAACTCATGTGAATGGAAATACACTATTGTTATTCAATTTCCTTACGAGTTGACTTATCACACATTCTTATTGCTATTGTAACATCCATATTTACTCTGGTCTCTTGCACCCTAAGATTACCAATTATCTTTTATACATTTTAATTTTTGAATTTAATTTTTGTATTTAAAATAATTACACTTAATTTCATACAATTAGATTATATTATATTAGCTTAATTTTATCTTATGGATAATCATCCTTTTGCTTTAGTGTTTCTTGGGTGACATAAAGAAGAAATTTTTTATGAGTTTGTTACATGTACATTAGCTATTTATGGGTAGCATAAATATAAGTTTTATAATTATTGTAATTTAGAATTTTAATAGAAGCATAATACAAAATGAAGTATACATAATATTCATAAAAGTTGAAATACTATGATGGATGATTCTTGATATTTAGGTTTTTAAGGATAATATAATTTTTTTTTGAGGTTATTCCTTGTAATTCAAGTTATCTAGGAAAATATAAACCTATAGATGATGATTCTCATTATGAATAGTCTCAAAAAATTAAATATACTGATGAAGATATAAGTGGCAATGGAATAGAAAAATATTGATGAATACCCTTAGAACAAGAAAAAGAAGAAAAACAAACTCAAATAAATATTAACATGGGAAACAAGAATGAAATATCACAAGTGTTAACAAGAAATAGGGATAATATCTTAAAGATGAATAAAAAGTCATGATGAAAATGGTTTGTTGGAATAGTAAGGGTATGGATAAAACCCTTATAAAAAGAGTTACTAGGAAATTAAAAGGTTATTTTAGTCATGAATTTTTTATACAATAAATGAAAACAAATAGTGAGAAATATAAGGATATATTGAAAACATGTGGAAGATGAGGGATTGACTAGTGATTTTCACTAGGAGCTTTATAAATTATTACAATAATATGAGATAAACAAGAACATAATGGATATTTTCTATAAGAAAAATATAATTGGGTTGCTAGTATTTTTGTAAGTGATCTAAGAACTAGGTATTAATATGATTGGCATGGAAGACAACCTATAACATTAACTAAAATATCCTATAAGTTTTATCTAGAGTGACATTGCAAAAAAATTGGGAATACTATTTGGATAAAATGCATCTCAATAGACTAACACAAGATGACTGTAAAGGTAGATATATAGTCCAAAATAGAAAATCTTGTATTTATCATGAGATGCAATTATAGATTCTAAATATAATTGATCTTGAAAGTATAAGAACAATTTATTCAATATAGGTGCGATAATTGTGACAAGAAACTAAAGAGAAGGCAAAAAGAAGCCCTAGGTTCTTGATTTCTTGTTTGTGAAGAAAAAGAAAATATAAAATATATTTATAGATAAACTATAATATTACAAAGAAATCTAAAGGTTAAATGATTTAGATCATAGCATGTGGTGGCATTATCAAGAAATAAAGAAGATTATATTTTTTGTGCATTAAAAATCTAGGTGTTAGCCATTGAAGTATGCAAGTTGATGGACTATTTTCAATGCTTGTAGTGGTCGTTTGGTGATGATGCATGTTATTGGTATAACATATTTGCTATGTTTATATGGATTCCAATAATTTTTTGTTATTTTTTGATGGATGCCAATCAAATGGGTTCCAATTTTTTGGTGTTAAAGTAGTCATGACACCAAAATATTTTGGCACCAATAGAGTTTTTCCATCAAAGTAAGAGTTGGTGTTAATCTATTAAGTGAAGATATAGGGTGAGTGCACTAGTTGATGATAGAAAATATCTTTGCATCATACATTGAAAAAAATTGACAATGCTTTGCTTAGAATATTCCTCCTCCTTGAGGAGTAATAGCCACCATTGCATTATCTTCCAATTATGGAAAAATATGGTTGAGTTGGTCAAGCATATACGACTTTACTTGTGAAGGAAATTGACCCTATTTTTCTATTGGCAAGCAATATTATTGCTAATATTGATCACATTATTTATGGTGATGGGTCAAAACCATGCTAGGTCTATATCATATGGGTGTTGTATTATCATGGGATCTACTATAAAATGTAGGTACAACTTAAGGATTTTTATTGAAAATATTGGATGCATCTTTAAGTATGGCAGTAGCTTGAGAATAAAAATGTTATACCATTTCTAACACTAGATGGTATAATAATATAATTTATTGGGTTGATATTCCAATGGAAGCATTTATTCTTTAGGTGAAGCTAAATCTTATCCCCAATCTAGAATATGTGCAATTCCCTATGTTAATCATGACACTCCTTATATTTCTATTGTTAGAAATATATTATATACTTAATTCTTGTATGGGTGTTCTACACTTTTGGAAAGAATATTTTTAATTTTTTAGCTTTCCTATATTGATTTGCCATCATGGAACCAACCAATATGTGGAACATGATATCCACTAAGTTACTAAGATAGAACACAATCATTAGTGAAATGGATTATTTTCTATAAATAAATGAACAATATATTATAGGATTTGTAAATGTATAGTAGAATCATACGACATCCATGGGTGGTTATGGTTATACATCCCTATTAGGTGTACCAACATCCTATCGACCACCAAATTTTACCCATCAATCATGAAAATAATGGAATGTTAGAGTTTAGTGTTCAAGAGCATCCATAGATGGAAATAGAACTTGCTTAGAAATAAATATCTACTATATAAAATACTTTATTTAGACAGACCAAAATAAACCTAGACCTAGTGGAAGAATAGATGAGCAATCTTGAAAGTATCAATGCTCTTTGTGCATACAACTATTATAGTCATCTTGTTGATCATATCCATGACCATGAAGATAAAATGTTGCTGGTGTATTATCGTTAATAATCCTAAGAGAACATCCATTCAGATGTGCTTCCAAGGCTTGTAAGGTACTTTCGATGGTATGTAGATCTCAATTTTATTATTTTTTGGTTTTTTACTATTCACATGATTTACAATTTTTTGATTTAAAACTTTACTTCTTAGCTTATGCGTAGTCAATGAAAGTATAGTTCATGTATTTTATTCCCACATGTATTTTGTTTTGATGTAGGTTATGTCATTTTTCATGCAGTTCACTGAAGAGGTTTCCCCCTTGAAGAGGCATATGATAGTAATATTTTGTATTCCAAATTCCTGCAATTAATGCTCTTATGTTTCATGCATATATTTTTTGTTATCAAAATGAATGTTGATTTCATCAACATTATATGAATCATGGTTATGTTATCCTTGGAATTGAATTTGTTTATCTTATTTCTATATCACACAAATAATTTGAGGTAAAATTTTAGAATGATCAGAAGAGGTGCATTACAAGAACTTTGTAATCCTACATATGACCTAATATAATATCCATATGATATAATATACTTTTACAATGAATCAATAATTAAGGTCAATAAGGCTAATAAATTATTTGGTATTAATCATTCTCAAATGATGTAAACCTATTCCTTGTCAATGTAAATTTATTTTTGGTTGACCAAGTAACCTAGATAAGAGATATTAAAGCTATACTTTTCCATGTTAGGCTAAAGCTTGTGTTGGAAAAATATATCAAATATTTAGCACATATGCTTGAGGTTTTCTCCCCATTTATTGTTATATATGATAATTTCATCCATGTATAAAATAATAAAGGATCTTATAAATGGACACATAGTATCACTCATTAGGGGCATGAGTATTATTAGAGCATTGGTCAAGATTAAGGGCATAACTAGCCACTTATACATTCCTTCATTGTCTTGAAGGATGTCTTTTAGATGCTTGTAGGATTAGAAAAAATATAATGGTAGGTAGATTTAAGAATGATATTGGTGAAGTATCATGCCCCTTAAAATTGGTTGAACAAGTCATAAGTACATACTAAAGGATACTAATTATTAATGATTATATTATTAAGTATCCAATATTTAATGCATAGGTTGTAAGTATTATCTTCCATTAGTATTAGCATGATGGGGTTATTACATGGATATGAGCTAGGTTGAATATTATATTGCTAAATCAACTACTAGTTTGAATATTTAAGTGATGGTACATAGGGCTATTAAGAAGATTTAATCCTTATATTAGATAAATCTAATGTTTCACTAAGAATTATAGCATAACTCAATTAGGTTATTCAAAAACATATGCACATGGGAAGAGTAGATTGTCCATATACTAAAATTTTGTAGAGTGCTCTATAGTTGGCATGTCAAGTAGATTATCCATCTACTAGAATTTTATAGTGTACTTTAGAGTTATGGGGTTAAAAAACTACAAGCATGAAATTCTATGCATTTAAGATTAGCTTCTTGAATTTATTTATTGAAACTAGAGTAATCTCCTTATAGGATAGGTACTTAGAAATCTTATCATTAATTTATTTAATGCATTATCAATCACTACTAGAGATAGGCTTGGTAAGTTGCATTATGATCAAAGTAATAATACCTTCCTTGTGATATACAATATATGTCCAATGACATGATATCATCGGTGACTATAGCATACATTAGTTCGATTTCTTACATAAGGATACATCAACATTGAATATCAATACCGTTCCCTAGTTTTAGACAAGAGAAAAATATAGGATGAGAATGTACCATAGTCTAGAGACTAATATATTTAATTGTCTTACAGAAATATTTTATTCTAGATTATAGAAACAATGATGCTATGGAGGGTATTGATCTTAACCTAGCAATATGTATGAAAGTGGTGCTTTTATTCTCTAGATGGATCAAAACTTTAGGTGTTACCTATATATCAAGTACTTATGCTTGCTATATGGTATCTATATATTTCCTTCGTTATATGGAGATGAATAATCAATATCCTTTGTATGGACTATTGATACCTTCTACTAATCCTAACACTCCATATTATTATGAGTGTGTGTCTTGTGGTGGTTACACCATTTGTTGTTTAAAATTTACTTACCTTTATATATAAACTTGAGTAACCTACAATTGGATGATGTAGGACATACCTTAGGGATGAAACTTTAAGTGAATGAGAATTTAGAGGCTTTAGTTTTGGTGTTGGGGTCTATTTTGAAATAGTGATCAATCCTTTCTACTTGGATTTTTATTTCTCTTCTAATTTTGGTGCTAAGAAGTATGTTAACACTAAGGAATTAAAAAAAAATCCATATCATATTAAATATAGTAATGTAGGTCATTTATGTATTTAATAACCAATTATCTCTCATCCTCTTCAACACAAAAGAAATTAAGAAAATCATGAAACTTGCTAGTGCATTATTGCATAATTTGGTCTCTATATTGCCATAACCATTCTAAGTATATATATTCATATTTATAGTGGTGTAACTAATAGAACCATTCATGGGCTAGTTGTGTAAAGTTTATTTATAATCATACAATATTTCTAGGTTATCACACTATTAGACAAGTTATTTTGACATCTTCAAATTCAAATGTTTCATCATCAGAGAAATGTTTGATAGTGTATCGTATCTCTAGTTATTGAAGATAAGTATCTAGCTCATTAGTATTAATTTGACTTGAGAATATTAGAATGTTGATGTTAGTATACACTTTTATAGGTCCTTGGATTTAGAACAATATATGGTTAGTAGTTATATGTAAGGCTTCGAATTGAAACAAGAGATCTAAAATTATCCATATAGCATTGTTATCTATTCCTCCATAGCATCTCAAAAAGATTCTTGACATCCTAGTATTTAATATTGAATTAAGATATTGACTCTATTATTTCTTGAGATTATTTTCTAGGGTGGTGTGCTTCAAGGTACTCAAATATAGAACCTGGTATGTGCCTTACTTCTTGCACCATGAATGTGTGTGGATAGAATCCAATGAGATAGTGTATTGAAAGATCTTATGTTTGGCAAGGGTGTCTATAAGGGATGATGGCATGTGAAGATTCAAAGAGCAATTGAGGAGTGCTCCATTCTTAGATATATTTTTTGTATTAGAAGAATCTATAATACTAACTTGATCCATGCATCGGGACCCATGATGATTGACATTGTGGAGAAGCCACCAAACTAACTAGTGGTACTTGTAAGTTATAACCATTATGATGTTGTAAAAGCTTTGGATATATTATTTGATTTAAATGCACTCAATAGACTCACACAAGATAATATTTCAAGTGCGTAAATATAATTTAAATAAAAAAATATTCTATTAATAATAATATGTTACTATAAATTTTTAATTCAATTGGTCTCGTAAGAAACATAAATCTTTGTTCTATAAAGATATAAAAATAGTAAGAACAAAAAAAGGAAGTTTTTTTGATTTCTTGGTTGTAAAGAGAATGTAAAATGTTATAAATAAGTTGTAAGATGAAATGCTTTAGCTTATAGTGCATCTTGGTGGTGTAAAAATTAAACAAGAATATATTTCTTGTGGCTTAAAAATCTAGCTATTATTTCTTGAAGTATGCAAGTGTTGAACTAGTCTTGAATAGTTACACTGACCTTTTAAGGATGATGCATGACATTGGAATCAACCTTTTATCACACATGTGTGTTCCAATAAATTTTATCATTTTTAGATGGTTGTCAGTCAAATAGGAATGAAAGGTTTATCTCTAAAGTAGCCTTGGTGCCAAAGTGATTTAGTACTAATACTATTTGTGTCAAAATGATTTAGCACTAATAATATTGGTACCAAATTAGGAGTTTTTATCAACCTATCCAGTGAAGAAATTAGATGGACACCAAGGACAATGCTCTAAAGTAACTTTGGCTTCATATTTTGAGAAACTCTAAGCAACCCCTACTTTGCATAGATTATAATGAAAGGGAAAAATATCAAATTTGAATTATATATACTCTAACTATTATTTATTTTTTTAACATGGTGGAATCGGTAGCCACCACGAATCCGGGCAGGCTGTCCAACTTTTATGGCCGCCATAGTAGTCTGTGTTGTCCGCCCAAAAAGCTGCCACACAGATCTTCACATAGTTCATCCCTATAACCACCATGCCACAATAATTTTAAACCTTTTACACCACTGAAAGCACCAGGAAAGGGACAAGCATTCAATCCAGTGAGGCCCGATATTTAAACCTTGGACCTCTACCCCCATTATGGGGTTTGGATGAACCAATTGGTCTACACCTCGGACCTATACTCTAACTATTATTACTCTTCATAAAAAATTATAATAATCTCATTTTATTTTTGTGAAATTCAATAATGATTCATAATTATGATTTATGGATTCTTGGAAGAAAATTCAAAATAGTTTTATATTCTTTAAGAAAGAAGGAGGGACTCTTAGATGAAATAAATTAATATAGGATTTTTTTTTGTTTACATATTATAGTGGACTTTAGGATGACATTCCTTCAATATTTTTAATATACATGAAATAATATACATATTAGGAAAACTCAAAGAAAAAATAATGGATAAATTTTTGTTATCCAAAACATGGTTGTAAAGAGAGTGTATAATCTCTTCAAACATTTTATTATAAGTAGAATTGTATCAAACTTTTCTTGAGACATGATTTACTCATTTTGATTTTAGTCTATGTATGTAAGACCATAATTTCTAACATATTCTTCATTATGTAAAAATTTTTCCTGCCATCTTACTTCACTCCATAAAATCAAATATAACTATGGATAATGCACATGTTTCCTTGATGGATAATTCAATTTGTGGGAAATACATGCATTTAGAGACTCATCACAATAGCTTTTCTTAAATAACAAGTCACATTTTTCTATTTTTATATAAATATTTTTATTTTCACATTTGCCATTTTTATTCTTCTACTTGTATTTCTATTTCATAATTGCTTTTCTATTTTTTTTTCTTGTTTCCATCCAATCAGCTCCCAACTTCAATATTATGTGAATTACAATAATGTTTATTTGCAACAACACTCTTATCAAGAACTATTAATTTAAATAACTCATATATATATATATATATATATATATATATATATATATATATATATATATATATATTTATCTAAATAAGTGTGGTCAAGGACGCCACTTGCATTATCGGTAATGTGACCCAGGTTTAATCCCCACTACAAATACATATAAGAAGTATTACTCAAAAAAAAATACAAATATTTTACAATATAATTTATATACTCAACCACACCACTCAATTACTCCATTCAATTAATAATGGTTGCAATAAATTTAAATTTATTCATATTTTTCAATACAATATCCTGCATTACATTAAAGACTTTGCTACCATCTTACTCTACTTCTTAAAATTAAATAAATAATTTAACTAATAAAAAATTAAATTTATATTCAATACAATATTTTTTATTATTGTAATTATCTTTTTATTTTTACATTTAAAAAAAATGTATGTGCTTTTATTCATAATTGCTTTTTATTTTATTTTTTCAATTTTGTTTTGGTACACAAGCTTACTCACACACATAAAACTTTTTAGATTGTTTTGAACTTGAATTTCCTGAAAGAAAGTCCAAAAACCTAACTACTTCAAAACCTTAACCACATGAATGTCCTATGAAAACTATTTTTTGAAAATCTGGAAAACAAGAAATAATATTATCTTTGGGAGATAGGAGGCTTCTACCTCCTTCTCTTTTGCTGCTAGATATGCTCTCTTCTATGATTGTTGGTTACAGATCCTTACTCAGGTGGAGCTGCAATATCTTAGATCACTTCTAGATCATTGGGCTAATGCATCTTGCTCTGTTAGCCGGATTCCTTCCGACAACCATGTGTCCAGAACTCGTGGCTTCTCTCGCACAGGCTCACCTTCAGCTCGTTCTCGTTGTGGTCGCAGAGATCATTTATCTGCTCCAACTTTTTAGCATCATTGGTCTCCACTGTAGTCCAATTCCGCACCTCTAGTGGATGGGATGTTCGCTTGATTCCAATTGATCCAGTAACTGCATATACTTGTCTCTGTTTTGTCTTCTTTTCTTTACTCAGTTCTGATGTAATATTGGCTTTTTGAGTTGATTCATGTGATCCTGTAATTTTTTTTGGGTGTGTGCCATGGGATGTGTTAATTCCACCCAACATTTTTGTATGAAAGTGATTATTTCCAATTAATATAAGGTCCTTTCATTAAAAAAAAAACTGATTTTCTATTTAGTCATTATTTTCTCCAACACAAAGCACTTCAATCCCAGGTGAAATGTAAGCGGCGGCCGACTATGGGAGCTGAGTCCCAATGAAACCCAAGTTCCTTTGCAGATACGGTCTATAGAGGATGGCTCTGTTTTGAAAACCTTCCATCACCGAATTCATGCCAATAAGAATATCGTTCTTATGGATCAGTTCAATGAAAAACTTTTGATAAGGCAAGAAGATGAGGGCTAATGGTACAGTAGTCCAAAGCAGTGTGGAAGTAGAGGCATCACTGCAGTGTCGTATGACGAAGAAAACAATGAAATCTACACATGCAATGCACAATGTCCTGTCAAACTGATTCGACCTTTAATTCCAAGTCTCTGAACTAGAAGGAAAGGATAGATTTATTGATAATGAGTCAGATAATTCAAAATATCCAAGTTTAAGTATCATATAAGAAAAGGCTATAAGCTTTTTTTTTTTTGTTTGCCCTACCGTCTTATATTTTTAGAACCATCGTATCATTGAAATAATTTATCATAACATTTATTAGCTTAGTTAGAGTTTGATTCAGTTTATAAGACATTGTCTCTCATAGGCTTACATTAGAGCATATTAAAAAAAATACAATCAATTATGGCATATTGTGTCTTAAGAAAGGATTGATAGTAAATATTCACATATAATGGATTTATTTTTTTAGAAATTAACAATTAAATTAAGTGGATTTAATTATTTATATTTAAATTATTTTATAATATTTTTTATTATTTTTTTTTAATAAAAAGGTTTTTCACATCATCTTTTTTAATATGAAAATTAAAAATATAATAATGGATAGTATTTTAAGATTAAAAGAAAAAATATATTATATTTAAGTGACAAAGTAAATATATTTATATGGAAATAAAAACTTGTAAGACAATTTAAATATGGGTTAAAATATTTGGATATGTATATCAACTTATCAACAAGGGATCATGTCATATTAGAAAATATCCACATTATAAGTTGGATTAGATCAATAAAGTGACAAATATATATTTTATTTTTTAAAATAATATAATCTAAAAAATTTCTTAATTACATTTTATAAATGATGAATAATCATCTACAAAGACTATAGTATTGAACATTACTGTTAAACTATGTTGTCTAAAATATTTCTTAATTACATTTTATAAATGATGAATAATCACCTACAAAGATTATACTATTGAACATTACCACTAAACTATGTAGATTTGCTATAGTATTATCATGATTCGAAAAAATATATTTTTTGGTTGTTGAAGAAAACAATGTTAGATTGTAATAAGATATGGGTAAAACTAAAATATATTCATTAAATTAAAATAAGATTCGTACACTTATTGAAGGGGTAAAACTAAAATATATTTTCACTTAAAATAAGATTCAAACACTTATTGAAGGGTAAAACTAAAATATATTCATTAAATTAAAATAAGATTCATACACTTGGAAACCCTAGCTTTCCACCTATATTTTACCTCTATAATCCCTAAAATTCTATAAAGTCATCATCACTTCATCACTCAAAGGAGTTTGGAAAAACATATCATCATGCTATTGAAATTGTTACAGGAGGTCATCACCATTCTTGTAAATCAACTCACTGAAACCAAGGAGACTGAACCACAAAAGTTCTACAAGTCAGCCATAAACTTGATAGGTCATTTACATAGTAACAAATGTGGCCTTACATTTGCATAAATGTAGACCTATATTTATCTATCCCCAAATGCAGTTTCACATTTTCTCAGAGACATATTTTAGTCATCAACAATCATAAATTAGAGCAGGTAAGTAAGTAATGTATCAAATTTTATTATTTTCTATATTTATATACATCATTTCATATTATATAAGTATTTATGTTATGGTTTCGCAGCAATATTTCATACACATCAAACAAGTGCTACTAACACCTTTTATTGTCTGCATCCATACATGTGTAGGTGATATGTCTCTAGAGAGTTGCTAAAGAGAAAATATAGCCCATAAGGATATCTGAAGCCCATCCAACCAAATGATTGTAGTGTTAGCTTTTGGAATCTTAAACATAAAGGAAATGCATTCACAAGCATTGAAATAAGCATGCAATGTTATAACTATGATAATGGTAAATTAAAATGCATGAAAATATGATAGAAAACTTGATATAATGCTCTAGAAATGCTCACATAAGAAATCTCACAAAAATTATAATGTTCCTCTCATGGAGTTTACAACTCCTCCATGATACCAAAATGAAGCTACATTGTTCCTACTACTACTCTCACCTATGCACTACAAAAATCCTCTCACAAACACTCACAATGAGGCCTTTATATAGAAATATAGATTTCTTACCTCTCACATAATCCTAAGACTCATGTACATGTAGAATACATGTACATTTACATCAGTGCACATTCTAACACTTGTGAAATTATTAAATTACTAGAAGAAACTATTTATCTCCTAATATAATCATAATCTAAATGTGTACCCATGAAGGTACATTAGTAAAGAACCAAATGATGTAATATATTCCAACACCCCCTGTATTACATTATTTGGTTTTGAAGACTTCAGTCTTCAATATGGATCTTTGACTCTTGAATAGTCTTCATCTTGATAGGGTTATTTTCCTTTCATTGCTTCTATCTTTATGTGGGTTTTCCATGTTCCCTTTGATCCTAAATGCTTGGCAAAAGTCTTGAAATCTTCTGGATATCCTTGATGAACTAAGTATAGGATAATCTTGTTAGTCATGAAAGGATCATTATTGTTTTCTTTTCTTTCCTTTGGTTTTATGTATGAATTGTATCTTTGATCTTCAAATATATCGAGCTTGAATTTTTTGTTAGTAGACATTTCTGAAATAAGAACTTGAAGAAAACAATGTAATCTAAATATTAAATTTCCTTCAAAAAAAATTTATAGTATTTTTCCTTATAGTAACAAAAATAGGATGAATGATATTTTCCTTCACAATATTTACATGGGTGTAAACTCCAACAATCTTCCTTCTCATGACCAAGTTTGTTACAATGAGTACAAAGTAAATGTATCTCCATTTCCTTGTCATTAGTTTTAGGAATATCATGTTTGTTGATTTCTCTAATGAATTGATTAAACCATATGTGAACAATTGTAGCTATTCCTTATTTTCCTTTTCCATAAATTTTCTTAAGATCCTAAGTTTCAATATTTTGGATATTGATGTTATCTTTTACTATTTTACTAGATGATATTTTTTAAGAGTAGACTTCTATCAAACTTTCAATTCTATGTTCAATTGATTCTTCTTTGTTAACTTCATATTTCTCTGACTTACTAATCATGCTTTCTATTGAGTCAATTTTATCTTTAAACCACATTGGGATTTTTCTTCTAATTGTATTTTTTAATATGTCCTTTTGAGTAGACATCCTTGTGTCTCCCAAATAGAATATTTAATTGTTTTTCTTATGTAGGATCAATTTTGTTAAGAATTTTTCTAATCTTTGAGGTTTATAACGTATCCTTCTCCTTTTTTTTTTTTTTTGGTAATGAGATAATAATTTTTCAAATAATGTTCAACTTGTAGTATCTTCTATAACTATTTATCTCTTCTTATAGAAAGATTTTGAAATGTAATTTCAAAGATACAAGTTTAATATCTTTAGTTGGATTGTCTATATCCTTCTATATTAATCTTCCAACTATAATTTTGATCCACTCAATAAATTAATCTCTTCAACTATGATTCAATGCAATGATTGGTTTCTAAACTTCTAGAAATTCAGTTGAAATAAGATTTCTTATATCTCCCTAATTAGAAGTTTTAGAAATACTAAGTATTTGCAAATTAAGTTTTACTAATCCTTTTATCTCCTTGACTTTAAGATTTGCAAATATTTTGAAGCAATAGAAATAGTTTAGATGCTTCAACTTTTAACTTCTTTCTTCATGTAATCAATAAGCATTCTAGATATTCTTTCAACACCTTATTACTAATAAAAATAATATATCTAGATTGTCGGAACCACAATATAACAAAATGGCAGATAAAAGCATATCTGAGATACGTCTTAAGCGAAAGCAATTAAAACAGTGTGACAACATCCTCATAAAGCTTCAAAAGCGTGAGACTGGATGCATTGATACTAAGGCCTTCATAACTTCCTTTTCTCAGGAAAGCTTTCACAATTTTCAGTTGCAGGAAGAGTTTGACACATACGAAAGATCAAACATCGTAGAAATAGTTGTAGCTGGCGGTCTTATATTCGCCCTGGCCGATTTGTGTAGTTGTGCAGCATTTAGCAGACATTCAAATAAAAGGCTTTTCTTGTTGAACACAAGTCAAGACCAGTAGATTCGCAGCCTTTTCTATAACAATTATAACCAATCTCTTATTACAATCTCAGCATATGCTTCCGAAAACTTCCGTTCACTTAAGTGCAGAACAACTCCAATTGAGTATATCAGGAAGGGGCAACCTGAGGGTTTTCCATTGTTTGAGTCAGAGTCACTATGGTGGCCGGTTTATATAGATTTTGATAACGTCAATGGGAAAATAGTGACGCTTTCAGCTGAAAATAGGGTTTACAAGGGATCATGTCAAATAACTGTTAGATAATATGGACAGGAGTCTCGGTTGTTCCAAATGCTTTTGTTTAAGTCAACAATATGTCAGGCATTCTCATGAAAATGTGAGGAGGACTTTCAAACAAGAAAAAAAGAGCCCTATCACGGCTGAGGCAGTTTCATCGACATCGTCAACCATTTCTAAGTATCTCGATCAATAAAAATATGGCTAGTTATTTCCCAACATCATCATGTTTTTAGTTGTTTGCACCATTTAACTCTTCCAGAAGCATCATTGCCAAGGCCAAAACATCTATAGTGGAGATAATAACATTTAACCAAAACAAATCCGTGCTTGCATTCAAAGTTCTAGCCTATGGAGAAAGGACAACCAATCTGTATTCATTGAACCACGTTGTCCCTTCTTTTTCAGAATCATTCCAGTTATACCAACCGATGCATCGTCCATCCAGGCGTAAGCATACACAACCCTCGCAAACAGCTGCCATGGGTGCCCCAAATATGCATATGATTTCTTCTCATTACCCATGGGTGTCCAAAAATGCGTATGATTTGTTCTCATTAACTACAGTAATGATTTTTAAATGGTAGCTTAATTTAGGTGTTGCAGGTGAGTTGGAGAGGAGAGGGCAATCCTTCAAAGGAGGTCCCAGGTTTAAATCTCCACCCTATCAAAAAGTTGAATTGGGTATCAAAATGCAATTGATAATGTTGGTGCGGACAGGGTCGGATGCGACTCCTGGATGACTTTAATTGTGTAGAACCCTCTCAGACCAAAACGGCCCCGCAAGGGGTTGTTCGCTTTAAAAAAAGAAAAGCAAAAAAAATGGTAGCCTTTGAGAAAGGAAACAGTATACAACGACTTAAAGGAAACATTAAATCGATGAATATTATAAACAACAAAATTTTATTATTAAAATATATTATTATGGATCATCACAAGAAAATGGATTAGAAAGTGAAGTGTAACTTGATGTATATGTGATAAGTACCTGAAAAACACACATCCCATGAGAGAATTGTTACACCTCCAGCTCTGCGCAGTGACGAATCCGTTGGCCTTGCATTGAATGTGACAGTGCTCAAATAGAGGTGTTGTGTCCCAAAAAAAATTAAGTCGACGCTGTCCTCAATGTGCAATATCTCAAGTATTGCTTTCCATAGTGCAGTTACGAAACATAGGTTAAGATTTTTGGATATGTATATTAACTTATCAACAAGGGATCATGTCATATTAGAAAATCTCCATATTATAAGTTGGATTACATAAATAAATAAAGTGACAAAAAAAAAAAATATATATATATATATATATATATATATATATATATATTACCATTCCTTATAATTCTATTTTGAACATAGTAAACTAGAATTAACTTATGATATTAAACGTATAATTATGGACCTCATATTTTAGAGAAAATTATGCAATTCATATGTACAGTGGAAATCAAATTCATGGTCATATCCAAATAGACAAATATGTAGGCTAGCTATAACAATCTTATTCTAGTATAAGCTAAGTATTACAATCTTAAAATATATTTTTTAAAACACATCCACCATGGTTTTAATAATATTAAAATAACTAATATAATATGTGGAAATTATGTCAATATAAAATTTGGTAAGGTTCAAATCTGAAAAGAAGAAAATAAAATGGTGTAGCTTAACATATAGAAGAAATAAACTTACCAATGTAAATTATATTCAACCTTTAATTTTAATTTTGATTGATTATAAATAAACAAAACTTATAGTTTATAACAATAAATGAAAATAGAAAGAATAAACTTGCTACTGTAAATTATATTCAACCTTTAACTTATAATTTATAATACTATTTGAAAATAGTTTAAATTATTCATAAGAGAAATAAAAACAACAATTACATAATAAATGTAAAGATTTTTTTGATTAGTTGAAAGAAGGAGTTTTGAAGGAATCCTTGAAGATTTTAGAAGCTTAACATCAAAATATCAAAAGGGACAACTAGCAAGAAATAGACAAGGATCAACCCCCAAAGGGGATCTAAAAGACTAAATACCATAAAATTGAGAAGAAGAAAAAAAACTAAGACAAACTACGAAAATTGAGGATCACCCACCAACCCCATTACTGATGAGTGTCGTTATTATCATCATTTAATTTTATGTTTGTCAAATCCAAGGCAGTATCCAAGGCTATCTATGATAGAATATTTGAGTAGATTATAAATTAATCATTCAGATTACAAGCTTTATTGGTGAAATCGATGTTGTTTGGTGGTTTTTGAGGTCACTTGAATCCTATTGTGCATGAATTGAAACTATTTTAATTGCAAAATTAAAAATGCTCTCCAAGTCCCTTACTCTAGGTTTGAGAGTGGCCCTTGCTCTCCAATCTATAAGAAGGTGAAAAACACTCTTTAACTACTAAAAATGATCACTCAACTCACAAGATGAATATGAAAAATATTGTATTTTTTTTAACTATTAAGTCATATTGAAACTATTACAAAATAAATATTTTTTCATCTCCTACATCAACTCATATCTCTATTGGCTATTTTTATCAACTACTAGCTCAACCAATGAGGAAAATTCCTATTTATACTAATTATTACACATATACTTTTTTTACAACTTCAACTGCACTGTTTCTTGCTCACGATTTGCTTCCTAGGTTGCAACAGACTTATTCTAATTCAGGATAAAATCTAGTGCAACAATTTTCCATTGGTCCCTTTATACCTCCAAATCTATGGGAATGAGTTGTGAATGGTTGGGAGATACTTAATACACTTTTACTCATCCCTTTGTATCTTCCTCCACATTATTTGAATGCAACTGCACCTATTTTAGTTGAAACATTCTTGCCTCCTCTATCATTATGGAGATCTCCAAAAATTAGTCAAAAAATGAAGATTTCACTCAACTAACACTAAAACATGTGAGAAAATCAATCCAAGTGGATAGGACATCTTTCCTATCCCTTTTACACCATTTTTAATTGTTGCATATTGTTTTGTTTGACAAATTCTATACCATCCTTTATAATGATAGGTGACTGGAATTTGTATGGGTTGTTGCTGAGTTATCCATTTTTTTGTAAAAACTTGAAATTTGGTGCTATTTCCTGTTTCCATTTATTTTTAATGTGGGAGAACATTCAAAAATCATAATGTAATTAGAAACTATAGCAATCATTATCACTAATTTTATTATGCATTATGTTCACTAATTAACAATGCAAAAACAATGTAATAATGCTAAAAAAAATATCAAAATAGGGTATAATGCTTCTATACAAATTAATCATGCAAACACTAGTAAATAATGCACTTAAACCAAATAATTAACATAAAATAACATCATATTAGGTTCTATGGCATTGTTCTTGATATCCAAAATATGTCAAAAATGAGGTAATTTCTAGCCTCATCATCCCCCCACCTAACTTAATGCATGTCCTCATATATTTTGTTGGGATATAGAGGCACACAAATCCAAATTCTTGTACCATATTCTTCCTACTGCTGTAAAGTGTTAGCTAGGTGTTCTGGTGATTTTTTTGGTCATTTTGGAGCTTCTCTACAGCGAGGTTGTCTATCTCCAGAATATTCAATCTCAAGATTTTTTAAAGAAAAATTGATACTGATTCATCTCTAAAGTGTCTTTGTCCTATTGAGAGATCTGATTTATATTATTTTTCTCTTCACATGCTCTCATTTCAAGTGTTTCTATACTTTTTGCAAGTTTTGCTAAAATAAAATTCAACATAGAAGCAGTAACTTCAGATCTCTATTCTTGAGTGGGATCTTCAACTCTAGGAGGGGTTGTTGATTATTCTCTGATGTTACCTCTTCCTTATTCTATCTTGATAAGTGCAATAATATTTTTGCAATGTCATTATCAGAGTTAGGTGTTGCAAGTAGTATTTAATAAAGTGCTAATATTATTTTTAATTGCTTCACCTTATAATTCAATTGAACAACTTATTCATCCATCTCCTTGATAGTTGCTTCTCATTTTTCAATCCAGGTCATTTGGGTTCTAATAACACTCCTTGCAACCTTACTTGTTTAGGTACATATTCTTCATATTCCTTATATTTAGAGGAATAAGTGGGCAAGTCATTAACAAGTGGTGAACTTGGCTCTCGCATCTTTGCAACTATTTCTATTTTTTGGTTGAGTGGGTCCTAAGCCATAGTATCCTCTCCTTGGGGTGACATTTCCTCAATTTCCTTATTTTTTTCCTTCGTAGCTATCACTTCCTTCTATTTCCTTGCAATGGAGGACTCTGGTGTATTCTCAGTAATTTTAGCTAAATCATGTTGCATTTTTCTCTACCCTAAATAATTTTAGCATATTAATTATATTTAAAGAGTCTCCCTCAATAACTACCCTATGAATACCAAGGTCTTTAAGCATTTGAATTCCAAAAACTGAAGTCTGAGTTTTGATAAAATGAGATGATTAAACATCAATATCTTCCACAAAGGCCAAAATGACATTTCCAAAATCATCCTAAATGACACCCACAACACCAGTGTGGCCCAAATTACCTTTTGATTCCCCATAAAAATTAATCTTGAACCACTCCATAGGAAGTGGGGTCTAGTGAATGGAGGTACATAAGTTCAGAGTAGGGGGTGGTCTTAAATTTGGGCAGAAACAAAGAGTACGTTCAACCACAAAGTCAGGGTGGTCCCTAGGAATAGAGGGGAGTGAATCATTCATCCTAGATAATACATTCTCACCCACTTTCTATAATATTTTTTGACTTAAATGAAATAAATCTCCCTCTAAATTTTTAAATGCCCTCGCATTCTGCTCCTTCCACACTCCCCAAAGAAGATGAGGAAGCCAAAACTTCCAAAAACACTTAATATGGGGAGAGGAGAAAGGTGACATCCACTGATGGACCAAATCATTGATAGAATCTGGTAACGTCCAAGCCAACCCAATATGTTGAAGTCAAAAGTAAAAAATATCCTATAAAGCCTTGCATTTGAGAAAAATATACGAAGAAGATTCCCAATCTCATTTACACAGAAAAAAATGATTAAGCAAATTAAAACCCCTCTTGTGCAAATATTCAATTGTAAGGACCTTATTATGCATCGCTAACCAAAATAAAATATTAATTTTAGGAGTTCAATTCTTAATATATATCTTTGACCAAGGGAAATCACCACCTCCATGTGGGCATAAAAGAGAATAAGCAGATTTCACTTTTTTATAATCATTGTTCAATATAGGCCATTGTCATTTTTCACTTTATAGAAGCTTAAATATGATAGGAATTAGCATAGATTAGGTACACAAATTATTATTTAGGTTTGTAGACACCAAAACAGCACCAATCCGACTATGTGACTGCAAACACTGATCACATTGGCACACACAGCCCCAAGGGCAGCCCCCAGAGGTTAAACAATGGTCATAACCACTCTCACAGTAGTTTTGGAAGGTCAAAAATCAATTTGGCACCTTCAGGCACTTTGCTCAATATCTGTTCCACCCAGGGATGAATTCAAAATGGGATTTGCTCCTCTCAAGGATGAATTCATAATTCACTCCAGGGTGGGGCAAATTGCAGGTTTGATGGGCAAAAAGTCAAATCTTGACAAATGGTGGCTCGGATCCACCACCTAATGCCTCCTTTAGTTCATGGGAGCATGGGTGAGCATTTTCGAGCGTTAGAGGCTGTTATAGGGGTAGTCATGAAGCCCCTAATCAGGGAGGAATCTTCCCTCCCTTGGAAGGGCATGGCTGCCATGTGGTGCCTCTGCATGCTCATCCCAAGAGACCTCTAGGTCTATAAATTGATGAGTTTCCTCATCCCAAAATATATATAGTAAGAGCAATTTGGAGCAACGAAGTGCTGCCATTTTATTTCCCCATACATCCTTGTGCGATTTGTGCCTTCTACATCCTTGATCTCTTTTAGAGAGGAGGTCATTGGGTGACTATTGGAAGGTCAAATATTGAGCCCAAAACCCAAAATTTGGCCATAGAATACCACCCAATTTGTCGACAACACCTTGTAAGATATTTTGGACCCATCCCAAGTGGATTGGTGCTGAAATCAGGCCCCAAACAGTGGGCGGCCCGCCCGGGCGCCCCCACACTACTGCAGGCCTAATCGTCCCTTTTAGGAATGATTGGGAATTTGTGGCAGATTTTGCTTTCTACCATTTTCATTTTCTACATTCAATTCTATGATGCTTAGATAGGTTGTCATTTAAATTTCATCTTGTTTTGAACAATTTTGATCGTGTTTCTATATTTGTTTGCTTTTACTAACTTGCAGGTAGCATCATCATATTCCCATTGACAGAGGTCAAATTGGGAAAATCCAATCATATGGGTCTTCCCAAAATTCCCACAATTAGCTAACCCCAAGTTTATAGGTCTTTTGGAGCTCTCTAGGCTAGACATTTGGGATAGTACCTTTTCAACATTTTGTTGTAGGTGAATTCATCCCGCCCCGGAGCGAATTCAAATCGATGAGGAATTTCTTGACTGTTCTTTTTGTAGTGCCCTCCTGGTGATTCCCTGATGCCCTTGTAAAATTTTTAGAGAATTTAGATTCATTTTAGTCATAGTTTAATTCATTTTTCTCATACATTTATCGTAGGCTTGGGGATTTCATGCTTTGTTTTATCCGCATGTGCTATTGATTATATTTTGTTTCTTTGAACGCAAGATCAGAACATCGGAGGAGCAGCAAGGAATCAACATTCACAAAAAAAAGTGGCAGTGATGTTTTGGTCTGCCTATCTTACATGTGGGCACGTGAAAGAAGGAAGGCTATCCATGGATGTAACAAAGAGACGGATTTAACGCTCCTCGCCCCTAAAAAGGGAGGATGCGAATTGTAACCGAGTTCTGAAATATATCAATAAAAGAGAAGGGTTGTTATTTCATTTGGGTTTCAATTAATGCTTTCTCCATTTCATGCATTTTTAATTCATAGGATTCATTGTTAAGCTTAGTTTCATTTTTTGCATCATGCTTGGAGTCTTTCCTTTCTTGTTTTTGTATCCTCAAGAGCTCATTTTCAAGGAGGGTCTAGACAATGTCAAGAAGGGTCCTTGGAGGATGAGTCAGAGTATGAACCAATGTCGTATGACCCCTTCGAATCAGATAGCGATCACTCTCAAGTGATCCCCATGGATGATTATCAAGAAAGCCTCTTGACAGTGTTCCCCTTGGATGCTCCCATCGAGCAAGCGCCGCTCCAAGGAAATCGAGTTCCCCCACAGAAAGCAAAACAACCTAGGTGGAGCCAGATCAACTTGCTTGAGCAAGACGAGCCTGTAATTCCTCAGATAGTTGTCAGAGCCAACGAGGGCTTTTGGATCTCCGATAGTGATTACGAAGATGAGACAAAAATGGCATATCTTAATCACATGCAACAGATGTAGCATCGATACCCCTTGGAGATTAACGATATATTCGAACAATTAAACATAGTGCTAGGGCATGAGTGGCACGTAGACCCAGTGTGGTGGGACCAAGTGTTGGATCCGCTACTCTAGGCATACGAAGATAACCTTCCACCCAGAGACCCTATAGTGACATCAGTGCCGAGGGTATACCCTGTCTTCCTATCCGCACATAGGGCTGATCCATTTGTGCCCATCCCTCTAGAGCTAGATCCAGAGCATAGAGATCAAATAGGATGTCCGAGTAACCACACCCACGGTAATGGAGACCAAAATCATTTCATCAACATGATCTCCATTGACTTAACCACCCCCATCCACAATCCGGTCGATCCGACATAGTCATTGTATCTAGACATAGATGCCATAGACTGGGATTGCGTCAATTTCCCTCCATCCCCATCCGAGTACTGGCCTTTCAGTGAAATGCTCCATTTTACCCCTAGTCCAACCTAGGATATCTGCCATGCTGAAGAAGGACCCAAGGTTCCTAACGATGATCTAAACTCAGCAAATGATATCCACTTGATCCCAACTCCACATCAGTTGGAAGATGGATCCCACATGTCGATCGAGGAGATGACTGACGTAGACATCGGCTCAGATCCAATGAATCCACAGATTATCAAGCTGGGGGTAAGTTTATCCCCTAAAGATAAAACCGACTACATTGCCCTTCTCAAAGAGAAGGAGGTTTTTACATGGTCATACAGAGACATGCCAGGACTAGACCTGTAGCTAGTCATGCATAATCTAACGCTTGATCCGACAGTCAAGCCAGTTAAGCAAAAACTACACAAGATGCACCCAACAATGGCCTTAATGGTCAAAGATGAATTGTAAAATATATTGGATGCACAGTTTATCATCTACATGGATTATCCACCATGGCTGTCCAACATGGTGCCCTTCAAGAATCCTAACGAGAGGGTTCGTATATGCACTGATCTTCGAGATCTAAACAAAGCAAGTCCTAGGGATGATTTTCCGTTTTCGAGCATCGACGCCTTGGTAGATGCTACATTAGGCCAAGAAATGCTTTCCCTCATGGATGGTTTCTCGAGATACAATCAAATTTGTATCAATATTGAGACCCAACTAAAAACGGCGTTCACAATGCCTTGGGGGACATTTTGTTATAAGGTCATGCCTTTTGACCTTAAAAATGTTGGCGCCACCTACCAACGTGCCATGACATACATATTCCATGATTACATGCACAAGACTTTGGAATATTACATGGATGATTTGTTGGCCAAATCTCTTTTGCACCCGGATCATCTCGGTGACTTAAGCAAGATCCTCGATCGCCTCATGGAGCATAGAGTCAGACTGAATCCCAAGAAGTGCATTTTTGGCATCACATCTAGAAAACTCTTGGGTTTCATAGTCTCAAAATGGGGAATCGAGGTGGACCCAAACAAAGTCAAGGCAATCCTTGAAATGTGTCCCCCAACTACCATTAAGTAGCTCAGAAGCCTGCAAGGAAAGGTCGCGTCGATCAAGTGCTTTGTAGCGTAGCTATCTGACAAGTGCTGACCAATGAACAAGTTGTTGCACAAGGGGGTAGCATTTCGCTGGGATGACGAGTGCCAGTTAGCCTTTGACGACATTAAAAAATACTTGGCTTCGTCGCCAATATTGGTAGAACCCAGTCTAGGAGTGCCATTCTACTTATACATCTCAGCTATTGAGGTGGCACTGGGAGCCATGTTAGCCTAGAAGAACGAACTTCACAAGGAACAGCCTACTTACTATCTTAGCCGCACCCTGGTTAGCTATGAGCTTAACTATGCATACGTTGAGAAAATTTTCTTGGCAGTGGTGTTTGCTACCAAAAATTTGCACCATTACATGTTGAGCAACAAGACGTATGTTGTGTCTAAGGAGAATCCATTGCGATATATGATGAGTCGTACTTATCATAGTAGTCGCACGGCAAAATGGATCATGTTGTTGACGAAATTTGACATAGAGTTTATTGGACAAAAATCCATCAAAGGACAGGTCATATCCGATCAACTAGTAGAGGCTCCTCTTGAAGACGATCAGCCTCTGGTCATAGACCTACCCGATGATGGGGTCTTCCATGTCTCAGAATCACCAGATTCTGACGAGCCTGAGTCACAGGCCGACATAAACCTATTTTTTGATGGTTCTAAATGTGAGCAAGGTAGTAGCATAGGAATAGTATTTTTCATACCACAGGGCACTCCAATGCCCCTGTCATTTAAATTAAATTTCCCATGCACCAACAACAATGCAGAAAGCATGAGGATATGGAAACAAGAAAGGAAAGACTCCAACCACGATGCAAAAAATGAAACTAAGCTTAACACTAAATCCTACAAATTAAAAATGCATGAAATAGAGAAAGCATGAATTGAAACCCAAATGAAATAACAACCTTCTCTTTTATTGATGTATTTCACAACTCGGTTACAATTCGAATCCTTCCTTTTTAGGGGCGAGGAGCGTTAAATCTGTCTCTTGGTTACATCCATGGATAGCCTTCCTTCTTCCGTGAGCCCACATGTAATATGGGTGGACCAAAATGTCGTTTCTGCTTGTGTCTACGAATTTTGATTCGTTGCTGCTCCTCTGATGTTCTGATCCTACGTTCAAATAAACAAAAGATAATAAATAGCACCTATGGATAAAACAAAGCATGCAATCCCCAAGCCTACGATAAATGGATGAGAAAAATGAATTAAACTATGACTAAAATGAATCCAAATGCTTTAAAAATTTAACAAGGGCATTAGGGCATCACTAGGAGGGCACTGCAAAAATAACATTTAGGAAATTCCTCACTAATTTGAATTCACATCTGGGGCGGGATGAATTCACCTGCAATAAAATGCCAAAAAGGTACTTTCCCAAATTTTTGGCCTAGAGAGCTCCAAAAGACCTGCAAACTTGGGGTTAGCTAATTGGGGGAATTTTGGGAAGACCCAGATGGTTGGATTTTCCCAATTTTACCTCCATCAATGGGTATCTGATGATGCTACCTGCAAGTTAGTAAAAGCGAATGAATATAGAAACACGATCAAAATTTTTCAAAATGAGACTAAATTTAAATAAAAACCTATCTAAGCATCATAGAACTAAATGTAGAAAATGAAAATGGTAGAAAGCAAAATCTGCCACAAATTCCCAATCATTCCTAAAAGGGATGATTAGGCCTGCAACAGTGTGGGGGTGCCCGGGCGGGCCGCCCACCGTTTGTGGCCTGATTTCGGCACCAATCCACTTGGGATGGGTCCAAAATATCTTACAAGGTGTTGTCAACAAATTGGGTGGTATTCTATGGCCAAATTTTTGGTTTTGGGTTCAATATTTGACCTTCCAATAGTCACCCAATGACCTCCTCTCTAAAAGATATCAAGGATGTAGAAGGCACAAATCGCACAAGGATGTATGGGGAAATAAAATGGCAGCACTTCGTTGCTCCAAATTTCTCTTACTCTGTATATTTTGGGATGAGGAAACTCATTAATTTATAGACCTGGAGGTCTCTTGGGATGAGCATGCAGAGGTGCCACATGGCAGCCATGCCCTTCTATGGGAGGGAAGATTCCTTCCTGATTAGGGGCTTCATGACTGCCCCTATAACAGCCTCTAACACTCGAAAATGCTCACCCATGCTCCCATGAACTGAAGGAGGCATTAGGTGGTGGATCCGAGCTGCCATTTGTCAAGATTTGAATTTTTGCCTATCAAACCTACAATTCGCCCCACCCTAGAGCAGATTTGGAATTCATCCCAGGATGGGGCGAATCCCAGTTTGAATTCGTCCCTGGGTGGGACGGATATTGAGCAAAGTGCCTAAAGGTGCCAAATTGATTTTTGACCTTCCAAAACTATTGTGAGAGTGGTTAGGACCACTGTTTAACCTTTGGGGGCTTCCCTTGGGGCTGTGTGTGCCAATGTGATCAGTGTTTGCAGTCACATAATCAGATTGGTGTTGTTTTGGTGTCTACAAATGCCTCTTTTTGGGATGCGTTGTGCAAGGCACAACACCGATTAAAAATAGATAACCAAAGCACTAATGATTGGGGTTTCTTAGTAACCTAACCAAATTTTGATGCCCCAAGTATGAATAGGGCATGCATTCTTGAATCCTTGCTTCTGACGAGCGAAGGAAGTCAGTTCAAGTGTTAACCTTTTTCGGTGAGGTGTTACTTGAGCTTGGACATTGATCAGTCATGAATAGGCAAAGGGCGCAACCTTTTGTCTGTTGGAACCTTGAGTTCATGATTCATGAATACCAAGTGATTGATCAGCTTGTGATTATTGCTTGTTTACTGCCCCAAGCAGGGGCATGATTTGTCTTTGCAAATGATTCTTCGAATGCATGCCAGTTCCATAATTGGGTGTGTATTTTTTGATTGGTGACTAAGTGTGACTACCCCCTCAAGCAACGAATCGATGAGGGAATGACCTACATGAGAAAAGTGACGAGTCATTTGACCCAAGATGAATTAGGTAAGGGTGCCTTCAGAGATTTATCTTTGAATTTTTTGTAGTTTTCTGACATTTGGACCTATTTTTGGTGGGTGTTGACCCTTTTGGCGACGCCATTTGGAGCTGAAATTATCAAAAATTTGTCTTCCCGTGGAGCGGTCCGACCATGGTGGCCTTCTTAGGGAGTAGGATGGTGACGATTTATAACTGCAACATCTATTTTGGATGCCAATAATTTTAGGCATAAAGGCACCTTTGTTCGGCAACTCGATTGCTATTTTTAGGTGGGTTTTGCCCCTTTTGGTGATGTTGTTTGGGGATGAAATTCTCAAAGATTCATCTTCCTATGGAGCAGTCCAACTATGGTAGCCTTCTTAGGGAGTATGATAGTGAGGATTTGTGACCCTGACATATATTTTGCATGCCTAGAATGTCAAGTGCAAAAGCACTCTCATTGGACAAGTTTATTGCTATTTTTGGTGCATTTTTGTGCATTTTTTTGCTATTTTTGAAATTTGTGTGCTGAATTCGTTCTAGGGTGGGACGAATTCCTATGTAGTATTCATTACATGGTGGAATGAGCACTAACCAAAGTTCTCATTCTAGGTAGGAATGATTATAGGCTCAAAAAGCCTATTTAAAGGCCAAAACTAGGTTTTGGGCTCATTTGCACTTGTTTTTTCTGGCAATTTGGAGCTCTGAGGAGGAGGAGGTCAATTCTACAAAGCAAAGCGCTGCCAAATTTTTTTGCCACCATGAGTGCACAAACTAGATCAAGTGGCGAAACCAAAGTGAGACCAGTAAGTGAAGTCCCTCTTTATTATTTTCTTGTATTATAGTTTTTTTGTTCGAATTTATCAATTTGAGAGTATAAAACCCTAGGTTGACAAATTAAGTTTTGTTATTTCTGAGTTTTTCTGTGTTTGTGTTAATTTATCAATTTTGAGATTATAAAACCCTAGGTTGACAAATTAAATTTTGTTTTGCATTTATGTTTTTTGTATCTGTACACTATTTTTCATGATTTTAATGTGCTTATTTTATTGTCTGTTGCAGGTTGTGAAGAGCCGATATCGCATGTCGACTATTTTTGCTGAAGCACGAGAGGCGCTAGCTGTGGCTGACTAGGAGTGGCTTGATGCCCTTGGGCTCAAGCAAGTGACTCGACTAGAGCCAATTATTGGGGATTGAGACTACCTGATGGCCTTGATCAACTTGTGGGATCCCCAGACTAATACTTTCCATCTCACAACAAGGGAGATGGCAGTCACTTTGGGAGATGTCTATCTGATTCTTAGGATTCCAATAGACGGACTACCAATCAGGATGATGCTATGGGATCAACGGACAGCAGTTCTAACATGCTACTTTGGGCATGGGGAGGAGTTGGGGGTGGATGGTCTAGTGGAGAGGGCAGATATTGACTGCCAGATGAGAGAGATTTTGGTTTGATGGTTGTTTGAGATGGGGGTGTTGGGAGTGAGGCACGCATTGCTTATGGGCCTCATTTCCAACATGCTACTACCTGACTCGTTATGTGCGAGATTCCCATGGAACCTACTGGATGTGGTATGTCAACTGGTGGAGTGTTCGACATAGGAGCCTTTGGTTCTGAGATGGGGACAGATGCTATTGGCGTAGCTCTATGGGGAGCTATATGAGGTTCATTGTCGGAGGTAGAAGGGGATAAGTTGTAGCTATCTACTGTAGAGCTAGAGTTGGCAACACATAGCGGTGGAGAGGCCAGGGGGGTTACTATGGATGACATGGGCAGAGATGGTAGATAAGGATATAGGGTACACGACTCTATGGCGATGATTTGAGGAGCAGGGATAGAGTCGACGGTGGGAAGGTGTTGTCGGGCACTATGTCGATGACTTCACTCGGATTGCTCTAGGGGAGGTGTTCTGGCACCCCTATCGGGACTGTCCAGCCTAGCCTGAGGCCGAAGAGTGGCTCCAATAGGTACATAGGGGGTGGTGGCTGATTGGGTGACATCAGACCGAGCAGGAGTTCTTCCCGTATAGCCAGGTGATACAAAAATTTGGGGTGCACCAGGGGTTGCCTGGTGAGCCCGTGGTCTATCAATGTTAGGGGGACGAGAGGAATTTGGATCGACCCTTCATCGCACCATTGGGCGAGGATTCAGATGCAGGGATCAACGTCCCAAACATGGATGACGTCAGGACTACTACAAAGTACGATCAATGGTGGAATCTACGATGATGGCAAGGAGAGGGGCCATTGGGAGGCATGGAGGCAACAACAGTAGATGAGGAGGGTGCTGAGGCACTAGGAGATGATTTGGGAGCTCTACTTGAGGAAGCGTACATGGTGGAGGTAGATGATGTGGATGTGGATCTTGGGGTTCCAGACCAGCCGGAGATGCAGAATGTCCCAAATTAGTGGGAGCCAAAGCAGGCTACTATTCCAAAGGTGCCTATGCATCTAGCCATGGCGGAGGACACGAAGGCAGGGGTGTGTGCTAAGAATGCATGATTGGTAGAGCTACTATGGAGGCAAGACAAGGAGTTAGGGGAGGCTCTGTAAGAGAGGGATCTCTTACAGACTCAGCTGGCAGAGTAGGATAGTGCATTTGCTACACACCACCGAGGGGATGGGGACACCAGCACTGCATAGGAGAGGGATCTCCTATGGACGCAGCTGGTGTAGTGTGATGATGTAGTAGCTTACTACAGTCAGCGAGAGGCAGAGTGGTTATGGCGGGAGATATATTGGTCTCAACATCGGATGGATTTGGAGGGAGAGATTATCTACCTCGGTGGGTGGTTACCTAAGACCCTTGGAGGTGTCTCTTTGCATCGGACGAGGTACAGTGGTACTGAGCAGTCAGCATCATCTCATCACAGGTGATTAGATGAGGGAGGTGGTAGTAGGTGTGATGCGGGGGCTAGCAACAACATCCCTGAGGGGTCCCATAGGACCCACACCATGGGGGGTAGTTCCCATCGCATCGATCCTGCGTGATCATGGTGGTCGACGCCTTAGGCTTGGGGGTTTTGAGATTTTGGATTTTGTTGCGGGGTCAAAGGACCAGCTCTTTGTAGCCTGTGGGCATTTTTGATGATATATATAGATGAATTTATTTTGTTTATGCGCATGTGATGATTTGATTTTATGCACGATGATTGATGAATATGGATGTATGCATGTTAAGTTATAGTGATGAATGCATATGTTGTTGATGAATGCAAATGTTTCTAATTTATATGATATGCAAATGGAATGGATGGATTGAATTTGTGATGTTTGGTAGTCGCACCATAGACTGTTTAGAACTTTATGGCTTTTTGTCCTAGGCGATGGCTGTGGTGAATAGATTTTTATGTATACATGTTTTTTTTTTTTTTGGTATGGCGAGAATAAAATATAGCAAGTTGGTTTCAAATGTAGTTAAAGTTTTCTGAGACTTAGAGGTTTTAACTAACTAGTCACAACTATACTTTATCTCACAAGATTTTTGACCAAGGTATGAATCTGACTTGTCTTTGACCAAGTTATTTCACATCCTTGTGTGTGCAATTGAGTTCATTTATGTGGTGTTGGTCAGGATATCGCCAATGCCAGATAGGCTGTCAACCAAACCTGTACTGAGGATCACCTGATTAGCTCCACTAACTCCTTTGTTGTGTTTAGTTAGATTAATCTGTGATGCTAACATAGGATACCATAAGCTAGATCATCCACATGCAACCATTGGTGTGTGCACAAGTTAATGTGACAGATATATTGTCATGTGGGAGGTTTACCACCAGTGACCGATAGGCTATCAACCAAACCGGTACTGAGGTTTGCCTCATGACATGTCAAAATGTTGAGAGTTCTAAGGATTCAAGTTTGACTCCCTTATTTTATTCAATTGTATTGGGATACTTGCTCTTTTGGAGTGATAAAAATCACTATTTATTTTTGTATTATATTTTTCTTTTGAGCAAGAGATTAGGATATGGAGTGATGAGAATCACTATTTTATGTGCTTTTCTTGAGGTATGCACTTTGGTTGTGATGTCAAAATTTTTTTTGGAGTTTTGACATTTGCAAATTGTTGATGTTTTGCAACTTTTGAGAACTTGGGATTCTTGGGGAATTGGGTAGGGAGGATGCTTGTCCTTTTGCCAACTCTCAGCATTCTTGGGGTCATTCGCACAGGGGGATGAGCAAGATGACCATTTCGCTTATGGTGACCTAGATTGCTTTGCAGGTTTCATCTTTCATTCACACAACTTGGGAATGTTTTATGTGTTTTAATTTGTGCTAGGATGCTACGTAACAAGGTGTGATCCAAGTGTAATTCTACCTACGTAAAATCTATCTGACTTGGTACAGGGGCTAGAAATCTAATGACGATTGAATGACAAAAATCTCGATACATGAGAAAACAACTGACTATGATGTGGGAGAATAACGTGAGTGGCGGTTATAGGCAATGAGCTATTGATAAAGTAGAAAAATGTAGAAGATTATGGTTTTGCTAAGTAATGACAATCTATGGTGCTTTGACCTTTATGACCATAAATATGCAATGTGTGGGTGCGATGCGTAATGCAGCTATATGTTTTTGTGTTCTTGATGGATGGATTTGTGTGAATATGAAGATGATATGCAAAATAGAGATCTTTATTTTTGTGATGATTTTGAGCATGTATGGAAATGAGATTCAAATTTTTTTATTTTTGATGATTTTATTTTTTTTGAATTTTCTTTTTTTTGACCAAGCGATTATGGGAATCCTTGGAGCATTTTGGGGATTGACCAAGCGATTACGAAAATCCTTGGAGAATTTGGGTTGACCAAGCGATTGGTGGAATCCTTAGAGCATTTTGGGGATTGACCAAGCGATTATGGAAATCCTTGGATCATTTCGGTTGACCAAGCGACTGGGGAAATCCTTGGAGCATTTTTGGGATTGACCAAGCGATTACGGAAATCCTTGGAGCATTTTTAGGATTGACCAAGCGACTGGGGAAATCCTTGGAGCATTTGGGTTGACCAAGCGATTATGGGAATCCTTGGAGCTTTTGGGCTATGGCTCTTCTAAACAAGGAATGGCTGCAAATGACTGATGTTCAAGGGTTCTAGTTCCTTGATTCTGTCAAGAGAGGCTAGCCGTTATGGTCCAAGTCCTATTTTTCTATCAATTACATAGGGACCTAACCAGTTTTCTACAAATTTGTCCATTAAATGGGACGATAGACTAGAGTTATGTTGGTTTTCTTTCAAGACCAAGTCACCGACCTAAAAGTCCCTCAAGTGAACTTTCATGTTGTATGCTTTCTTAAGTCGCTTTTGATAGATACATAAATGCTCAAGGGTGTTAACGCATCGTTCTTCAAGCAACGTAAGCTAATCTAACCAGGCCTGCCTCATAGTATCATCATCGATGAACTCATGCATTGATATGCATAGGGAAGGAATTTCCAACTCGAGAGGCATGACTACTTCAGAGCCATACACCAGTGAAAACGGAGTTGCCCCAATGGGTGTCCGAATGCTAGTGCAATAGGCCCATAGGGCAAGTGGGATCTGAATGTGCCAATCCTTATGATTGTCTGTGACTATATTTTAAAGGATGGCAACTAGCATTTTGTTTGATGCCTCTACTTGCCCATTTGCCTACGAATAATAGGGGGTCAAAAAACTGTGCTGAATTTTGTACTTTGTGGTCAAAGCATGCACATCTTTGTTCTTGAATGACATCCCATTATCCGAGACTATCTTGGATGGAATACCAAAATGACATATGATGTTATGCAAAATAAACTCCACAATGCGGGGTCCAGTGGTAGAGGTTAGTAGAACCGCTTCCACCCACTTGGTGAAGTACTCTATGGTCATGATGATAAACGTGTGACGACCTGACGACGTAGGGGAGATATTTTTTATTAGATCTAGGTCCCACTATGAAAAATGCCATGCCGATTGGATCGGTTGTAAGGTCTGGGAAGGTACGTGTGTCAAATTAGCATGGTGTTGACACTTCATGCACTTCCTAACATATGCACAACAATCTCGCTCTAAAGATGGCCAATAATAGCCCATGTGAAGAATGTGCTTTGCAATGGACATACCGCTGAAGTGGCCATCGCATGTACCATCGTGCACTTGGGCGATCACCCAAGTGGACTCTTGCTGGTCCAAGCATAGAAGGAGGATCCCTTCATAACTACGACAGTACAAAATGTCTCCTAACAAGACATGCTTTGCCACTTTCTGCTTGAATGCACATTTTGCGGCATGCGTCAATCCAAGTGGGAGGTTACCTAACTTGAGGTAGTCCCTTATGGGGAAATACCAATCCTATAGAATCCTTTATGGTATGAACAACCAGTCCCTCTAGAAGTTCATCCCTAGCAAAAGCTGAGCAGGAGAGATCTTGTAAGAATAGTGTTGTGTTTAGTCATATTAATCTGTGGTGCTAACGTAGGATACCATAAGCTAGCTCATCTACATGCAAACATTGGTGTGCGCACAAGTTAATGTGACAAATATATTTCCATGCGGGAGGTTTACCACCAGTGATCGATAGGCTATCAACCAAATTGGTACTAACATTTGCCTCATGAAATGTCAAAATGTTGAGATTTCCAGGGATTCAAGTTCGACTCCCTTATTTTATTCAATTGTATTGGGATACTTGCTCTTTTGGAGTGATAAAAGTCACTGTTTATTTTTGTATTATATTTTTCTTTTAATCAAGGGATTAGGATATGGAGTGATGAGAATCACTATTTTATGTGCTTTTCTTGAGGTATGCACTTTGGTTGTGATGTCAAAATTTTTTTTGGAGTTTTGACGTTTGCAAATTGTTGATGTGTTGCAACTTTTGAGAACTTGGGATTCTTGGGGAATTGGGTAGGGAGGATGCTTGTCCTTTTGCCAACTCTCAGCATTCTTGGGGTCATTCGCACATGGGGATGAGCAAGATGACCATTTCTCTTATGGTGACCTAGATTGCTTTGTAGGTTTCATCTTTCATTCACACAACTTGGGAATGTTTTATGTGTTTTAATTTGTGCTAGGATGCTACGTAACAAGGTGTGATCCAAGTGTAATTCTACCTACGTAAAATCTATCTGACTTGGTACAGTACGTAGCTAGAAATCTAATGACGATTGAATGACAAAAATCTCGATACATGAGAAAACAACTGACTATGATGTGGGAGAATAATGTGAGTGGCGGTTATAGGCAATGAGCTATTGATAAAGTAGAAAAATGTAGAAGATTATGGTTTTGCCAAGTAATGACAATCTATGGTGCTTTGACCTTTATGACCACAAATATGCAATGTGTGGGTGCGATGCATAATGCAGATATATGTTTTTGTGTTTTTGATGGATTGATTTGTGTGAATATGAAGATGATATGCAAAATAGAGATATTTATTTTTGTGACGATTTTGAGCATGTATGGAAATGAGATTCAAATTTTGTTATTTTTGATGATTTTATTATTTTTGAATTTTCTTTTTTTTGACCAAGCGATTATGGGAATCCTTGGAGCATTTTGGGGATTGACCAAGCGATTACAAAAATCCTTGGAGAATTTGGGTTGACCAAGCGATTGGTGGAATCCTTAGAGCATTTTGGGGATTGACCAAGCGATTATGGAGATCCTTGGAGCATTTGGGTTGACCAAGCAACTAGGGAAATCCTTGGAGCATTTTGGGGATTGACCAAGCGATTACGGAAATCCTTGGAGCATTTTGGGGATTGACCAAATGACTAGGGAAATCCTTGGAGCATTTGGGTTGACCAAGCGATTATGGGAATCCTTGGAGCTTTTGGGCTATGGCTCTTATAAACAATGAATGGCTGCAAATGATTGATGTTCAAGGGTTCTAGTTCCTTGATTCTATCAAGAGAGGCTAGCCGGTATGGTCCAGGTCCTATCTTGCTATCAATTACATAGTGACCTAACCAGTTTTCTAAAAATTTGTCCCTTAAATGGGACGATAGACTAGAGTTCTGTTGGTTTTCTTTCAAGACCAAGTCACCGACCTGAAAGTCCCTCAAGTGAACTTTCATGTTGTATGCTTTCTTAATTCACTTTTGATAGATACGTAAATGCTCGAGGGCATTAACGCGTCATTATTCAAGCAATGTAAGCTAGTCTAACCAGGCCTGCCTCGTAGTATCATCATTGATGAACTCATGCATTGATATGCATAGGGAAGGAATTTCCAACTTGAGAGGCATGAATGCCTCAAAGCCATACACCAATGAAAACAGAGTTGCCCCAATGAGTGTCCGAATGCTAGTGCAATAGGCCCACAGGGCAAGTGGGATCTGAATGTGCCAATCCTTATGATTTTCTGTGACTATATTTTAAAGGATGGCAACTAGCATTTTCTTTGATGCCTCTACTTGCCCATTTGCCTATGGATAATAGGGGGTCAAAAAATTGTGCTGAATTTTATACTTTGTGGTCAAAGCATGCACATCTTTGTTCTTGAATGACATCCCATTATCCGAGACTATCTTGGATGGAATACCAAAATGACATATGATGTTATGCAAAATAAACTCCACAATGCGGGGTCCAGTGGTAGAGGTTAGCAGAACCGCTTCCACCCACTTGGTGAAGTACTCTATGGCCATTATGATAAATGTGTGACGACCTGACGATGTAGAGGAGATATTTTTTATTAGATCTAGGTCCCACTATGAAAAATGCCAAGCCAATTGGATCGGCTGCAAGTCCTGGGAAGGTACGTGTGTCAAATTAGCATGGTGTTGACACTTCATGCACTTCTTGACATATGCACAATAATCTCGCTCTAAAGATGGCCAATAATAGCCCATGTGAAGAATGCGCTTTGCAATGGCCATATCGCTAAAGTGGCCACCGCATGTATCATCGTGCGCTTGGGCGATCACCCAAGTGGACTCTTGCTTGTCCAAGCATCGAAGGAGGATCCCTTCATAACTACGACAGTACAAAATGTCTCCTAACAAGACATGCTTTGCCACTTTCTGCTTGAATGCACATTTTGTGGCATGCGTCAATCCAAGTGGGAGGTTACCTAACTTGAGGTAGTCCCTTATGGGGAAATACCAATCCTACTAATCAGAATCCTTGATGGTATGAACAACCAGTCCCTCTTGAAGTTCATCCCTAGCAAAAGCTAAGCAGGAGAGAACTTGTAAGAATAGTGTTGTGTTGCTATTAAAGGGATTAGGGGAGAACAAGGACCCCTAGTTGGCATGTTTTAGACGATCACAGATTCGAGAGAACCTATCCGTGAATGGCTCAATCTGGATCAAGTGGATTCCTGGCATTAAATCAGAGCTTGCACGCTCCATCACGGATTGCGATAGTGTTTTGACTTGAATGGTTGTCATATCACCAGAAAGGTCTTGTGAGATTAGTGAACCCAAGGAGGCCATAGTGTTCGCAAAACGATTCGATGACCGAGGGAGGGCCTCAATGTCATACCATTCAAGCTTTGCTAGGAATTTTTCCACAAGGGCTTTGTAGGCCTGCAGGACTGGGCATTTGCATTGGAATACCCCTTTGACTTGATTGACAATTAGCAGTGAATCATCAAAGATATTCAATTATTTAATGTTCATGGTGATTGCTGTCTGAAGACCTATGAGCAAGGCTTCATATTCTGCATTGTTGTTGGTGCATGGTAAATTTAATTTAAATGATAGGTGCATTGGAGCACCCTACGGTGTGAAGAATACTATTCCTGTGCCACCACCTTGCTCACATTTAGAACCATCAAAAAATAGGTTTATGTCGGCCTGTGACTCAGGATCGTCAGAATCTAGTGATTTTGAGACATGGAAGACCCCATCATCGGGTAGTTCTATGACCAGAGGTTGATCATCTTCAAGAGGAACCTTGGAGCATTTTGGGGATCGACCAAGTGATTATGTAAATCCTTGGAGCATTTGGGTTGACCAAGCGACTGGGGAAATCCTTGGAGCATTTTAGGGATTGACCAAGCGATTACAGAAATCCTTGGAGCATTTTGGGGATTGACCAAGCGATTGGGGAAATCCTTGGAGCATTTGGGTTGACCAAGCGATTATGGGAATCCTTGGAGATTTTGGGCTATGGCTCTTCTAAAAAAGGAATGGCTGCAAATGACTGATGTTCAAGGGTTCTAGTTCCTTGATTCTGTCAAGAGAGGCTAGCCGGTATGGTCCAGGTCCTATTTTGCTATCAATTACATTGGGACCTAACCAATTTTTTGCAAATTTGTCCCTTAAATGGGATGATAGACTAGAGTTCTGTTGGTTTTATTTCAAGACCAAGTCACCGACCTGAAAGTCCCTCAAGTGAACTTTCATGTTGTATGCTTTCTTAAGTCGCTTTTGATAGATACGTAAATGCTCGAGGGTGTTAACGCATCGTTCTTCAAGCAACGTAAGCTAGTCTAACCAGGCCTACCTCATAGTATCATCATCGATGAACTCATGCATTGATAAGCATAGGGAAGGAATTTCCAACTTGAGAGGCATGACTGCCTTGGATCCATACACCAGTGAAAACGGAGTTGCCCCAATGGGTGTTCGAATGCTAGTGCAATAGGCCCACAGGGCAAGTGGGATCTGAATGTGCCAATCCTTATGATTGTCTGTGACTATATTTTAAAGGATGGCAACTAGCATTTTGTTTGATGCCTCTACTTGCCCATTTGCCTATGAATAATAGGGGGTCAAAAAATTGTGCTGAATTTTGTACTTTGTGGTCAAAGCATGCACATATTTGTTCTTGAATGACATCCCATTATCCGAGACTATCTTGGATGGAATACCAAAATGACATATGATGTTATGCAAAATAAACTCCACAATGCGAGGTCCAGTCATAGAGGTTAGTAGAACCGCTTCCACCCACTTGGTGAAGTACTCTATGGTCATGATGATAAACGTGTGATGACCTGACAACGTAGGGGAGATATTTTTTATTAGATCTAGGTCCCACTATGAAAAATGCCAAGCTGATTGGATCGGCTGTAAGGCCTGGGAAGGTACGTATGTCAAATTAGCATGGTGTTGACACTTCATGCACTTCTTGACATATGCACAACAATCTCGCTCTAAATATGGCCAATAATAGCCCATGTGAAGAATGCGCTTTGTAATGGCCATACCGCTGAAGTGGCCATCGCATGTACCATAATGCGCTTGGGCGATCACCCAAGTGGACTCTTGCTGGTCCAAGCATCGAAGGAGGATCCCTTCATAACTACGACAGTACAAAATTTCTCCTAACAATACATGCTTTGCCACTTTCTGCTTGAATGCACATTTTGCAGCATGCGTCAATCCAAGTGGGAGGTTACCTAACTTGAGGTAGTCCCTTATGGGGAAATACCAGTCCTACTAATCATAATCCTTGATGGTATGAACAACCAGTCCCTCTTGAAGTTCATCCCTAGCAAAATCTTAGCGGGAGAGAACTTGTAAGAATAGTGTTGTGTTTAGTCAGATTAATCTGTGGTGCTAATGTAGGATACCATAAGCTAGCTCATCCACATGCAAACATTGGTGTGCACACAAGTTAATGTGACAAATATATTGCCATGCGGGAGGTTTACCACCAGTGACTGATAGGCTATCAACCAAACCGATACTGAGGTTTGCCTCATGACATATCAAAATGTTGAGAGTTCTAGGGATTCAAGTTCGACTCCCTTATTTTATTCAATTGTATTGGGATACTTGCTCTTTTGGAGTGATAAAAGTCACTATTTATTTTTGTATTATATTTTTCCTTTGAGCAAGGGATTAGGATATGGAGTGATGAGAATCACTATTTTATGTGCTTTTCTTGAGGTATGCACTTTGGTTGTGATGTCAAATTTTTTTTTGGAGTTTTGACGTTTGCAAATTGTTGATGTTTTGCAACTTTTGAGAACTTGGGATTCTTGGGGAATTGGGTAGGAAGGATGCTTGTCCTTTTGCCAACTCTCAGCATTCTTGGGGTCATTCGCACAGGGGGATGAGCAAGATGACCATTTCTCTTATGGTGACCTAGATTGCTTTGTAGGTTTCATATTTCATTCACACAACTTGGGAATGTTTTATGTGTTTTAATTTGTGTTGGGATGCTACGTAACAAGGTGTGATCCAAGTGTAATTCTACCTACGTAAAATCTATCTGACTTGGTACATTACGTGGCTAGAAATCTAATGATGATTGAATGACAAAAATCTTGATACATGAGAAAACAACTAACTATGATGTGGGAGAATAACGTGAGTGGCGGTTATAGGCAATGAGCTATTGATAAAGTAGAAAAATGTAGAAGATTATGGTTTTGCCAAGTAATGACAATCTATGGTGCTTTGACGTTTATGACCATAAATATGCAATGTGTGGGTGCGATGCATAATGCAGCTATATGTTTTTGTATTTTTTATGGATTGATTTGTGTGAATATGAAGATGATATGCAAAATAGAGATCTTTATTTTTGTGACGATTTTGAGCATGTATGGAAATGAGATTCAAATTTTGTTATTTTTGATGATTTTATTGTTTTTGAATTTTCTTTTTCTTGACCAAGTGATTATGGGAATCCTTGGAGCATTTTGGGGATTGACCAAGTTATTACGAAAATCCTTGGAGCATTTGGGTTGACCAAGCGATTTGTGGAATCCTTGGAGCATTTTGGGGATTGACCAAGCGATTATGGAGATCCTTGGAGCATTTGGGTTGACCAAGCAACTAGGGAAATCCTTGGAGCATTTTGGGGATTGACCAAGTGATTACGGAAATCCTTGGAGCATTTTGGGGATTGACCAAGCGACTGGGAAAATCCTTGGAGCATTTGGGTTGACCAAGCGATTATGCGAATCCTTGGAGCTTTTGGGCTATGGCTCTTCTAAAAAAGGAATGGATGCAAATGACTGATGTTCAAGGGTTCTAGTTCCTTGATTCTATCAAGAGAGGCTAGCCGGTATGGTCCAGGTCCTATTTTGCTATCAATTACATAGGGACCTTACCAGTTTTTTGCAAATTTGTCCCTTAAATGGGACGATAGACTAGAGTTCTATTGGTTTTATTTCAAGACCAAGTCACCGACATGAAAGTACCTCAAGTGAACTTTCATGTTGTATGCTTTCTTAGGTCACTTTTGATAGATACGTAAATGCTCGAGGGCGTTAACGCATCGTTCTTCAAGCAACGTAAGCTAGTCTAACTAGGCCTGCCTTGTAGTATCATCATCAATGAACTCATGCATTGATATGCATAGGGAAGGAATTTCCAACTCGAGAGGCATGACTGCCTCGGAGCCATACACTAGTGAAAATGGAGTTGCCCCAGTGGGTGTTCGAATGCTAGTGTAGTAGGCCCATAGGGCAAGTGGGATCTGAATGTGCCAATCCTTATGATTGTCTGTGACTATATTTTAAAGGATGGCAACTAGCATTTTCTTTGATGCCTCTACTTGCCCATTTTCCTACGGATAATAGGGGGTCAAAAAATTGTGCTGAATTTTATACTTTGTGGTCAAAGCATGCACATATTTGTTCTTGAATGACATCCCATTATCCGATACTATCTTGGATGGAATACCAAAATGACATATGATGTTATGCAAAATAAACTCCACAATGCGGGGTCCAGTTGTAGAGGTTAGCAGAACCGCTTCCACCCACTTGGTGAAGTACTCTATGGCCATGATGATAAACGTGTGACGACCTGACGACATAGGGGAGATATTTTTTATTAGATCTAGGTCCCACTATGAAAAAGGCCAAGTCGATTGGATCGGCTACAAGTCCTGGGAAGGTACGTGTGTCAAATTAGCATGGTGTTGACACTTCATGCACTTCTTGACATATGCACAATAATCTCGCTCTAAAGATGGCCAATAATAGCCCATGTGAAGAATGCACTTTGCAATGGCCATACCGCTGAAGTGGCCACCGCATGTACCATCGTGCACTTGGGCGATCACCCAAGTGGACTCTTGCTGGTCCAAGCATCGAAGGAGGATCCCTTCATAACTACGACAGTACAAAATGTCTCCTAACAAGACATGCTTTGCCACTTTCTGCTTGAATGCATATTTTATGGCATGCGTCAATCCAAGTGGGAGGTTACCTAACTTGAGGTAGTCCCTTATGGGGAAATACCAATCCTACTAATTAGAATCCTTGATGGTATGAACAACCAGTCCCTCTTGAAGTTCATCCCTAGCAAAAGCTGAGCGGGAGAGAACTTGTAAGAATAGTGTTGTGTTGCTATTAAGGGGAGTAGGGGAGAACAAGGACCCATAGTTGGCATGTTTTAAACGATCATAGATTCGATAGAACCTATCCACGAATGGCTCAATCTGGATCAAGTGGATTACTAGCATCAAATCAGAGCTTGCACGCTCCATCATAGATTGTGATAGTGTTTTGACTTGAATGGTTGTCATATCACCAGAAAGGTCTTGTGAGATTAGTGACCCCAAGGAGTCTATAGTGTCTACAAAATTATTTGATGACCGAGGAAGGGCCTCAATGTCATAACATTCAATCTTTGCTAGGAATTTTTCCACAAGGGCTTTGTAGGCCTGCAGGACTGGGCATTTACATTGGAATACCACTTTGACTTGATTGACAATTTTCAGTGAATCATCAAAGATATTCAATTATTTAATGTTCATGGTGATTGCTGTCTGAAGACCTATGAGCAAGGCTTCATATTCTGCATTGTTGTTGGTGCATGGTAAATTTAATTTAAATGATAGGTGCATTGGAGCACCCTACGGTGTGAAGAATACTATTCCTGTGCCACCACCTTGCTCACATTTAGAACCATCAAAAAATAGGGTTATGTCATCCTGTGACTCAGGATCGTCAGAATCTGGTGATTTTGAGACATGGAAGACCCCATCATCGGGTAGTTCTATGACCAGAGGTTGATCATCTTCAAGAGGAACCTCTATTAGTTGATCGGCTATGACCTGACCTTTTATGGATTTTTGTCCAATAAACTCTATGTCAAATTTTGTCAACAACATGATCCATTTCATCGTGAGACTACTATGATAAGTATGACTCATCATATATTGAAATGGATTCTCCTTAGACACAACATACGTCTTGTTGCTCAGCATGTAATGGCACAACTTTTTGGTAGCAAACACCACTGCCAAGCAGAGTTTCTCAACGTATGCATAGTTAAGCTCATAGCTGACCAGGGTGCAGCTAAGATAGTAAGTAGCCTATTCCTTGTGAATTTTGTTCTTCTGGGCTAAAATGGCTCCCAGTGCCACCTCAGTAGCTGAGATGTATAAGTAAAATGACACTCCTAGTATCGACGATGCCAATACTGGCAGTGAAGCCAAGTATTGTTTAATCTCATCGAAGGCTGACTGGCACTCGTCATCCAAGCGAAATGCTACCCCCTTGTGCAACAACTTGTTAATTGGTCAGAACTTCTCAGATAGATGCACTACAAAGTGCTTGATCAACGTGACCTTTCCCTGTAGGATTCTAAGCTGCTTGATGGTAGTTTGCAGACACATTTCAAGGATTGCCTTGACTTTGTTTGGGTCCACCTCGATGCCTCGTTTTGAGACTATGAAACCCAAGAGTTTTCTAGATGTGATGCCAAAAATGTACTTCTTGGGATTCAGTTTGACTCTATGCTCCATGAGGCAATAGAGGATCTTGCTTAAGTCATCGAGATGATCTGGGCACAAAAGATATTTGGCCAAAAAATCATCCATGTAATCTTCCAAAGTCTTGTGTATTTAATCATGGCACATTGGTAGGTTGTGCCAGCATTTTTAAGGCCAAAAGGCATGACCTTATAAAAAAATGTCCCCCAAGGTGTTGTGAACACCATTTTTAGTTGGTCCTCAAGATTGATACAAATTTGATTATATCCCGAGAAACCATCCATTAGGGAAAGCATTTTGTGGCCTATTGTAGCGTCTACCAAGGCATCGATGCTCAAAAAGGGAAAATCATCCTTAGGACTCACTTTGTTTAGATCTCAAAAATCATTGCATATGCGAATCCTCCTGTTAGGATTCTTGACGGGCACCATGTTGGACAGCCATGGTGGATAATCCACACATATGACAAATTGTGCATCCAATAGCTTTTGCAATTCATATTTGACCATTAAGGCCACTGTTGGGTGCATCTTACATAGTTTCTACTTAACTGGCTTGACTGTCATATCAAGCGTTAGATTATGCGTGACTAGCTATGGGTCTAGTCTCGGCATGTCTCTGTATGACCATGCAAAAACCTCCTTCTCTTTGAGAATGGCAATGTAGTTGTCTTGCTCTTCGGGGGATAAAATTACCCCCATCTTGATGATCTGTGGATTCATTGGATCTGAGCCGATGTCTACGTCAGTCATCTCCTTGACCAACATGTGGGGTCCGTCTTCCAACTGATGTGGACTTGGGATCAAGTGGATATCATTTGTTGAGTTTAGATCATCGTTAGGAACCTCAGGTCCTTCTTCAGCATGGCAGATATCTTGAGTTGTCCTAGGGGTAAAATGGAGCATTTCACCAAAAGGCCAGTACTCGGATGGGGATGGAGGGGAATTAACATGATCCCAGTCTATGGCATCTATGTCTAGATACAATGACTATGTCGGATCGGCCGGATTGTGGATGGGGGTGGTTAAGTCAATGGAGATCATGTTGATGAAATTATTTTGGTCTCCATTACCGCGGGTGTGGTTACTTAGACATCCTATATGCTCTCTATGCTCTAGATCTAGCTCTAGAGGGACAGGCACAAATGGATTGGCCCTATGTGCGAATAGGAAGACAGGGTATACCCTTAGCACTGATGTCACTATAGGGTCTCTGGGTGGAAGGTTCTCTTCGTATGCCTAGAGTAGCAGATCCAACACTTGGTCCCACTGCACTGGGTCTACATACCACTCATGCCCTGGCACTATGTTTAATTATTTGAATATGTCGTTAATCTCCAAGGGGCACCGATGCTGCATCTATCACATGTGATTAAGATATGCCATTTTTGTCTCATCTTCATAATCACTATCGGAGATCCAAAATCCCTTATTGGCTTCGACAACTATCTGAGGCATTATAGGCTCATCCTACTCGAGCAAGTTGATTTGGCCCCACCTAGGTTGTTTCGCTCTCTATGGGGGAACTTGATTTTCTTGGAGCAGCACTTGCTCGATGGGAGAATCCAAGGGAAACATTGTCAAGAGGCTTTATTGATAATCATCCATGGGGATCACTTGATAGTGATCACTATCTGATTCAAAGGGGTCATACGATGCTAGTTCATACTTTGAATCATCCTCTGAGGACCCTTCTTGACATTGTCTAGACCCTCCTTGAAAATGAGCTATCGAGCTTTCTCTCTCTTGAGCCAAGGTAAGGGATTACTAGAGCCAACAAGGTTGATTGCCATCAATGGGAGATAATCCCTCAATGTATATGTGGTGTTAGGGTTGGCATATGGATTTTATGCCAATCCCTCCTTGTTGCCTATCCCTAGGCCTTGCATGTTCTCCACCAAGATGTCCAAGGTTAGGGGGTGGTTGAACCCTACTCCTGACTTGTCATATAGCATTTGGTATCTTGGTTGGCAAAGAACACGTATCCCTTGCTTATATCAGCCTAACCCATATCTGTGCCAATTGCATTGGCCAAGGTATCTTAGAGCAAAGTCTGGGTTAGGCAAATAGTTGATATTTTTAGCAAAAGGCTCTTCGTCTTCGTCCTCTTGCATGCATGGTGCAACGCCATGATCAAGGCCCCCATACACAAAGTTTACCTAGTTTTGCGGGTAGCCTAGGGGAACAATAGTGCTAATGGGGAGTCAAGGTCTTCCCATGTCCTGCATGGATTCTAGTGTGGGTGTTGCTACAATATTCCACACCAGATACTCCCCCAGGCCCATATTGGCCATTTCAATGGTGATCGTTGGCGGTTGAGGGGGAGGGAATGGAAGTTCTCCTTGAGTCCACTCCATGTTGGGTGGACTAGGAGTCTCGACTTTCATTCGGCTAGGCATCTCCTTAGTAGAGATAGTTGATATTGATGGCAGTGTCTCTTCCAAAGGTTTTGCCTCTTCCAGGGGTTCCTTCCCTTTGTCTTTTTGTTTGGCCCCCAAAGATGGTGTCGTTGGTGGAGGACCAGATGATGAAGATGAACCTGACTAGGATTTTGAAGAACTTTTTAATGGGGATGCCTACGGAATCAGACCCTATTTAGATGGATTTAACTAGAAATCCAAATGCGTTGATGGCAGGGTCAATTACGGCATCAGTCGCACCGCATTACAATACTTGAAGGGTTCCAAATCTATTGGGACTACATGCACCTCCCCTTCAAATGTATACTTTAAACATTGGTGAGCTATTGAAGGGACACACTTCATATCCCTAATCCACGACTGGCCCAGCAAGATGTTGTAGGCCATATCACCCTTCAATACGTGGCACAATGTGGGTATGGTATTTTTTCCCACTTGGATTGGTAGGACTATTATGCCGACTATTGAGCAGATTGCATCATTGAATGCTTACAAAGTGTAGGTGGAAGTTGTGATGTGAGATGCGGACAACTTTAGATGTTTGAGATCCATAGTTGTGATGATCAACCTAGGTGGGGCCAGATCAACTTGCTTGAGCAGGATGAGCCTGTAATGCCTTAGATAGTTGTCAGAGCCAACGAGGGATTTTGGATCTTCGATAGTGATTACGAAGATGAGATAGAAATGGCATATCTTAATCACATGTGGCAGATGTAGCATCGGTGCCCCTTGGAGATTAACGACATATTCAAACAATTAAACATAGTGCCAGGGCATGAGTGGTATGTAGACCCAACGCGGTGGGACCAAGTGTTGGATCTGCTACTCTAGGCATATGAAGAGCACCTTCCACACAGAGACCCTATAGTGACATCAGTGTCGAGGGTAGACCCTGTCTTCCTATATACACATAGGGCTGATCCATTTGTGCTCATCCCTCTAGAGCCAGATCCAGAGCCTAGAGAGCATCTAATATGTCTGAGTAACCACACCCATGGTAATGGAGACCAAAATCATTTCATCAACATGATCTCCATTGACTTATCTACCCCCATCCACAATCTTGTTGATCTGGCACAATCATTGTATCTAGACATAGATGCCATAGACTAGGATTGCATCAATTCCCCTCCATCCCCATCTGAGTACTGGCCTTTTAGTGAAATGCTCCATTTTACCCCTAGGTCAACTCCGGATATCTGCCATGCTGAAGAAGGACCCGAGGTTCCTAAAGATGATCTAAACTTAGCAAATGATATCCACTTGATCCCAACTCCACATCAGTTGGAAGACAGATCCCACATGTCGGTCGAGGAGACAACTGATGTAGACATCATCTTAGATCCAATGAATCCATAGATCATCAAGCTAGGGGTAATTTTATCCCTCGAATAGCAAGCCGACTACATTTCCCTTCTCAAAGAGAAGAAGGAGGTTTTTGCATGGTCATACAAAGACATGTCGGGACTAGACCCATAGCTAGTCACGCATAATCTAACGCTTGATCCAACAGTCAAGCCAGTTAAATAGAAACTACGCAAGATGCACCCAACAATGGCCTTAATGGTCAAATATGAATTGCAAAAGCATTTGGATGCATAGTTTGTCATCTACATGGATTATCCACCATGGTTGTCCAACATGGTGCCCGTCAAGAAGCCTGACAAGAGGATTCACATATGCACTAATTTTCAAGATCTAAACAAAGTGAGTCCTAAGGATGATTTTCCCTTACTGAGCATCGATGTCTTGGTAGACGCTACAGCAGGCCACAAAATGCTTTCCTTGATAGATGGTTTCTCGGGATACAATCAAATTTGTATCAATCTTGAGGACCAACTAAAAATGACGTTCACAATGCCTTGGGGGACATTTTGTTATAAGGTCATGCCTTTTGGCCTTAAAAACATTGGCACCACCTACCAACGTGCCATGACATACATATTCCATGATTACATGCACAAGACTTTGGAAGATTACATGGATGATTTGTTGGCCAAATCTCTTTTGTGCCTAGATCATCTCAATGACTTAAGCAAGATCCTCGATCGCATCATGGAGCATAGAGTCAGACTGAATCCCAAGAAGTGCATTTTTGGTGTCACATCTGGAAAACTCGTGGATTTCATAGTCTCAAAATGAGGCATCGAGGTGGACCCAAAGAAAGTCAAGGCAATCCTTGAAATGCATCCCCCAACTACAATCAAGCAGCTTAGAAGCCTGCAAGGAAAGGTCACGTTGATCAAGCGCTTCGTAGCGCAGCTATCTAACAAGTGTCGACCAATGAACAAGTTGTTACACAAGGGGGTAGCATTTTGCTAGGATGATGAGTGCCAGTCAGCCTTCGATGACATTAAACAATACTTGGCTTCGCTGCCAGTATTGGCATCGTCGATACCAGGAGTGTCATTCTACTTATACATCTCAGCTACTAAGGTGGTACTGGGAGCCATGTTAGCCTAGAAGAAAAAACTTCAGAAGGAATGGGCTACTTACTATCTTAGCCGCACCCTGGTCAGCTATGAGCTTAACTATGCATACGTTGAGAAACTCTGCTTGGCAGTGGTGTTTTCTACCAAAAATTTGTGCCATTACATGTTGAGCAACAAGACGTATGTTGTGTCTAAGGAGAATCCATTGTGATACATGATGAGTCGTACTTATCATAGTAGTCGCATGGTGAAATGGATCATGTTGTTGACAGAATTTGACATAGATTTTATTGGACAAAAATCCATAAAAGGTCAGGTCATAGCCGATCAACTAGCAGAGGCTCCTCTTGAAGATGATCAGCCTCTGGTCATAGAACTACCCGATGATGGGGTCTTCCATGTCTCAGAATCACCAGATTCTGATGAGCCTAAGTCACAGGCCAACATAACCCTATTTTTTTATGGTTCTAAATGTGAGCAAGGTGGTGGCATGGGAATAGTATTATTCACACCATAGGGTGCTCCAATGCCCCTGTCGTTTAAATTAAATTTCCCATGCACCAACAACAATGTAGAATATGAAGCCTTGCTCATAGGTCTTCAAAAAACAATCACCATGAACATTAAATAATTGAATATCTTTGGTGATTCGTTGCTAAATGTCAATCAAGTCAAAGGGGTATTCCAATGCAAATGCCCAGTCCTGTAGGCCTACAAAGCCCTTGTGGACAAATTCCTGACAAAGCTTGAATGGTACGACATTGAGGCCCTCCCTCGGTCATCAAATCGTTTTGCAGACACTATGGCCTCCTTGGGGTCACTAATCCTGCAATACCTTTTTGGTGATATGACAACCATTCAAGTCAAAACACTATCACAATCCGTGATGGAGCGTGCAAGCTCTGATTTAATGCCAGGAATCCACTTGATCTAGATTGAGCCATCCACGGATAGGTTCTCTCGAATCTATGATCATCTAAAACACGCTAACTAGGGGTCCTTGTTCTCCCCTACTCCCCTTAATAGCAACACAACACTATTCTTACAAGTTCTATCCCGCTCAGCTTTTGCTAGGGATGAACTTCAAGAGGGACTAGTTGTTCATACCATCAATGCTTCTGATCAGTAGGATTGATATTCCCCCATAAGGGACTACCTCAAGTTAGGTAACCTCCCACTTGGATTGACACATACTGCAAAATGCGCACTCAAGCAAAAAGCGGTAAAGCATGTCTTGTTAGGAGAAATTTTGTACCATCATAGCTATGAAGGGATCCTCCTTCAGTGCATGGACCAGAAAGAGTCCCCTTGGGCGATCGCCCAAGCGCACGATGGTACATGTGGTAGCCACTTTAGCGGTATGGCCATCGAAAAGCGCATTCTTTGTATGGGCTATTATTGGCCATCTTTAGAGCAAGATTGTTGCACATATGTCAGGAAGTGCATGAAGTGTCAACACCATGGTAATTTGACACACATACCTTTCCAAGCCTTTTAGCCGATCCAATCGGCTTGGCCTTTTTCATAGTGGGGCCTAGATCTAATCGAAAAGATCTCCCTTGCATCGTCAGGTCATCACACGTTTATCATCATGGCCACAGAGTACTTCACCAAGTGGGTGGAAGCGGTTTTGCTAACCTCTACGACTGGACCCCACATTGTGGAGTTCATTTTGCATAACATCATATGTCATTTTGGTATTCCATCCAAGATAGTCTCGGATAATGGGACGTCATTCAAGAACAAATATGTGCATGCTTTGACCACAAAGTACAAAATTCAAAATATTTTTTTGTCCCCCTATTATCCGTAGGCAAATGGGCAAGCAGAGGCGTCAAACAAAATGCTAGTTACCATCCTTAAAAATACATTCGCAGACAATCATAAGGATTGGCACATTCAGATCCCACTTGCCCTATGGGCCTATCGCACTAGTATTCAGACACCCACTAGGGCAACTCTATTTTCATTGGTGTATGGCTCTGAGGCAATCATGCCTCTCGAGTTGGAAATTCCTTCCCTACGCATATCAATGCATGAGTTCATTGATGATGATACTGCGTAGTAGGCTCGGTTAGACCAGCTTATGTTTCTTGACGAACGATGCATTAATGCCCTCGAGCATTTACGTATCTATCAAGAGCGACTTAAAAAAACATACAACATGAAAGTTCACTTGAGGGACTTTTAGGTCGGTGACTTGGTCTTGGAATAAAACCAACAAAACTCTAGTCTACCATCCCATTTAAGGGACAAATTCGTGGCAAATTGGTTAGGTCCCTATGTAATTGATAGCAAAATAGGACTTGGAACATACCGGCTAGCCTCTCTTGACGGAATCAAGGAACTAGAACCCTTGAACATCAGTCATTTGTGGCCATTCCATGTTTAGAAGAGCCATAGCCCAAAAGCACCAAGGATTCCCATAATCACTTGGTCAACCCAAATGCTCCAAGGATCTCCCCAGTCGCTTGGTCAATCCCCAAAATGCTCCAAGGATTTTCGTAATCGCTTGGTCAATCCCCAAAATGCTCCAAGGATTCCACCAATCGTTTGGTCAACCTAAATGCTCCAAGAATTTTTGTAATCGCTTGGTCAATCCCCAAAATTCTCCAAGGATTCCACCAATCACTTGGTCAACCCAAATGCTCCAAGGATTTCCATAATCGCTTGGTCAATCCCTAAAATGCTCCAAGGATTCTCGTAATCACTTGGTCAAAAACAAGAAAATTCAAAAATAATAAAATCATCAAAAATAATAAAATTTGCATCTCATTTCCATACATGCTCAAAATTGTCACAAAAATAAAGAGCTCTATTTTGCATATCATCTTCATATTCACACAAATCAATCCATCAAAAACACAAAAACATATAGTTGCATTACGCATCGCACCCACACATTGCATATTTGTGGTCATAAAGGTCAAAGCGCCATAGACTGTCATTACTTGGAAAAACCATCATCTTCTACATTTTTTCACTTTATCAATAGCTCATCGCCTATAACCACCATTCACGTTATTCTCCCACATCATAGTTAGTTGTTTTCTCATGTATCGAGATTTTTGTCATTCATTCGGCATTAGCTTTCTAGCCATGTACCGTACCAAGTCAGACATATTTTACGTAGGTAGAATTACACTTGGATCACACCTTGTTACGTAGCATCCCAGCACAAATTAAAACACATAAAACATTCCCAAGTTGTGTGAATGAAAGATGAAACCTGCAAAGCAATCCAGGTCACCATAAGCAAAACGGTCATCTTGCTCATCCCCCTGTGCGAATGACCCCAAGAATGCTGAGAGTTGGCAAAAGGACAAGCATCCTCCCTACCCAATTCCCCAAGAATCCCAAGTTCTCAAAATTTGCAAAGCATCAACAATTTGCAAACATAAAAACTCCAAAAAAAAAAATTGACAGCACAACCAAAGTGCATACCTCAAGAAAAGCACATAAAATAGTGATTCTCATCACTCCATATCCTAGTCCCTTGCTCAAAAGAAAAATATAATACAAAAATAAATAGTGATTTTTATCACTCCAAAAGAGCAAGTATCCCAATACAATTGAAGAAAATAAGGGAGTTGAAATTGAATCCCTGGAACTCTCAGCATTCCGACAGGTCATGAGGCAAACCTCAGTACTAGTTTGGTTGATAGCCTATCGATAACTGGTGGTAAACCTCTTGCATGATGATATATCTATCACATTAAATTTTGCGTAGACCAATGTTTGCATGTGGATGAGCTAGCTTATGGTATCCTATGTTACCATCGTAGATTAATCTGACTAAACACAACAAAGGAGTTAGTGGAGCTAATCAGGTGATCCTCAGTACAAGTTTGGTTTATAGCCTATCTAGCACTGGCGGTATCCTGACCAACACCACATAAATGAACTCAATTACACACATAGGGATGTGAAATAACTTGGTCAAAGACAAGTCCGATTCATACCTTGGTCAAAAGTCTTGTGAGATAAAGTATAGTCATGGCTAGTTAGTTAAAACCTCTGAGTCTTAGAAAACCTTAACTACATTTGAAACCAACTTTCTATATTTTATTCTCACCATACCAAAAAAAAAAAAACATGTATACATAAAAATCTATTCACCGCAGCCATCACCTAGGAAAAAAAGCCATAAAGTTCTAAACAGTCTATGGTGCGACTACCAAACATCACAAATTCAATCCATCCATTCCATTTGCATATCATATAAATTAGAAACATTTGCATTCATCAAAAACATATGCATTCATCACTATAACTTAACATGCATACATCCATATTCATCAATCATCGTGCATAAAATCAAATCATCACATGCATATAAACAAAATAAAGTCATCTATATATATCATCAAAAATACCCGCAGGCTACAAAGAGCTGGTCCTCTGACCCCGCAACAAAATCCAAAATCTCAAAACCCCCAAGCCTAAGGCATAGGCCACCATGATCATGCAGGATCTGTTGCAAGTGTGAATGGGGTTTTTCCATAAGAGGCTTAGAAAAATCTCTTTCCTAAGTCTAAGTGTGAAAGCTCCCTCATTTTGTCGGCACACTTTGTCGGCAAAATTCTTCTATCCTAACTCCCCTCCTATCTTCCTCCTATATTCCCTCCTTATCCCTCCATTTCCTCCTTATCCCTCCGCTATTCCTTCTTCCCCCTTATCCCTCCAACTCACTTTCTCCTTATCCCTCCTTCGCCGACTTCTTCCTCCAACTCCATTTCCTACAGATATATATATTCACCATTATGTAATATTCTAAGGTTGGAAGAGGTGCAATTAAATTAAGTTTTTCTGCTGCTTTATTAAATTTTTTAATTTTTTTATTTTGCACCCGTTGGATCTCGGGCCACATCTGGTATCAGAGCCCGACAGAATCTGGTAGTCGTTCAGGCACGGTTCCTGAGGCGAGGCCAGGGGGGCATGCATCTCGAGGCAAGAGTCGCCATTAGGCTCGAATCTTGAGGTGGATCGTGCACAGGCTCATCATGAATCTCGAGGAGACACGTGGTGGCGTACGATTGGCTGACGTGGCAGCGATCGAGTGACGTGGCAGCGTGCGTGGCAGCAAGCGATTGGTTTAAAATTGTATGATGTGGCGGGTTTCGATTCGTCAAATTAGCGGCAAAATTGCAGCAACTGTGACTGCCCGAAGGCAGTCAAAAGGTATTGTGCATATTTGGGGTTAAAAACCCTCCTGCGGCCATTTCCCATCAAATGTGGGATAAAACATTTTGATTTTTTTTTTTTTTAAAAAGGACCGCCGCATACTATTAAGGCTACCCCCGTGCCTGTTACGGTACGTCCGAGGGACGTAGCCCAGCGGACAAGGCGATCCGCTTGTAGGCAGACCACCTAGGATCGAATCCTGTTGTCGCAAAACCATAATTTTTTTTTTTAAATCGCCATTTCCGAGAAATAAAAGGGACATGGTCCCTGGTTGGTTTCAGTCGGCCACTTGGCACAGCGGTAAAGCGCGGCCACCGCTTGTTTGAAGGTCGTGGGATCGAATCACCCGCCCGCAAAAGGTAATGTTTTTTGTTTAAAAATTTTAAAGGTTTTTAATTTTTACTTAAGTTTTTTTTAAATTATTTAGTAAATTTAATTTATATTTTATTTAAAATTATCTTTTTAATAAATTAATTTAAAAGGTAATTTAAAAAAACATAAAAATTTATTAATTTTTTTTTTTTTAAACTTTATAAAAAATTTAAAAACCTTGTTAGAAGAATTTTTTGTGAAAAAGAGAAATAATGTGCCCATGAAATGTTAGATGATCCGGTCTGAGGGGTGTTATAATGCACTTCTCTCAATTTTGAGACGAGAGACACCAGAATCCTTTGATGAAAGGGTTTGACGAACTAGTCTGCATACAGTGTTTTGTCAGTTGGAAAATCAGGTGATTGATCATCTAAGAAAGCCAAATTCAGGGTATGAGGCAGATTTAGAAGACAACATTTTCGAACAAAGAATTGAAGAGTCCAAAACTGTGGAAGTTGTACCAGAGAAAGTTATTCCAGAGAATCAAGCAAGTGCCAGTTATACACCTGGTGTACGGGCAGCAGAATCAAGTGAGAGCTATTCACCACGCTCTCTTGAACCAGAAGCAGCAGCAGAAGAAGAAGACGAAGAAGAAGAAGAACCTAAAGAAGAAGAAGAAGATCAAGAGGAAGTGGATCCGCAAGAGCCTGAGGTTATTGTCATCAGCAGCAGTTCCGAAGCAGAACCTGAATGTACTAAAAATGCGAGATTTGATTTGAATCATTAATCTCTTTGTACTGCTTTATAGTACTTGTTTGCTTCAAATAAAGTTTGTTTTTATTCTGCAATGGCATCCAATACTAGTCTTCCGATTCCTGAGTTTAATGGAGGCGACTATGAATATTGGTCTATTAAAATGAAAACCCTTTTGATAGGAAAATATTTATGGGATGTAGTCGAAGAGGGCTATACTGAACCAACTGCTGCTGAATGGGAAGCTTTCTCTAATGCTGATAAAAAGGCTAGAAAAGAAGCACAGAAAAAAAATGTTTTTGCCCTTTATCACATACATGCCGCCCTAGATAAAAGTATCTTCCCTAGAGTTGCCTCTTATGTAATTGCACAAGATGCCTGGAATGCCCTAAAAGAAAGCTATAGAGGTAGTGACCAAGTAAAGCAGGTTAAGCTGCAAACATTGAAATGAGATTTTGAAAATCTCAGGATGTAAGAAAATGAAAAAGTGCAAGATTACTACATGCGAGTGAAAGTCGTAGTGGATAAAATGGTCACACTAGGGGAAGATATTAAGCTAGAGGTTATGGTGAAGAAAGTTTTGAGAACACTTCTTCCAAAGTGGAATTCAGTTGCAATAATTATTGAAGAATCCAAAGACTTAACCACATTGTCTTTTGATGCCCTAACTGGTTCACTTCTCTCACATGAAGAGAAGTTACAGGAAACTCCTACCACCAGTTATGGGGGAGATGATAAAGCTTTTGCCACACATGAAGGAAGAGGTAGAGGCCATGGAAGAGGACAAAAAAGAGGCAGAGGCAAGAATAATCAAAGAGGGGGAACTCCTAATAGAGGAGGATCATCCAACAGAGGGAAATCAGAATAAAGGAGGACAACAACAATATAGAGGGAAACAATCTGGCAAAGGAAAAGGAGGAGATAAATCAAAACAAGTTTGCTAAAATTGTGGCAAACCTGGTCATTATGCTCGAGATTGTTGGTCAAAGTCTTCACAAGGAAGCAGCAGCAACCAGAGCAGTCAGTTTAGGAATTTTGGAGAAGAGGAAGAGTCCTCAAATCTCTTTCTTTCTTATGGCAAGACAGAGAAAAATATGAATGATACATGGATTTTGGACACTGGGTGTTCAAATCACATGAGTGGCAAAGAAGAACTCTTTGCTAAGTTAGACTCCTCATACAAATCCAACATCCGGTTGGAATATGACAAGTCATTGGCAGTTGAAGGCATTGGAGCCATGAAGGTTCCAACGAAAGAAGGCATCAAGCAAGTAAGTGATATCTATTACACTCCTCATCTTCAACACAATCTCTTAAGTGTTGTTCAAATGCTTGAAAAGAATTACAAGTTGATTTTTGATGAGGGTAAATGCACCATTTTTGACAAGAACAATAGTAATAGAATCATTACACAAGTGCCAATGTCGAAGAATAGATTATTTCCTTTGAAGTTTGGCCAGCCAAGAGGAAATAAGTTAGCAAATGTTGCAATTACCAATCCGAGTGTCCTATGCCACTTGAGATATGGTCATTTGAATTTAGCAAGTTTGAAAATGCTAACTTCACAAGCAATGGTAACTGGACTTCCCAAAATTCAAGATAGTAAGGAAGTCTGTGAAGGGTGTGCCTTGGGCAAGCATGCCAGATCGAAATTTCCTCATGGACAAGCATGGCGGGCCAGCTATCCACTCCAGTTAGTACATTCAGACATCTGTGGTTTGATGCAGACCAAAAGTCTAGGTAACCACTCTTACTTCCTACTTTTCATTGATGATTGCACAAGAATGTGTTGGATATATTTTTTGAAGCATAAGGATGAAGCATTTGCATGCATTGTTGATTTTAAAGCAAAAGTTGAAAGTGAGAGTGGATATTCTGTAAAATATCTTAGATCAAATAGAGGAGGAGAATACTCCTCTAATCAGTTTTTGAATTTTTGTAAACATCATGGCATCAAGAGGCAGTTCACAACTGCCTACACTCCACAACAAAATGGTGTTGCAGAAAGAAAGAATCACACCATTGTAGAGATGGCAAGATCAATGCTTCAGACAAAGCATTTGAGTAACTCATATTGGGGAGATGCAACAAGGACTAGTGTTCACATCTTGAACAGAAGTCCTACTTCAAGTTTGAAAGGGAAGACACCTTACCAAGCTTGGTATGGTATGAAAACAAATGTGAAGTATTTTAGAGTATTTGGTTCATTGGCATATGCTCACATTCTTGATGAGCTGAGAAAGAAGCTGGATCCAAAGAGTCAAGCATGCATTTTTATAGGATATTGTGAAAACACAAAGGGTTTTCACAATATAGTGGTTTCAAGGGATGTGATTTTTGATGAAGGGGGAGAGTGGGGTAAGCCCCAAATATTCAGTGATGTTGAAACCACTGATGTAGTTGCTCAGCAGGTACAACCATAGCTCCCATAGAAAGGAAAGCAGTCTTCGCCCACACATCCTCCAAGTCCATCTTCTGATTCAACTTCTTCACCAAGTCCTTCTCCACAGCGATCAGTAAGTTCCTCACCAATGGACATTGATGTTACATCCAAAGTTAAGAGAACTCTACAATATCATCCATCATCTCATATGTTGGATAAAAAATTTTCAAGAAGATACACTAGGAGTCAAGCTAGTGAAATGGAATTTGTTTTACATAGATTAGAAAGTATGCACTTGTATGGTGATGATGAATCCCAGCAGGAACCTAGGGGAGATCAAGTTAACTATGCTTTGTTAACTAGTGCACAACTTGAACCTTCTAGTTATGAGAAGGCATGTACTCAGAAGATTTGGCAAGATGCCATGAAAGGGGAGATAACCTCTATAAAAAACAACAAAACTTGGGAGCTCGTGAAGCTTCCGAAAGGAAAGAAATGTGTTGGCTGTAAATGGATCTTCAAGACCAATTTTAATGCTGATGGAAGAATTGAGAAGCACAAGGCAAGATTAGTAGCAAAGGGTTTTACACAGAAATATGGAATAGATTATGAAGAGACTTTTGCTCCTGTAGCCAGATAGGAGACTATCAAAACAGTTCTTGCCTTAGTTGCACACAAAGGATGGAAAGTCCAACACATGGATGTCAAGAGTGCATTTCTCAATGGTTACTTGATAGAAGAAGTGTACATTGAGCAACCATAGGGATTTGAAGTGCAAGGTAAGGAACACCTTATGTACAGATTGAAGAAGGCACTCTATGGTCTTAAACAGGCACCAAGAGCTTGGTACTCATGTATTGATGGGTACTTCAAAGAATATGGGTTCACCAGGAGCAAAAATGAACCCACACTTTACTACCTAAAACAAGGTAATGACATCCTCATAGTTTGCTTATATGTGGATGATCTTATTTTTATGAGTAGTAATGAGAAAATGAATTTGGAGTTCAAACACTCCATGATGGCACAGTTTGAGATGAAGGATCTTGGCTTAATGCACTACTACCTTGGAATGGAGGTTCATCAGTCAGATACAAGGATCTTCATCTATCAACATAAGTATGCTCGGGATATGATCAAGAAGTTTGCTATGGAGCATTGCAAACCAGTTACAACTCTAGTTGGACATGGGATCCAATTAAGCAAAGATGATGGAGCACCAAAATTTGATGTGACCACTTTCAAAAGCATGGTTGGGAGTTTGATGTTTCTCGCCAACACCAGACCAGATATTCAGTATGTTGTATCTCTTGTTTCTAGATTTATGGCTAACCCATCTGAGCTGCATTTGCAGGCAGCTAAATGAATTTTGATATATGTGAAAGGTACATTGGATTTTGGAATCCAGTACCATAAATGTAACACTATCAAGCTTGTAGGCTTCAGTGATAGTGATTGGGGTAGCAATATTGATGACATGAAGTCAACATTAGGAAACTGTTTTAGCCTTGGATCAGGACTAATAACTTGGAGTTCCAAAAAATAGACAGTAGTAGCACTATCTTCAACAGAAGCTGAGTATATAGCAGTTACTTATGCTAGTACTCAAGCCTTGTAGCTAAGGAAAGTACTAGAAGAGATTGGAGAACAGCAAAGTGGTCCGACTAGAATCTACTGTGACAACATCAGTGCCATTCAGTTGGCATATAATCCTGTCCACCATAGCAGAACAAAGCATTTTGATATGAAGTATCACTTCATCAGAGATATGGTGGAACATGAAATTGTTGAGCTTCAATATTGTCACACTTTGGAGAACGTCACTGACATCTTCACCAAGGCGATGACTAAAGCTCAATTTGTAAAGCTGAGAGACTATGTAGTTAGTCCTCTCAACTTTAAGGGGGATAATTTTGCAAGTGTGAATGGGGTTTTTCCATAAGAGGCTTAGAAAAATCCCTTTCCTAAGTCTAAGTGTGAAAGCTCCCTCATTTTTTTGGCACCCTTTGTTGGCAAAAATTTTCTATCCTAACTCCCCTCCTATCTTCCTCCTATATTCCCTCCTTATCCCTCCAACTCACTTTCTCCTTATCCCTCCTTCATCGACTTCTTCCTCCAACTCCATTTCCTACAGATATATATATTCACCATTATGTAATATTCTAAGGTTGGAAGAGGTGCAATTAAATTAAGTTTTTTCTACTGCTTTAATAAATTTTTTAATTTGTTTATTTTGCACCCGTTGGATCTCGGCCCAAAGGATCAGTGCGACGGGAACTACCCCCCGTGGTGTGGGTCCTATGGGACCCCTCAGGGCAGCTACTGCTAGCCCTCGCATCATGCCTGCTACCACCTCCCTCATCCAATCACCTATGACAAGATGATGTTGACTGCTTAGTACCACTATCCCTCGTTTGGCATGAAGATCCACCTCTAGGGGGCTCAGGTAACTGCCCATCGAGGCAGATAATCTCTCCCTCCAAATCCATCTGATGTAGAGACCAATCTACCATCTCCACCTGTGTCATCCATGGTAACCCCCTGGCCTCTCCACCACTATGTGTTGCCAAACCCAGATCTGTAATAGATAGCTACATCTGATCCCATTTTGCCTCCAGTAGTTGACCTCATATAGCTCCCCATAGAGCTACACCAGTAGCGTCTATCCCCATCTCAGGACCAAAGGCTCCTACATCGAACACTCCACCAGTCGACATACCACATCTAGTAGGTTCCATGGGAACCTCGCACCTGATGAGTCAGGTATTAGCATGTTGGAAATGAGGCCCATAAGAAATGCGTGCCTCACTCCCAACACCCCTCTCTCAAACCACCATCGAACCAGAATCTTGCCCATCTGGCAATCAATATCTAGCCTCTCCACTGGACCATCCACCCCCAAATCCTCCCCATGCCTGAAGTAGTGTGTCAGCACCACTATTCGTTGATCCCATGGTGTCATCTTGATCGGCAGTCTATTTATTGGAATCCTAAGAATCTGATAGACATCCTCCAAAGTGACTGTCATCTCCCCTATTGGGAGATGGAAAGTATTAGTCTGGGTATCCCACAAGTTGATCAAGGCCGTCAGGTAGGCCTGATACCCAATCACTGGCTCCATCTGATTCACCTACTTTATCCTAAGGGCATCAAGCCACTCCCAGTCAGCCATAGCTAGTGCCTCTCATGCTTCAGCAAAAATAGTCAACATGCGATATCGGCTCTTCACAACCTGTAACAGACAACAAAATAAGCACATTAGAATCATGAAAAACAGTGTACAGATACAAACAACATAAACGCAAAACAAAATTTAATTTGTCAACCTAGGGTTTTATACTCTCGAAATTGATAAATTCCTCCAAACATAGAAAAACTTAGAAATAACAAAACTTAATTTGTCAACCTAGGGTTTTATACTCTCAAATTGATAAATTCGAACAAAAAAACTATAATAAAAGAAAATAATAAAGAGGGAGTTCACTTACTGGTCTCACTTCAGCTCCTCCGCTCGATCCAATTCGTGCACTCATGGTGGCAGAAAAATTTTACAGTGCTTCGCTTCGTAGAATTGACCTCCTCCTCCTTAGAGCTCCAAATTGCCAAAAAAAACAAGTGCAAATGAGCCCAAAACCTAGTTTTGGCCTTTAAATAGGATTTTTGAGCCTGTAATCACTCCTCCATAGAATAAGCATTGTTAGTGCTCGTTCCACCCTTGAATGAATACTACACAGGAATTCATCCCACCCTAGAACGAATTCAGCACACAAATTTCAAAAATAGCAAAAAAATGCACAAAAATGCACCAAAAACAACAATAAACTTGTCCAATGAGAGTGCTTTTGCACTTGACATTCCGGGCATGCAAAACAGATGTCGGGGTCACAAATCCTCACTATCCTACTCCCTATTAAAGCTACCATAGTCGTACCACTCCATGAGAAGACGGATCTTCAAGAATTTCATCCCCAAACGGCGTCACCAAAAGGGGAAAAACCCAACCAAAAATAGCAATCGAGTTGCCGAATGAAGGTGCCTTCATGCTTGACATTCTTGGCATCCAAAATAGACATCGGAGTTATAAATCGTCACCATCCTACTCCCTAATAAGGCCACCATGGCTAGACTGCCCCACGAGAAGATGAATTTTTGACAATTTCAACTCCAAATGGCATCGCCAAAAGGGTTAACACCCACCAAAAATAGGTCCAAATGTCAAAAAACTACACACAATTCAAAGATAAATCTCTGAAGTCACACTTACCTAAGTCATATTGGGTCAAGTGACTCGTCACTTTTCTCATGTAGGTCATTCCCTCATCGATTCGTCGCTTAAGGGGGTAGTCACACTTAGTCACCAATCAACAAATACACACCCAATCATGGAATTGGCATGCATTCGAAGAATCACTAGCAAAGACAAATCACGCCCCTGCTTGGGGCAGTAAACAAGTAATAATCACAAGTTGATCAATCACTTGGCATTCATGAATCATGAACTCTAGATTCCCACAGACAAAAGGTTGCGCCCTTTGCCTATTCATGACTGATCAATGTCCAAGCTCAAGTAACACCTCACCGAAAAAGGTTAACACTTGAACTGAGTTCCTTCACTAGTCAGAAGCAAGGATTCAAGAATGCATTCTCTCTTCATACTTGGGGCATCAAAATTTGGTTAGGTTACTAAGAAACCATAATCATTTGTGCTTTGGTTATCTATTTTTGCTCGACGCTATGCCTTGCACAACGCATCCCAAAAAGGGGCATCTGTAGAAACCAAAACAACACCAATCCAATTATGTGACTGCAAACATTGATCACATTGGCACACACAACCCCAAGAGCAGCCCCCAGAGGTTAAATAGTGGTCCTAACCACTCTCACAGTAGTTTTGGAAGGTCAAAAATCAATTTGGCACCTTCATGCACTTTGCCCAATATCCGTTCCACCCAGGGATGAATTCAAAATGGGATTTGCTCCTCTCAAGGACGAATTCATAACTCACTCCAAGGTGGGGCGAATTGCATGTTTGACGTGTAAAAATTCAAATCTTGACAAATGGTAGGTCGAATCTACCACCTAACACCTCCTTCAGTTCATGGGAGCATGGGTGAGCATTTTTGAGCGTTATAGGTTGTTATAGGGGCAGTCATGAAGCCCCTAATCAGGGAGGAATCTTCCCTCCCCTGAAAGGGCATGGCTGCCATGTGGTGCCTCTGCATGCTCATCCCAAGAGACCTCCAGGTATATAAACTAATGAGTTTCCTCATCCCAAAATATACAGAGTAAGAGCAATTTGGAGCAACGAAGTGCTGTCATTTTATTTTCCCATACATCCTTGTGTGATTTGTGCCTTCTACATCCTTGATCTATTTTAGAGAGGAGGTCATTGGGTGACTATTGGAAGGTCGAATATTGAGCCCAAAACCCAAAATTTGGCCATAGAATACCACCCAATTTGTCGAAAACACCTTGTAAGAGATTTTGGACCCATCCCAAGTGGATTGGTGCCGAAATCAGGCCCCAAATGGTGGGCGGCCTGCCCGGGCGCCCCCACACTGCTGCAGGCCTAATCGTCCCTTTTAGGAATGATTGGGAATTTATGGTAGATTTTGCTTTCTACCATTTTCATTTTCTACATTCAATTCTATGATGCTTAGATAGGTTGTCATTTAAATTTTGTCTCATTTTGAACAATTTTGATCGTGTTTCTATATTTGTTCGCTCTTACTAACTTGCAGGTAGCATCATCAGATTCCCATTGATAGAGGTAAAATTGAGAAAATCCAACCATCTGGGTATTTCCAAAATGCCCCCAATTAGCTAACCCCAAGTTTACAGGTCTTTTGGAGCTCTCTAGGTCGGACATTTGGGACAGTACATTTTCAACATTTTGTTGCAGGTGAATTTGTCCCGCCTCGGAGTGAATTCAAATTGGTGAGGAATTTCTTGACTGTTCTTTTTACAGTGCCCTCCTGGTGATGCCCTGATGCCCCTGTCAAATTTTTAGAGCATTTGGATTCATTTTAGTCATAGTTTAATTCATTTTTCTCATCCATTTATCGCAGGCTTGGGGATTGAATGCTTTGTTTTATCCGCAGGTGCTATTGATTATCTTTTGTTTCTTTGAACACAGGATCAGAACATCGGAGGAGCAGCAAGAAATCAACATTCACAGACACAAGCGACGGTGACATTTTGGTCCGCCCATCTTACATGTGGGCACGCGGAAGAAGGAAGGCTATCCATGGATGTAACCAAGAGACGGATTTAACGCTCCTCACCCCTGAAAAGGGAGGATGCGAATTGTAATCAAGTTGTGAAATAAATCAATAAAAGAGAAGGGCTGTTATTTCATTTGGGTTTCAATTCATGCTTTCTCCATTTCATGCATTTTTAATTCGTAGGATTTAGTTTTAAGCTTAGTTTCATTTTTTGCATCGTGCTTGGAGTCTTTCCTTTCTTGTTTCCGTATCCTCATGCTTTCAAGGTCTAAATAATAAATCTATGTTATGAGAATAAATTTAGGAATGGATAAATAAATATAGATATTGTCTATGAATGGTAGGAAATGATGTAATTACAAACTATTCATGGATAAATATAAAAGAATATCATAAAATGATATAAAATTATTATCCTAGTATTTTTAAGATAGTCATGTGAGGCACTAATAAATTAGTAAAATAAGAGTAACTTCAATAATATTTTCATTTCTAAATACATTAGGTGATAAATGATGTGTAAATTTATATATTTCAAGAGATGAAAATGTAAGTCTTATAAATTTTTATACTATGTAAACAAATGTATTAAGGACTATTATGCTAAAAAACTTATGTATATATAATATGAACATCATGAATTTTTTGAGAAAACACTTATCTACTTGATAAACTTAATATTTTGACAAGTAAAACGGAGGATGTATATAACTACATATATACAATCCTAAATTTCATCCTTGTGGAGGAGATATTTACTTTTATTTAAATAATATAATCTAAAATATTTCTTAATTACATTTAATAAAATATGAATAATCATCTACAAATATTATAGTATTGAACATTACCATTAAACTATGTAGATTTGCTATAATATTATCATGATTAAAAAATATTAATTTTTGGTTATTAAAGAAAACAATGTTAGATTGTAATAAGATATGAGTCAAACTAAAACATATTAATTAAATCCAAATAATAATTAAACACTTATTGAAGGTGTTATAATACAACCTTATTCTAATTGCATGCCAAGAAATTCACTTATAAAGGTAAAATTATTGAAATATATAGATCTTAATGTTTTAGGGCCTTATAAGGATAATATCATCAATATACTTAACTAATAATTTTGTACTAGCAATTGTTTCTATTGGTTTAAAGCACTCCCATATTGATATAAAATTTACCTTTATTTAATTTTTTATGTTACATATAATTATAAATCCCTCCTAAATTGAATGCTTTGTTATTAACAATTTTATTAAATGCTTTATTATTATTAATTATTCTAAATGTTTCTATGCATTTTGTTTAAATTTCTTCTTTTTGGTAATATTTTTTAAAAGATATTTTTTTACATACAAATAACCTCCATATATGTTTCTTTTATGAAGATATTTGAGATAACCATTTTTAGAACTATCATTTGATCATACAATTCTTATTTATGTATAAATTATTTGATACAATAGGGATAAGCTTTACCAATATTGAATTGTAAAGTAAAATGTAAAGTATTTTATTGTGAGTCAAAAGGGAGTGTAATCTAGGAGTGGGCATTAATTTTTTTAATTTATTTAGATTTTTAAGGAGGATTAATAAATGTATTCTAGAGTGAAAGCATGGAGTGATTTTCCAAAAATGAGTGAATCTCTTTAGATATTTAAGGAAAAGTAAGAAATGAGTTCTAGAGTTAAAGCATGGAGTGAATTCCAACGAGTGAATCTCAACTTTCTTTGTTCCATATCTTTGGGAAAATGAAAAAATAAAGGATTATTGGCAAGAAAATTTAGATATTGTAATAAGAAATTTATTTTTCAAAGTTGTAACAAAAAGGATGCCTTAGTTTGGGATAAGAGATAAAGTGAATGTATGGCAATTATTATCCAAGTAGAAGATGTTATCCTAGAAGAAATTATCAAGGATGAGATGATAAAACATGAAATAATCATTCTTAAAAATAAAGAAATAATTTGTAAGTTCCATCAATAGTGACTAAGATTTTTATATATTGAAAATATAATCAAATGGATGCGTCGACTAAACTCAAGCCACTACATGAATTTTCTCATAATTTTCCAATTCAAAAATAAGAAAAAATAATGGGTGGTGAACCATGCTTTAAAGTGGAAGATGAACTATATTTATGACTAGTGTGGATTATGCTTTTAGTACTCCCATATTAGCTTAACAGTACGGATATTTTAAAAAATAAAAAATCCTCTAGAGGATTTCTTTCAAGAGGTACCAAATACTAATAAGAAAATACATGTTATATATACTTAAACATGTATGTCCATGCATATTTTAAAAAATTTCCACAACTACATGCAGATTGAATTTAAACCAAGAGAATGGAATTAACAAGTGTCTTATGAAGCTATTAAATTCTAATATCATAAATTTCATGAGACTATAAATTTAAAAGTGAAAATAATAGATAAAGAAATAAAAATGTTTAGGCTTGAGACAAAATTCAAGATGAAGCAAGGATAGCATACTATAGTAGAATATGAAGGATATTAAGGATTTTTCACTTTGAAGAAATCCCCTTAAAATAATTATATGGAAAAGCTTATCATTGTCTACTTAGATTAACCATCAAAGAAACAAAGAAGGATACAAGGGATGAAGAAGTACTATGCACATGTTCAAATTTAGAAGAAATTAAAAGGTGTAAATAAATATGTGCCGGAAAAATTTAATGCGAAGGAGGCAAAAGAGATCAAGCCTAATTAAGGTAAAACCCAGGTGTTGTAGGTGAGTTGGAGAGGAGAGGTAAATCCTCCAAGGGAGGTCCCAGGTTCAAATCTCCACCCTACCAAAAAGCTGAATTGGGTATCCAAAATCCAATTGATAATGTTGGTGTGAGCAGGGTCGGGTGCGACTCCTAGGTGACTTTGATAGTGTAGAACCCCATGTTCGTGGTCTCTCAGACCAATGCGGACCCGCAAGGGGTTTTTCACTAAAAAAAAAAATTAAGGTAAATCATCTTTACTTTCCTCAAGTAGTATAATCCTCTCCTTATAATAAGAATACAAATAGTGTAGAGCTTATCCTTTATACTTTGGGTTTTAAGGGATAACATAGTAAATAAATGAGTATGGAGGATATCTAAGGAAATGTAGGACCTTTTAGTAAAGCATACGAAATTAATTACTATGGAGGGACATCCTTGCACTTTAGTATTTTCAAAGAAACATAAAGAATAAAGTGTTCATGAGGCTATTCCTTGTACTTTAGATTCTTTAGGCAACATTAATCTAAGCATCACAATGATTACAATTTAGGGTTTCAAAAATAGCATAATAAAGAATAAAGTATGTATTATATACACAAAAAGTTAAGGTTTTTGAGGAAAAAAACAAAAAAGTATTACGGAGAATTATTTTTGTACTTTAAGATTTCAAAGGAAATATAACATATTTTTTTGGGCTATTCCTTGCAATTCAAGTCCATGTTGAAATATGTGGTGGTTAAGATTCACTTAAGGCCACAATTGAATTTGTATCATACTATTTATACATGCATTTTGGGCCTTTGTACACCTTGTACAAGTGAATACTCTATTATTTAACTTAAAGGTTAGTTCCTTAACCTTGATATAAAGATATATTGTAATTGGGTGTAAATACCCCATCATACCAACCATTTTCCTATCGTTAGATTGCATTCTATTTTAATTTAGTGAGATAATTTTTTATCTATGGGAATCCTCTTATATTACATGTGTTGCTTTCTATGCATTACTTTCAACATTTATAGGTAATGTGTTGATTCCATTTATTTCTAGAAGCTACTGTAAAATAGAATATGGTTTTAGAGAGAGTGTGAATCTCCACTACTTGATTGTTTATCTTTAGCAAACCAACTTCTATATTATGTCCTAAGGGTAAAATGGAGATGATATCATAATGACAAAGACACATATGCAGATGATGTGGTAGACCTTGATGACATAGAAATTTATGATGATGTAGTATTTAAAGATGATATGGATCTAGTGAAGACAAGGCATATGATGATGTGGTGCATCATGACATAGAACCTAGTACTATTCCTTATGATGATGAAGTGGTAGGTTATATGGTAGCTGACATGGCACTCATTGATGTGTTACATGATGATGTGATGGGTGGTAATGTGGTAGGAGGTTTTATGGTAGGGGTAAATATATTCGATGTCAATATGATAGGAAAATTCCATGTGGAGGATATAAAATAGGTTTCACAAATCAAAATTTGTCAACTCATCAAACCCATTTGTGGTATAATCATACAATTAGCAATAGATGTAGCACAACATAAATTTTAGAGTAAAATAAAAATAGTAACAAGTGACATCCACTAGTTTATAGGTTGTAAAGTGATTCAAAGCATGGCAAGTGATATAGTCTAATTTGTTAGCATACTACCTACTGGATTGCTTGATCAACACCTAGTTGGAAACCCCTTATTTTTGGTAGTGACAAGTGGCATCACCCCACTTATCAATATACTACTTAGTTAATGCCTATTTGGAACCCCTTAGCCACACCCACACCCATATGTGGTAGCATCACATTCCTTATAGGTACATTTTTTTCAAATATTCAAAATTTTTGGAGGTATTTTATGTGATTTTTAGGCCAAAAATTTGAAGACTATAACTTTTGCAAATGGGACTAGATGACCTAATTATCATACCTCACATGGAACGAAATAGTAGGGGAAGCAACTTAATTGAACTTCCTCCAATTTTTTTTACAACGCCAGTTCCTTATCAGATGTGATCTTCAACACTCTCTATTATAGTATAACCTACCTATATTCTGATGCATAGAGAAAAAGGGAAATATAAACCCTAGGAAATAGAGGAAAATAAAATCCTAAGATAAAAAATGGTGATACACCAAGATCATAATATTCTTCTACATAAAAGTGAGATAAATGAGCACATGAACCTTTTGCATTCATAGTTCAAAGTGAACACTTTCTCTTCTTGACAAGCATGGTTATACATAGATTGCACATACAAGAAACATAAAAAAATAAAGTTTTCATGACATCTTATACATGAACATAAATATATATGCACATAATAAACAAGATAGAAAAAACCTAATAGTTGTTGCTTCTAGTATATATACATACATACATACCAATATCGTAAATCATGCTAGAAATGAAGGCTCAAAATTTTACCTACAAAACCACTCAAAGTTTGATTCTGAACTATTATACAAAATTAAACAAAGAGAGAATTGTAAATGGCAACTAACTAATGCTTTACAATGCCTAAACTACTACTATTTATAGATAAAATTGGGATATTTTCCCTCTAAAGCTTGTGTAGGAATTCATATAATATCCTCCTTACTACTACCTTGATCTAGTTCATATTACATCGTTCTAGTCATTCAATGACTCTAAATCTAGAATCATAAATCACGAGCTCAACTACTACTAGCAATTTGAACTATCATCCTAGGGATCTTAAAAATTGAGCATAACCATCTTATACAATAAATATTATAAAATTTAGGAATACTTTTTGTTTTAAGTACTATATTTCTACCTTCATTAGGCCAACCAATTTCTTGGATTGTTGATCCCAAGTGATATTTAAATTCTTTCAGTATTGGCTTATTGGTTCAACTCATTTTATATTTCTACCTTCATTAAGTGATATTTAAATTCTTTCAGTAGTGGCTTATTAGTTCAACTCATTTTCCATTTTAGGAGCTTGTGTAGTGACATTGATGTCTTAGAATTTGATCTTCCTCATATCAATCACTTTGGAATATCTAATTGTTCTTCTTTGTTGGCCATTTCTTCATTATGACTACTTCTTGGAGTCTTTTTTTCTTTTATTAGCTTCCCTTTATCTTCCAAAGTTATGCAAGCCATTAATCTTCAAATAGATGATTTTCAAAATATGTTCTCATCTCCTTGCATTGAAATCTTATAAACTTCCATGGCCAACCTAGACTTTTGTTATAAGGTTTGTAGAAGTCTTTTATTTTTCCCTCTTGTCAGACCTTTTGGATGTTATTTCTCTCAGAACCTTTTGTTTTATCCACCTTCAAAATTTTCTTGTGACTCATGGTCTGATTTATTAAACTTTTCTTATATTTTCTCCAAAACTTTTATGACTTTTAGTCTTCAAATATTTTTTTCTTCTTGCACTCCTCATAACATCTTTACCATTTTTTATTTTCAGACTTTTTAGGCCATGTAGACTATTAGAACTTTTTCCTTTCTTTATTTATCAAAATTTTTATAAAAGGGTGCCAACCCTTGCTTGGAATTTTTTTGATCACATTGGTTTTATGCTTCTTTCTCTAGATTTCACTTGTTTTACCTTGGATTTGATTTTTTTTAAATATCGTCTAAGGCAAAATAAATTGAGTGTAGTAAAAATTCACTATAGGAAGCATTTTAAACCCCATTTTTTTTTTAAGTCCATTATTTGTTTATATATTTACATTAGTATAATTATTTTTGGCCATAATCATATGTAGAATTTTGTACTTTTGTAATAAAATTATGATCAGTATATTCCCTTGCTAAATAATCCAAACTATGACTCTTAGAAAATGAAATATGAATCTCTAATCCAAAGTAATGGGATTTCTTAGGTATGTAAATGAGAAGACTTGAGAGTCTATTTATAAAGAGAAAACATAGTCATTTAGGTATAAGAAGGATTAGGCTCTTCGTATGATATATCTCCATGTTAATAGAAACTATAAAAACCATGTTAGTAGCATTATGGATCCCAAATAATTATTTGATAAATTTTAAGGGTTGTGTGATTGTATTTATTCCATAGAAATCAACAAATTGGAGGTAAAGCATGCTACCTTGACTATGGACTCTTTTGAGACTATTTATCAGTATATAAGCTAGTTTAAGAAGTTAAAATATGATATCTAGACTTCTAGATACATTACAAAGCATATAGGATAGGATTAAGAAACTATGAATAGTTAGAAAAATATTGAAATTACTAATATTATGTTCAATAACATCTTAGAGTAACATGAGATATTTTTTATGTTTGATATGCTTCATGTCTACTTTCTACTTTCTCCCCTTCTATTGATGACATGTTGAAATATCTTCTTGATCATTTGGCTAGGAACAATGGCATAAGGATCATGATAACACAAAATAAGTTATTAAGACTAAGGCTGAAAAGAAGTAGAAATAAAATGAAAATACTAATAAGCCCTTAAAAGGGTTAACTTGTGAGTTCTATATGAAGAAAGGACACAAAAAAATGTTTTCTAGGTTAAAATTAAGAAGCTTGATATAGTAGCCAAAAAGGGGAGTTTTAATTATAATATCTTCTATTCATAGGATGAATATAATCACAATGGTGAACCTTATAATGTTATATGGTTGTTAATTAAACATATTGGGCATCTACATATTTTTATGAGTGTATTGTATATTAAGGAGAAACAAGAAACATAACCAAGCATCAACTCCTTCTACATGATCATAGCACACTACATTTAAGAGAGAGTGTTATCATTTGAGATTATTATTCTATATATGTGGTAGGTTGTGGTGAGGTTAGTGTTATCCCCAATCCTTTATTTATTTATTACATCACCTATACAAATAAAATATACAATTTTAGCATAATAAATGGGTGATCAAGGATATTAATGATGGATTCAATATAATTTCCTTGAGATATTAGAGTGAACCAGATTAGGTGTATAGACTAGGTGATAGACAAACTCTCCCTATTTATTTCCCTTGGAAGAAATATTTATGGAAATAGTAGTACAAGCAGATGAGAAGAATCAATAATGAAATTATAGAGTTGAGAATCTTAGCAATGGGTCACTAAGGTACATGAGTTATCATCAGATGAACATTGGACTTACATTTCTTTCTTGAGTGGTTCATGTGAAGGATGCATTTTGGGGAAGCATCATATATATTATTTTATAAAAGGAATATCAAGACATACCGCATAATCCTTGGATCTCATTCATAGTAATATATGTTGAGCCATAGGTACACCGTAAATTTCTAGAAATAGTTACTTTTTATTTTATAAATGATTTCTCTTCGTATGTATGGTTGTATACTATTCATACCAAAGATAAGAATTTTGATATATTCAAAGTATTTAATCACTAATAGAAAATTATATAGAAATAAATATCACATGTCTTAGAATATATAAGAGAGCTAAGTAAATGAGCAATGTTTTCTTGAATTTTTTTACTCTTCATTGTATTTTCTTTCAAAATATTATTTGTTATAATCTAGAGAAAAATAGGATAGATGAGAGGAAAAACATAGTGATTATGAATATGGCTTGTTTCATAAATCATGCTAAGGTGATGTAGCATAAATTATGGGGTGAATCCATCATATATGTAATATACATCATCAATAGAGTCACTAGTAAAGTAGTTTAGGCTATGACATCCATTGAGAGGTTGAAATGATAAGCCTAATATATCTCAATTTTGTATCTTTGGATATCAAAAATGGTCTCACATTACCAAATATATTCAAAAGGAGGCATATAATAATTATAAATATACTTTTATGGTGAATTTTGATGTCTTTAGAGTATATCATCTTTATGTTTCTTAAATAATTAATGTTATTATATGGAGGGAGGTAATTTGTGATGAAGTTATTATAAAAACTTTGTCTAGTTCTCCATTTGAGATTTTGAAAGAAGATCATAATGTTTATCTAATTACTCTAGTAGATTATTAAAATATTCTTAAGGGCCCTATAACTATTGGGTCTTCCTCTTCCTCTTCTATTGAAGAGCCTATGCCTATATATTTGATCCCTACTATAGTAGCACCATATTCAACACCTTTAGTCTTAGATTATGGGAATGTTGATCTTGACACATCATTTTCTTATGCCATAGCATTGGATGATGACGTAGATTGTGAATATGATTTTGATACTTTAAGTTTAGCTTCTAATGTGATTCCATCTTAGGATGTGCCTAGATATTCTAAATTTCATCCAATATCCTAATAGCTTTTATTTAATTAAATATATAAATGTATTATTCTCATAGAAATATTATGTAATTTTTTTACAAAGGCACATGCATATGTGTGTAGTAGCTCGACTACTACATTATAATTCCTCCAAAGAATTAGTCATGAAATGTAAAGAAAATAAATTTTGAAAAACCAAGAACAATATTACAAAATAATAAGATTTATAAAATTAGCAAAATTTGGCTATCTCCAAAGAGGATCGATTTGCTCAAGTGGGTTGATTTGCTCAATAGGGCCAATTTTCTCAAGTGGGCTGATTTGCTCAATAGGGCCAATTTTCTCAAGTGGGTTGACTCACTCTAATAGTGGAGAAATTCATTACAACAGTGGAGAAATTTTCTCATTAGTAGAGCAGGTAGGACAAGTGTGTATGGATGTCAAGGAGTTCGAAATAAAACAAATCTTTATATTTTTGTGGCATCATAACTCATTTTAAAAGGATTCTAGGCTATTTAGAAGAATAAATAGAGCTATGAAACTTTTGGAGGTGCAAAATTTTTCTAAGGATACCCCCAAATCATTAATTTTACTAGGATTAAGAATTTCTCACCCAATGTAGCTTAGGGGTTAATTATTCCTATAAATAGGAGGCATGGGATCTATTGTAAACATCTTTTACCCTTGAGGAAGTCAAAACTATACTTTGTGAAACAAAAATTTTAATTTTTCTTTATGAGATTAATGAAAAATTGATGCCTTTTGCTTTCCATCAGTGGTGCCACCCTTTTGTATTGTGGAATGTACACCAATTGTGATGTTGCCCTTTTGTCCATCTTGTCATTCCTATCGTAAAATCAACTCATGTGAATGGAAATACACTATTGTTATTCAATTTTCTTACATGTTTATTTATCACACATTCTTATTTCTATTGTTACATCCATATTTACTCTAGTCGCTTGCACCCTAAGATTACCAATTGTTTTTTATACATTTTATTTTTTGCATTTACTTTTTGTATTTAAATTTATTTCATTTAATTTCATACAATTAGATTATATTAGATTAGATTAATTTGATATTATGGATAATCATCCTTTTGCTTTAGTATTTCTTGGGCAACATTAAAAAGAAAGTGTATATGAGTTTTTCAAATGTACTTTAATTTTTTTAGGGTAGCATAAACATAAGTTTTATAATTATTGCACTTTAGGGTTTTAGGAGAAGCATAAAAAAATAGAGTATACATAATATTCATGAAAATTGAGATTATTGGGACAACATAAAAAATTAAGTACTATGATGGATGATTCTTGATGTTTAGATTTTTAAGAGAAATATAAATGTTTCCATCAAAGGAAGAGTTGGTTTTAATATATTAAGTGAAGAGATATGTTGAGTGCCATAGTTGATGCTCTAAAATAGCTTTACATCATCCCTTGATAAAATTTGATAATGCTTTACTTATATTATTTCTCCTCCTTGATGAGTAAATAGCCACCATTACATTAGCTTCCAATTATGAAAAAAGGTAGTTGAGTTGGTCAAGCATATACCACTTTTCTTGTGAATGAAATTGACCATATTTTATAACCTTGATAGGTTTTTTACCTTAGCAAGCAATTTTATTGGTAATATTGATCAACTTATATATAGTGATGGGTCAAAACCATGCCAGGTCAAATGGGTGTTGTATTATCATGGGATCTAGTATAGAAGGTAGGCACAACTTAAGAAATTTTGCTTGAAATATTGTATGCATCTTTAAGTATGACAATAGCTTGAGAATAAAAATGTTATCCCATTTCTAACACTAAATGCTATAAAAATTCTAATTTAGCTATTTGATATTCCAATAGAAGCATTTCTTCTTTAGATGGAGCTAAAAATTATCCCTAATCTAGAACATGTGCAATGTCCTATGTTAATCATGTCACTCCTTGTACTTCTATTTTTAGAACTATACGATCTATTGAATTTGTGTTTGGGTGTTCTACACTTGTCGTAAGAACCTTTTTACTTTGTTAGCTTTCTTGGCTTGATTTGCCATTATAACACCAACCAGTATGTGGAAGATGATATCCACTAAGTTACTAGGATAGAACACAATCATTCTTGAAATGGATTGTGCTCTATAAAGGAATGAATAATATATTTTACAAGTGGTAAATGTATGGTAGAATCATCCCACATGCATGGGTGGTTGTGGTAATACATCCCTAGTAGGTGTACCAAAATTCTATCGACCACCTTGGTTTACCCATCAATCATGAAAAACAATGGAATATTGGAGTTTGGTGTCGAAGAGCATCCATATATGACAATAGAAGTTGCTTAGAAACCAAATTTGACTATAGAAAATAATTTATTTAGATAGACCAAAGTGAACCTAGACCTAGTGAAATAATAGATGAGCAATATCCAAAGCATAAATGCTCTTTTTGCATAAAACTATAATAGTGATATTGTTGAACATATCCATCACCATGAATATAAAATTTTGTTTGTGTATTATGGTTGATAACCCTAACATAAAATCCATGGATATGGACTTCCAAGGATTGGAAGGTACTTCTAATGTTATGTAGATCTTAATTTTCTTATTTTTTTGGTTTTTTAATATTATATGATTTACAATTTTTTTATTTAAAACTTTACTTCATGGCATATGTGTAGTTAATGAAAGTATCATTATAGTATCACAAGCGATTTTACTTATACCAATATGTTGAATCACTTGGAATAATGAGTGTCTTTCTTGAAAGTTGGTCTAATTCACTAGATAGAACACAAATATTTCCAAGATAGTACAATAACAAATCCCAAAAATGATGGTTTAATATTGACTTAACTTTTTACAATTGACAATAAATGTCAATTAAGTTAGTATTGAGGGATATAACACCTACTAGTGATTTTGATACTTTATGTTTAGCTTCTAATGTGCTTCCATATTAGGATGTGCCTAGAACTTCCAAAGTTCATCCAATAGCCTAATAGCTTTTATTTCATTAAATATATAAATGTGTTATTCTCATAGAAATATTATGTAACTTTTTTACAAAGGCACATGCATATGCATGTAGTAGCTTGACTACTACATTCTAATTACTCTAAAGAATTAGTCATGAAATAAAAAGAAATTAATTTTGCAAAACCAATAACAATATTACAAAATAATAAGATTTATAAAAATTAGTAAAATATGGCTATCTCCAAAGAGGTGTGACTTGCTCAAGTGGTATGATTTTCTCAATAGGTCCAATTTTCTCAAGTGGATTGACTCACTCTAATAGTGGAGAAATTCACTACAATAGTGGAGCAATTTTCTCATTAGTAGAGCAGGTAGGACAAGTGTGTATGGATGTCGAGGAGTTGGAAAGAAAATAAATATTTATATTTTTATGATATCATAAATGATTTAAAAAGGATTCTAAGGTATTTATAAGAATAAATAGAGCTATGAAATTTTTGGAGGTGCATCATTTTGCTAAGGATACCCCAAAATTATTACTTTTACTGGGATTAAGAATTTATCACCCAATGTAACTTAGGGATTAATTATTCCTATAAATAGGAGGTATGGGCTCTATTGTAAACATCGTTTTCCATTGAGGAAGTCAAAAATATACTTTGTGAAACCAAAATTATGATTTTTCTTTATGATATCAATGAAAAATTGGTGTCTTTTTCTTTCCATCAGTGGTGCCACCCTTTTGGATTGTGTAATGTACACCAATTGTGATGTTGCCCTTTTGTCCATATTGTTATTCCTATCTTAAACTCAACTCATGTGAATGGGAATACACTATTGTTATTCAATTTTCTTATGTGTTGGTTTATCACACATTCTTATTTCTAATGTTACATCTGTATTTACTCTAGTATCTTGCACCCTAAGATTACCAATTTTCTTTTATATATTTTATTTTTGTATTTACTTTTTGTATTTAAATTTATTGCATTTAATTTCATACAATTATATTATATTAGATTAGCTTAATTTGATATTATGGATAATAATCCTTTTGCTTTAGGATTTCTTGGGCAACATAAAGAAGAAAGTTTTTATGAGTCTGTCACATGTACTTCAGATTTTTTAGGGTATCATAAACATAATTTTTATAATTATTGCACTTTAGGGTTTTAAGAGAAACTTAAAAAATAGAGTATACATGATATTCATGAAAATTGAGGTTATTGGGACAATATAAAAATTTAATTACTATGATGGATGATTATTAATCTTTAGGTTTTTAAGGGAAATATAAATGTTTCCATCAAAGTAAGAGTTGGTGTTAATCTAGTAAGTGAAGAGATAGGTTGTGTGGCATAGTTGATTCTCTAAGATAGCTTTGCATCATGCCTTGATAAACTTTGACAATGCTTTACTTAGATTATTTCTCCTCCTTGAGGAGTAAATAGCCACCATTGCATTAGATTCCAATTATAAAAAAAGTGGCTGAGTTGGTCAAGCATATACCACTTTGCTTGTGAATGAAATTGACACTATTTTGCAACCTCGGTAGTTTTTATTACCTTAGCAAGTAATTTTAATGGTAATATTGATCAAATTGTTTTTAGTGATGGGTTACAACCATGCAAGGTCTAGATCAAATGGGTGTTGTATTATCATGGGATCTAGTACAGAAGGTAGGTAAAACTTAATAAATTTTATTTGAAATATTGGATGCATCTTTAAGCATGCCAGTAGCTTGAGAATAAAAATGCTATCCCATTTCTAACACTAGATTCTATAAATATTATAATTTAATGGTTTTATATTCCAATAGAAGCATTTATTCTTTAGGTAGATCTAAACCTTATCCCCAATCTAGAACGTGTGCAATATCTTATATTAATCATGATACTCCTTATATTTCTATTGTTAGAACTATACGATCTATTGAATTTGATTTTGGGTGTTCTAAAATTTTTGTAAGAACCTTTTTACTTTGTTAGCTTCCCTATCTTGAGTTGCCATCATAGCACTAACCAATATATAGAAGATGATATCCACTACGTTACTAGGAAAAAACACAATCATTCTTGAAATGGGTTGTGCTTTATAAAGGAATGAATAATATATGATACAAGTGGTAAATATATGTTAGAATCATCCCATATCCATGGGTGGTTGTGGTCATACATACCTAGTATGTGTACCAACATTCTATCGACCACCTTGGTTTACCCATCAATCAAGAAAAACTATGGAATTTTGGAGTTTGGTGTTCAAGAGAATCCATAGATGGAAATAGAAGTTGATTAGAAACCAACTTTGACTATATAAAATAATTTATTCAGATAGACCAAAGTGAACCTAGACCTAGTGAAAGAATAGATGAGTAATCTCTAAAGCATCAATGCTCTTTGTGCATGAAACTATGATAGTCATCTTGTTGAACATATCCATGACCATGAAGATCGAATCTTGTTTTTTATATATGGTTGATAACCATAAGAGAAAATCCATAGATATGGACTTCCAAGGCTTGGAAGGTACTTCTAATGTTATGTAGAGCTTAATTTTCTTGTTTTTTATATTTATAATAGTATATGATTTGCAATTTTTTGATTTAAAACTTTACTTATTGGCATATGTGTAGTGAATGAATGTATGTTTATAGCACCACAAGCGACTTTACTTATACCAATATGTTGAATCACTTGGAATAATGAGTGTATTAAATGAATAGATGGTCTAATTCACTAGACGAAACACAAATATTTCCAAGATAGATAACAAATACCAAAGATGATGGTCTAATATTGACTTAATTTTTTGCAATTGGCGATAAATGTCAATTAGGTTAGTACTGATGGATATAATACCTACTATTGATTTTGATACTAGTGACTTAATTTTTTTTAATTGGCAATAAATGCCAATAGAGTATGCATAATATTCATGAGAATTGAGGTTATTGTGACAATATAAAAATTTAAGTACTATGATGGATGATTTTTGATCTTTAGGTTTTTAAGGAAAATAGAAATGTTTCCATCAAGGTAAGATTTGGTGTTAATCTAGCAGGGGATGCCCCTACTAGGGTGCAGTGCTCACAAGGATTTGTATCCGTGGTGGAGAAAGCGAAGAGACTGACCTATATTTATAGTGTTAGCAAGTCTATTTGGTCTTTCCCCTTAAAGAAACAAAGAATATGGAAGAAGAAATCATTCGCTTCCCCATTGGTCAAGGAAGTTGTTGCTCCTTTGGTGGCTCTTTGAAATTCAGCTCCCCCTCTTTCCTCCCCTCAGTTGCTGCCTATGGTTAGGGAGGAGGAGTTGGTCAAACCATTGTATTCAAATATTGCAATGGAGAATTCTAATAGGCTAGAGGTGAACTTGATTCTGGAAGTCAATCTGGTGGAGGCTTCTATCCCCTTAGACAACTCTTTCAAGTGTCTAAATGCTCTGGCAAAAGACTTGGGTCCATTGTACTCTAAAGCCCAGATGGTGACCCCAGTGGGATCCTTAAGGGAATGCCCACAATCCTCAGTGGCTCATTGTCTATCCTTCTCTCCTAGAAAGGCCAATGATGTGGATGGTCATTCCCCCTCTATGGTAATAAATGAAGCTTTAATGATAGATGTGGCTCTTGCTTCCTCGTCTCCTCAATCGGTGGTAATGGAGAAGGGCTATCCTGACCCTAAAATCCTCAGTCATAGAAGACATTTGATGGATTTGGCCAAGGCCTATAAACCTGGAAGGTCCGTTTCTAAAGTAATAAGTAAAATAAATGCCAATGAGTCTATGGCCAACGAAGGTCAATATAAACTAGTTTTGAAAATTGGTGAAGGTAAAAAATGATTGAGCTTGGATGGTTTCTTGAGCTTGTCGGTAGGTGGTGGAAATAATGTGAGTTCCCCCTTCCCATGAAAATTTGCTCATGGAACATAAGAGGGATTAATAGCTCCTCTAAGAAGCGCTTATTAGCATCCCTGAGAAGATAATTGGCCCCTGATCTGTTATGGATTCAAGAATAAAAGCTTGAGGCTGAGTCATGGAGATTGATCCAAAGGGAAGTATGGAAGGACTCAAGTTTCATGGCCAGTGAAGTTGTGGGAACAATGGTGGACTCCTTTTTTTTTTAAATTCACATAAATTTGATGGGCATGTAATCTCTACTTCATGTAGAGTGATAAATATTCTTTTTTGATGCAACAAAATCCAAAGGCATTAGGTGGTCTCCAATATCTATGCTCTGAATTCCACTTATGAAAGGAGAGATTTATGGCAGTTGTTGCTAGAAATGCATCAAACCTTCATTCATGAATATTGGTTAGTGATTGGAGATTTTAACTCCCCTCTATATCCTTCGAAGAGAAGGTGTGGAAGTGGCCCTGAAGAGTGCAATATTGCTGACCTGGCAGATTTCATATCTTCCATAGAATTACGAGATATGGATTTGAAAGGGGGGCATTTTACATGGAGTAACAAGAGGGCAGGTAATAGTTTGATCTTGATCTAGCTGGATAGAGTGCTAGTTTCATCTAGAATTATTTATTTATTTGGGGATGCGATGCTTTCCACCTTGCCCAGAGTGGGCTTAGATAATAATCCTCTCCTTTTGGAGACTATTGAAAACTCTTTTTTTATTCTGAAACCCTTTCACTTTGAAGCAATGTGGTGCAACTTCCCTAACTTTGAAGATTGCGTGAAAAATGGTTGGATGAGGAAGCACCGAGATTGGGAATTTTTAAAGTTGTCTTTAAAATTTGAAAGCTTCATCATAAATTAAAATGGTGGAAGAAAAACGTGTATGGTAATATCTTTAGGGAGATGGAATATTTAAAAAATAAGGGCGCTAAAATAGAGAAAAATATTGAGGCACAAGGACTCAATGAGGTGTTATTAATGGAGGAAAGGGAGTGCTTAGCCAATTATCATAACAAATAAGTGGATATCAAGTTGCAGTGGAAGCATAAAATGAGAGAATTATAGCCAAGAGAAGGTAATAAGAATATATAGTTCTTTCATACGTCCACCATGCGACGAAGGAGTAGGAATAGAATAGTGGAGATTATTAAGGAGGATGGCAGCTCTATCAAGAAGAGTGAGGAAATTCGATTGGAGGCTATCAATTTCTTCAGTTCTATTCTTGGTTCCCCCCTGGATCGAGATTTGGCAGTGGAATGTATTATGTTAGATTTCATTTCTATGTTGGTGATGGAGGAAATGAATGCGGGTTTGGAGGCCCCGCTCATAGATGATGAAATATTTGATGCTGTTAAGGAGTTGGGGTCTTTAAAGGCTCTAGGGCCTAATGGATTTCCTCCATTTTTATTTCATAAATATTGGAATATTTGCGAGTCTGAGGTGGCAAAGGCTCTGAGAGAAACGCAAAGATAGATGAAGATTTCTAAATCCCTAAATGCCATGTTTATTGCATTAATTATGAAAAAGTATTTTGCCTCGTCATTTAAGGATTTTGGACCAATCAGTCTGTGCAATTATTTATATAAATTTCTCTCTAATGCTCTGTCTAACAGACTCAAGGGGCTACTTTCAAATTTCATTGATATGGGTCAGAGCACCTTTGTACCGGGTAGACAAATCTTAGATGGTGCTATTGTCATGCATGAGCTTCTTCATTCGATCAAGTACAGTGGTAGAGAGGATTTCCTTTTAAAGCTCAACATCAGTAATGCTTATGATAAAGTGACGTGGCCATTCTTACAAGAGGTTATGAGGAAGTTTGGCTTTACTGATCGATGGGTCACCCAAGCATTGGTGCTCCATTCTAGTGAACGGATTGGTGTCTTGCTTTTTTAAGTATCACCATGGTTTGAGGCAAGGTGATCCACTTTCCCCCTTCCTCTTCCTCTTTGTGGTGGAGGCTTTGAGGAGAGTGATTGGAAGGTTGAGCAAGGAGGTGGGTCTGCGTCCAGCTCTTCCATATCCGCCTGTATCTCATCACCAATTTGTTGACGATACTCTAATTGCTAGTGGTGTTTCAATATTTTTTTCCTGGGATATTAAAAATATCTTAGTGTTATGAGAGGGCTTTTGGTCAGGATATAAACTTTACGAAGATATTTCTCTACTTTGTTAACACTCCAAAAGCCAGGAAATAAAATATTATGAATATAATCAATTGTAGGATTGTCACATTACCAGCGACCTATTTTGGACTACCTCTCTTCATGGGGAGAATGAAAGACTCACTATGGGACCCTTTGATTGAAATAATACAACGTAAAATAGCCTCTTGGAAAGGGGTGTTGCTGAGCCAAGCAGGGAAGGTGATACTTTTTCAAAGCATGTTGTAGAGTATACCCATTTATTTCATGTCCTTATTCATGCTCCCTGCTAAAGTAATAGATAAAATTGATCGTATTTGTAAAATGTTCCTTTGGATTGGATTGGATTTAAAAGGTAAGTATCACTTGGTCACTTGGGATCATATTTGCAAGAGGAGAAAGGACGGGGGTCTTAATTTTAAAAGAGTAGCATTTATGAATAAAGCCTTGGTTGGTAAATCAAGGTGGTTGGTTGCTTCAACGTCGAGAGACCTTGGTGTTCTATCCTTAAAGTGAAATACAGATTTAATTCTTTCTTGTCAGACAATCTCTCCCCGAGAGGCTCCATTTTTTGGAGAATCTTAACGAAGATTAGGAACTTTGTGAAGGCTAAAAGCAGGTGGATCATTGGTTATGGGAGAAACGTCAAGGTTTGGAAAGACCATTTGTTGAGGGAAGAGTTGTTATTAGATGACCCAAATCTTAGGGGTCTTGCTTTGAAAGCGATGGAGGAAGGCAAAATTTGGGTTTCCCAATATATGCCTATTATAAATGGTAGGCGTTCATGGAATTCTAATCCCTATATGGTGTCCAACCAAAACGATTTCGTCAGTTGGCATAGATTTTTAGTGGAACTTAATAAGTATGTGATCAGAAGGATGATTCCAGAGACCGTTTGATTTGGAGCGGGGAAGCTGAAGGTGATTTTACTGTGAAATCAGAATATTCCTTCCTTATCCCGGAAGATGAGGCTCCTTTTCCAGTGAATCTTATTTGGATTAAAAGACTAATCCCAAAGATCAATATTTATTTCTGGCTAGCGGCTCAAAATAAAATACTTTATTTGGATAATATTTGAAAGAGGAGTCACATTATGGTGAAAATATGCTATCTGTGCAAATCGGACTGGGAATCCATGCAACATCTGCTCCTCAGCTACCCATTCACATGGTAGGTATTTATGTTTATTTTTAATTGGTTTAACATTTATTGGGTGTTTCCAGGTATGTTTATGGACAACATCCTTCAATGGTGTTCGTCTTTCATGTCCCAATGGCTATCTTGGTTGTGGAAAATTATGCTTCCTCATGTGTGGTGGGGGGTGTGGAAAGAATGAAATACATGTGCTTTTAATAATGTTGAGACCGATGTTGTAAGGGTGGGTACGAAGATCATTAATAAAGCATCAGAGAATGTCTTGGCTGCATTTGTGGGTAAACATCCCAAGGCACCCTCCTGATCTGACGAACTTCATTTGGAATTTAAATTGGGTTGGAGACCTCTTTCTCGGACCCCCCCAAACCTGATGCTAGAGCAAGAATTAAGTGGGTCCATCCGACTCCCAATTATCTAAAACTTAACTTCGAGGGGGCCTCAAAGGGTAACCTCAACAAGTCTAGAGTAGGTAGCATTGTGCAAAACAAGAATGGTGACATCCTCATGGCATTTTCTGAACCCCTTGATTCCCAATATTCACACTTCGTGCAGGCCCATGCAACTTATATGGGGGTGAAATTGTTAGCAGATGCTGGCTGTCAGAATGTGTAAATCGAAGGTGACATATTGAACATAATCAACATGCTCAAAGGGGAGTGTACACCTAGCTAGAATTTTCTCAATATTATTTCTGAAGTTAGGATATTTCTATATGCTTTTGAACAGGTGAACATTTGCCATGTGTTTTGTGAGAGGAATGCACTGGCCGATATGTTGGCCAAATGTGGTGTCCACTGTGTTGCTTTTTTGGTGTGGAAAAATTATGTCCCAAATGATGTAGTCTCCCTTGCTAGGAAAGAGGCTCATGATGCTTTGTTTTTGTAAGGAGTGAGACATCCCTTTGGCTCTCATTGGAAGGGGTGTTCGGTATCGCTTTTCCATTTGATCGAAGTTTGTTAGAGTTTGTTTTACCTTCAAAGCATTGTGCTTTTCTAAGTTCCCTCTGGAATCGTTATGGTTATTAGGAATTTAACTCTCTCAGTTATTCCTAATAGGTATAATATTTTAGATATTGTTATTATGGTTGATATTTTGGCTGTATGTATAAGGTTGTGGGGACCCTTTCAAAACCCTCTCTTTAATTTAATACCAATGAAAATATTTGGTTTTAATCTATTAAGTGAAGAGATAGGTTGAGTGCCATAGTTGATTCTCTAAAATAGCTTTGCATCATGCCTTGATAAAATTTTACAATGTTTTACTTAGATAGTTTCTTCTCCTTGAGGAGTAATAGCCACCATTGCATTAGCTTACAATGATGAAAAAAGGTGGTTGAGTTGGTCAAGCATATACCACTTTTCTTGTGAATGAAATTGACTCTATTTTGAAACCTTCATAGGTTTTCTTACCTTGGAAAGTAATTTTATTGGTAATCTTGATCAACTTATTTGTAATGATGGGTCAAAACCATGTCAGGTCTAGATCAAATGGGTGTTATATTATCATGGAATCTAGTATAGAAGGTAGGTACAACTTAAGAAATTTTATTTGAAATATTGGATGCATCTTTAAGTATGGTAGCATCTTGAGAATAAAAATGTTATACCATTTCTAACACTAGATACTATAAATATTATAATTTAGTGGTTTGATATTCCAATAGAAGTATTTATTCTTTAGATGGAGCTAAACCTTATCCCCAATATAGAACGTGTGTAATGTCCTATGTTAATCATGTCACTCCTTGTATTTCTATTGTTAGAACTATACGATCTATTGATTTTTATTTGGAATTTTTACACTTGTTGCAAGAACCTTTTTACTTTGTTAGCTTCCCTGGCTTGAGTTGTCATCATAGCACCAACCAGTATGTGGAAGATGATATCCACTAGGTTACTAGGATAGAATATAATAATTATTGAAATGGATTGTACTCTATAATGGAATGAATAATCTATTATAGAAGTGGTAAATATATGGTATAATCATCCCACATCCATGGATGGTTGTGGTCATACACCCCTAGTAGGTGTACCAAAATTCTATCGACCACCTTGGTTTACCTATCAATCATGAAAAATATTATAATATTGGAGTTTGGTATCCAATATCATCCATAGATGGCAATAGAGGTTGCTTAGAAACCAAATTTGACTATATAAGATAATTTATTCATATAAAACAAAGTGAACCTAGATCTAGTGAAAGAATAGATGAGCAATCTCCAAAGCATCAATGCTCTTTGTGCACAAAACTATAATAGTCATCTTGTTGAACATATCCACGACCATGAAGATTGAATCTTGTTTTTTTTATATAGTTGATAACCTTAAGATAAAATCCATGGATATGGACTTCCAAGGCTTGGAAGGTAGTTCTAATATTATGTAGAGCTTAATTTTCTTGTTTTTTGGTTTTTTAATATTATGTGATTTACAATTTTTTTATTTAAAATTTTACTTCTTGGCATATGTGTAGTCAATGAAAGTATCATTATAGTACCTGAAAGAACAAGGATACAAAAGCAAATAGAAAGGGAAATGTAATGCTAAGTCCTACGAACGAGAATGCATGAAAAGAGGGAAAACAAATGAGTTGAAATGAGATTTAAAGAAAAATGTAAAAGTGCAGCTCTTTATTTTATTAATTTGTTCAAGATCGGGTTACAATGTGTCTCCTCCATTTTTAGGGGCTTGGAGCGTTAAACATGGTTTTGTTACACAACAAATGAGATATTCCCCTTTGGGATATTTCGCGTGCCCACATTGAAAATGGGTGGATAAAACATCATCGCCGCTTGCGTGAGTGCATCTATAGTTCCTTGCTACCCCTTTGGTGCCAAGATACTGCATTCATAGAAATAATAAATGGTTAGTAGCACCCATGGATGGAGGGAAACATGCGATCCCCAAGGCCTACGATCAATGCATGCATAAAATAATTAAAACGATAACTGAAACATATCAAAATGAGCTGAAAATTTGATAGAAGAAAGAAAACATTACCAAGAATACACTGCAAAAGGAATAGTCAAGAAATCTACCACAGATTTCTAATTGCTCCGGGGTGGGACGATTAGGACTGTCATAAAATGTCAGTATGTGACCTCCTAAATGTCCCATCCATGGGCCTCCAAAACACCTAAAAATATGGGGTTAGACAAAATGGGGCATTTTGGGATGACTCAAATGGTTGAATTTTGCATATTCGACCTTGATTGTGTTGTATCCGATGATGCTCCCTATATGTTAGTGAAAGCGAGAAATATTGAAAGCATGGTCAAAACTCATCCAAATGACATGAAATTTAAATGACAACATATGTAAGTGACCTAGATTCAAATGCAAAAAGAACAACATGGAAATATGCCACATATTTCTAATCGCTTCGGGGTGAGGCGATTAGGATTGCAGCAGTGTGGGGGGCGCCTAGGGGCAGGACGCCTGCCTTTTGGGGCCCGATTTTTGCACCAATCCACTTGGGTGGGTACAAAACCACTTATGGGGTTGTGTCATAAAATTAGGTAGGGTATTGTGGCCAAATGTTCAGGTTTTGGGTTTGAATTGTGCTTCCAATAATCACCCAATAACCTCTCTTCCAAAAGAGAGATCAAGGATGTAAGAAGCAAAAACGATGGTTGAGGGTGTAATTCGGTAGCACTTCGTTGCTCCAAATGCTCCTACTCTATCCTTATTTTGGGGTGAGAAGACTCATCATTTTATATACCTAAGGGTATCTATGAATGAGCATGTAAAGGCACCACTTGGTGATCATGCCTTGTGAGGGGGAAGAAGATTACTCCCTGATTAAGGGCTCCATGACTGCCCCTATGACTACCTCTTTGAGATCAAAAATTCTCACTCACACTCCATGAATTGAAGGAGGAGTTAAATGGTGGATATGAGCTACCATTTGTCAAAGTTTGACCTTTTGCCCATCAAACCTGCTATTCGCCCCACCCTAGAGTGAATACTACTAATCGTCCCATGGTGGGACGAATACCAGTTTGTAATCATCCCAGGGAGGAACGAATAAGGAGCAAGGTGCCTAAAAGGTGCCAAATTGACCTCTGACCTTCTAAAACTATTGTGGGAGTGGTTAGGACCACTTTTTAGCCTCTGGTGGCTGCCGTAGGGGCTGTGTATGTCAATTTGATTAGTGCTTGTCGTCACGTAATCAAACTGGTCTTGTTTTGGTGTCTACAGATGCCCCTTTTTGGGAAGCGTTGTGCAAGGCACAACACTAAGAAAAAATAGATAACCAAAGCACTAATAATTAGGGTTTCTCAATAACCTAACCAATTTATGATGCCCCAAGTATGGAAAAGGCATGCATTCTTGAATCCTTGCTTCTGACAAGCTAAGGAGCTTATTTCAAGTGTTAACCTATTTTGGTGAGGTGTTACTTGATCTTGGACATTGTTCAGTCATGAATAGGCAATGGGCACAACCTTTTATCTGTGGGAACCTTGAGTTCATGATTCATGAATGCCAAGTGTTTGATCAGCTTGTGATTATTGCTTGTTTGCTACCCCAAGCAGGGATGTGATTATTTTATCAATGATCCTTTGAATGCATGTCATTTCTTTGATTGGGTGTGTATTTGTTGATTGGTGACTAAGTGTTACTACCCCCTCAAGCGACGAATCGATGAGGGAATGATCGACATGAGAAAATCGATGAGTCACTTGACCCAAGATGACTTGTGTAAGGGTGCCTTCAGTTGTTTTCTATTGAATGCTTATGCAATTTTTTAACATTTAGACCTATTTTTGTGGGTTTGAACCCTTTTTGTGATGCATTTTGGAGCTAAAATTGTTAAAAATCCGTCCTCATGTGGAGCGGTCTGGCTATGGTAGCCTTCGTAGGGAGTAGGATAGTGACAATTTGTGACCCCAACATCTATTTTGGATGCCAAGAATGCACAGGCACAAAGGCACCTTGCTTGGCAATGTTATTGCTATTTTTGGGTGGGTTTGGACCCTTTTGTGACGTCGTTTGGGGATGAAATTCTTGACAATCCATCCTCCTATGGAGCGGTATGACTATGGTAGACTTCTTAGGGAGTAGTATAGTGAGGATTTGTGACCCTGACATCTATTTTGCATGCCAAGAATGTCAAGGGCAAAAGCACTCTTATTCGACAATTTTATTGCTATTTTTTGTGCATTTGGGTGCAGTGTTTGCTATTTTTGAATTTCTTGCTCTGTAATCATCCCAGGGTGGGACAAATACCAGTTTTGTAATTTTCCTAGGGTGGGAGGAGTTCTAACTAGAGCGCTCATCCCAGGGTGGAACGATTACAAGCCTAAAAGCCTATTTAAGGGCCAAAACTAGGTTTTGGGCTCATTTGCACTTTGTTTTTTTGGCGATTTGGAGATGTGAGGAGGAAGAGGTCGAGTTCATGTAGTGGAGCACTATAGAATTTCTTGAACACTATGAGTTCACATACCAGATCATCAAGTGGTGGAGCCAAAGTGAGACCGATAAGTGCCCCTTCTCTTTATTTTGCTTGTTTTATGTTACAGTTTAAAACCACAATTCTTTTCTTTTGTATTTTTTTTATTAAACTAAAATAAAAACCCTAGTTTAATGTTTATTGTTTGTTTGAATTTGTGCTTTGTATTTATTTGTTATAACTATGATAGAAACCCTAGTTAAAACCGTGTGTTGTGGCTGATCCACAACGTACCCCAAAATTGGGGACCCACCTTTTTTGCATGTGTTCCAAGAAGACCGAAGTGGCCCATAGGCTAAAGATCAAGGAAAAAAGAAAAATACCACAAGGAGGAAAAGTGTCATGATATTGCGACATGTTACGCTGTCACGGCCAAAAAGAAGAAGTGTCACGATATCGCGACATGTTGCGCTATCGCGACCAAAAAAGAAAAAGTGTCGCGATATCGCGACATGTTGCACCATCGCGGCCAAAAAAGAAAAGTGTCACGATATCGCGACATGTTGCACTATCACAGCCAAAAAAGAAAAAGTGTCATGATATCGCGACATGTTGCACCATCGCGGCCAAAAGAGAAAAAGTGTCGTGATATCATGACATGTTGCACCATCACGACCAAAAGAGAAAAAAGTGTCACGATATCGCGACATGTTGCACCGTCGTGGTCAGAAGAGAAAAAATGTCACGATATTGCAACATGTTGTTGGGTCATGGTCAAAGGAGAAAAAGTGTCGCAATATCATGACATGTTGCATTTTTGTGATTCAAAGAAAAGAGAAAGAGCTAGAAAGAAAAAGTATCGTGATATCAAGACATGTTTCATTTTCACGATTCAAAGCAAAGAGGAAGAGCTAGAAAGAAAAAGTGTCATGATATCGTGACATGTTGCATTTTAATGACCAAATGAGACAAGAAATAAAAAGAAAAGAAAAGTGTCACGATATCGCGACATGTTGCATTTTCGCGGTCGTACAGGAAAAAGTGTCGTGATATCACAACATGTTGCGTTTTTGTAGCCATACAGGAAAAAGTGTTGCGATATCGTGACATGTTGCATTTTCGAGATTCAAAGCAAAGAGAGAGGGAAGAAAGAAAAAGTGTTGCGATATCGTGACATGTTTCATTTTTGCGACTAAAAGCAACAAAATATGGAAGGGGCCAAAAGTGTCGCAATATCACGACATGTTCCATTTTTTCCAAGGTAACGGACCTGCATACAAAGTGTTACATAGGGAATCTTTAATGATTTGAAATCATTTAAGATGGTCATTACACATGGATTGAAATAGACGCAAGCCCATGTGGAGAAAACGCAGCGAAGGGCCACAAAATGGAAAGCAAAGCACACGCATACAAGGGAAGGTGAAATGAACAGTCAGGGAAGGTGAAGCGAACAACCATTAGCAAATGAAACAAACCGTAAAGTAAGGAGAAACAATGTTTTCACAAGTTTAAATATGCCATTCATAGGGTCCAGAAGGGGTGGAAAACTACTGCTAGTAGCATTGCAGATTTGAAGGCGATAAGGCCATTCTGGACCTAGTTAGGTTGTTTTTCTTTCATAGACTGGTTTTTCTTTTTCATGGACATGGGTCAAAAATTACTGCGAGTAAAGTTGAGGACTTGAAGGCAATGAGGCCATTCTGGACCTGTTTGAGTCGTTTTTCTTCCATGGACTGGTTTGGGAAAACCAAAAATTCTGCCATTGTAAAATGACATATTTTTAATGCAGAAGTCTTCAAAAATTTGCAACTTGTGGGCAAGAAAGAAGGATATTTTCTTTGCATGCTATGGATTTAATGTTTATTCTTTCATTTTTTCAGATTTCGAATTTATAGATAATGTTAATGCCATTTTTTTGGGTTACATTAGGCAAATATTTGAAATCTGAATTTTATTTCGTACCCTAGGAACTAGCACTTAGTCTATGGGGATTGTGCTTGTTTTGCAAGTCCAATAGGTTAGGTTGCATGCATGGAAACCTCACATCTTCGGTTTTGTCGAAATAGGATAGCATCATACTGAATGCATTTTATTTCCATTTTCTACATTTCATTTTCATTTTTCTGCATTTTATTTTTTCCATAAATTTTAACTTATTTTCAGGCATTAAAATAAACATTTAAAATTTCCAAAATCCAAAAAACAATGAACAATCACTAAAGTTTCATGATGAAATAAATCAACATTGCTCCTTGTTTACAGTTACTTGCAATCACTAAGGTGTTCCAAGAATTTAAATTGAATATCTTTATTTGAGATTACTAATACACATATGCAAATGCTAATACAGTAGAGACCTTGGAGAAGTTGTTTGTTTAACTTCTTTGCAAGAGGGGATTTGAAACCCAAATCCTAAAGGAGAGTGTATTTTCACAACTAGGTGAAAATACCACTCAACAAATTGGCACTAGAATGAGGGCTTGAATTGTTTTATTTCAGAGTGATTTAAATGCTATAGGGATTTAAATTTTGAATATTTCATGCCCTATTGATTATTATCTTTAGCCCTCTTTTAACAATACAACATTGTAGTGTTAAAAGGAGGACATGAATTGCTATGCATTGTTCTAACGCTTTTGATTGTTCAGACAAGAGTAATGTGTTTTGATTTGATTTAAAAAAAAAAAAATTTGGTTTGATATTTGCTAGTCAATTTCATGCTTATTTGTAAGGAATTATTTTTTGTCTAAAATGTATTCGTTGTCGGTATTATGCTCTTCACTTGTGTGTAATGCGATCTTGTGAATCAAAAAGCCTACAACATGAGGAGTATGCTCTTCACTTGCGCATGTACGATCTGGTGAACCAGAAACTGACATTTTAGAATATTGCTTTGTCATGGTTTCTTCTTTCACTCATGACTAACAAATTGATTTTGAGTTTATTCTTTGAATTTCATTAATTGCAGGATATTCTGTGTCACAGGTTTTCTTTGAGGTATTAAGAGTTTTGTCAAGTTCTATAGGGTAGTTTCACTTACAAGATGGACCCACTGCATCGCATCGCAACTAGGCCCAATGCAACTGAGGAAACCATATTCCAAAGACTCTCGCTCACTCATAGGAATCCAAAGAATAAAATCAAGCAAATTGTGGTCCCACCAGATATTCTTGTTACAAAATATCCTTCTGTGTCAGGCGCATCTAGAGGACTTACATCGGTGGTGTCATTTGCCACTAGTGTACCAATTATCAGTACCATTTCCATGGTTCTTGTAGGGTTATCATCATTGATTTTGAATCAAATGGCCCAACATCCACCACCTCCTTGGTACAAAGCCAATAACATTCCTTTGAATATTGCAGGGGATATTCACGAGATCCCTAAGAATATAGAAATATTTTTTCCCAAATACAAACTAGATGGCCCAAGGACCGTAGAAGAACATATTCAGGCCTATAGGGATGTTTTGATAAGATTGCAAGTTCAACATGAAGATGTAGCTTGTAGAATCTTCCCCATGAGCCTAGACCAAGTGGCTTACAAATGGTATATTTGCTTACCTACTGGTTCCATTACGTCATGGACGCAAATGGATGATGCTTTTGTCAACCAATTCAAGTCACCATTAGATCCCACAATAATCTATAATCAGTTCATTATATGCAAAAGAGGCCAGGATGAGCCAATCTGAACTTTTAATCAGAGATTTCAGAAGTGCTATAATAGAGCAATTCGACATTTTGCCATTGATCCCGTAGTAGCTTTGCAAATATATTTTGGGGCATTGGATCCTATGACGAAAATGTTTGCAAGGTGAAATCCTCAAGTTGCCATGCTTGCTCTAGCCTACAATGAAGCTATGACCATTGAACACAAAATGACACCACAGAGTTATGGGTTTTCCCAGATGCCTATGGTAGGACAATATGGTCCATATGATCAAGCTCCTATGATGAATCAGATCATGGCACCACAAATATCAGGCATAAATGCTTTGCCTTATCAACAACCATATTCATCAAAACCCACTTACGAACCCAATCCAATTTAGATTCAAAGTGTGAATCCCTACGCAAATCAAGTGGCTCAAAATCCAACTCAAATGTTAAGTCAAGATCTCACCAATTACGCAAATACTATTGGAACTAGTAATAACATAGATCAACCAAAATATATTTATTCAGAGGTTGAAGAAATCAAAAATATGGTTCACAAATTGAGTAATTATTTGGTTCAAAAATAGAAGTATGAATCCCATGCCCCTCACCCAAATCAAAACTTCAACGATAGAGGGAGACATTGGAATACGAAGCCAAACAATGGGGGTGTGCCTTCACCTATTGCTAATCAGATAGATACTTCTGCAAGACCAAGTCACTCTAGTTACATTCTTAATATTTCTGATCTTGCATGGGAAAATGGGTGTAGATTGCATAATACAAAGGTGCATAATGAAAGGAATTGTCCCAAAATTGCTATGTATACCCATTGTCTTCAAGCTCAAGTGTATGATTTGGAACTTGTGCCAAATGAGGGTCCACCCCAACATCAGCAAGGAGTGGACAACATTTTGGCAGTGGAAACTCTATATCATCAAGGGAGTGCTGACCAAGAGGATCCAAACCTTCCAAGTTGTGGTAAAATTGAATCATGGGTTACAAATTTGGATTATGATAGGTTTACCAATTTGAATTCAAGAAATAACCCACTTTTGGAAATAATTGGACCATCTATGGAAGGTGAAGATGAATTGGATGAGAAACATGTTGATGACTCAGAAGATGATAATTAGGTTTGGGATTTGAGAAAATGATAATCTAAACTTTTTGTACATTTGTATATACTTTTGGTTTTCGTGTTTTAGTTTTGGATTAGATCTCATTTTGGTTTTAAGTTTTGTGTGTTGGTCCTTTGGATGCTTTTGGTTTGTTAACTTAGGTCCTTATGAATGTTAACTAAGACTAGGAGAATATGAAACATTGGAATTGTATTGCAGAAAAGCTCCACGAGTATCGCAAACACATTAAGGAATATCGTTTGGAACCTGTGATGCATGAAGTTGTCAGTTTTATAAATTATGGCAAAGTAGGTGGTATACTCCATCAGCATTTTAAAAGGAGCAATGCATTCATATCTCATGTACATTCCACATTGCATATACATTTCATCTCAGTTGCATCTTCATTTCATGTACAATTATTGAAAAGTTGTCGAATCCTCTTAGGGTTATTACATAACATATATTAAAAGGATCCTAAGGTTTGGAACTGATGCTCGAACTATCTTGAACCAAACACATTCTACACATTTTAAAAAAAGGATCTTGAGCAAAATAGTCAAAACCATGCTTGGAAGAAAAGGTGAGGCGAAAGTAGTATTTTGTGTCTGTCCTATTATGCAACATAATCCTTAAAATAGTGGTTTTCACCACTCCCATAGTGCTTAAAGCCTAAAATCAGAGTAGTAAGGATAGGGTTAAATCCTCATCAAACTTAGGTTGAGGATCCAACTCCCCAAAGATCTGATTTGACCTTCATGGAGTAGTAAGGATAGGGTCTAATTCTCATCTCGCTGAGGTTGGGAATATGATTCCCCAAAGCTTCTATTTTGCCCACTTAAGAACTTGAAATTCAAAATAAAATGTTTTTTCATTTCTTTATTAATATTGGATTGGAGGGATCGTACTACATGTTCCTTGCAAGGATCGATAGTCATCCTCAAGGTCCAAGAAATCAAAGTAAAGCCAAATCATGGATTATGGGGTTAATATCCACCCGGGCTATAGATTCCTGGCTGGTAGTGGAGTATGCTCATGCGTGGTAACATGTCTTGTCTAAAAGCAAGACCACTAACTGCTCAAATGGATAGGCTAGCCTAATAGTTTCATCCATAACAGGTTAAATAATTTTGTTCAAGATGAGGTAATGAGTTTCAGATCAGAGTAGTAAGGATAGGATTAAATTCCCATCTCGCTTAGGTTGGGAATCCTATTCCCCAAAGCTCTGATTTCACTTACACCTGCACATAGGTTCAATATGGTAGTGACACATAACCAACTTTGGGATCTAGTAAATTAATTCATATACATATTTTTGGTCCTAAGAGGGTTTGATAGTTTTAATATGTTTGTTCATGATACTGAAAGATTTGAGCCTTTGCAAAGCAGGTTGTTATATCTCTAACATAGTTATCATACGTAAAATCCTTCCCAAATCATTCATAGCCTTACATGTGAATCATAAGTGAAACTGACAATGGAAAGTTGAATGAGTTTTAAACGATAAGGAATGAAGCACATTGCACACACCAAGCTGATGCTTAATAATTCTAATGTTTCATGTATTTCTCATCTAGTTTCATTCTTGGGACATTTGCTAATGCTTGTATTTGAGTCTATGTGTTTTTCAGGTTGAGTTCTCACCGAAATGCTTAGGAGCATTTTCCAGCAGAGTTGCCATTTGTTGTGGCTGATCCACAACGTACCCCAAAATAGGGGACCCACATTTTTTGCATGTGTTCCAATAAGACCAAAGTGGCCCATAGGTTAAATATCAAGGAAAAAAGCAAAATACCATAAGGAGGGAAAGTGTCACGATATCACGACATGTTGCGCTGTCACGGCCAAAAAGAAGAAGTGTCACGATATCACGACATGTTGCGCTATCACGGCCAAAAAATAAAAAGTATCGCGATATCGCAACATGTTGCACCATCGTGGCCAAAAAATAAAAGTGTCGCGATATCACGACATGTTGCGCTGTCGTGGCCAAAAAATAAAAAGTGTCACAATATCGTGACATGTTGCACCATTGCGGCCAAAAGATAAAAAGTGTCGCGATATCGCGACATGTTGAACCATCGTGGCCAAAAGAGAAAAAAGTGTCACGATATCGCGACATGTTGCATCGTCGTGGTCAGAAGAGAAAAAAAGTTGCGATATCGCGACATGTTGCTGGGTCGCGGTCAGAGGAGAAAAAGTGTCACGATATCGCGACATGTTGCATTTTCATGATTCAAAGCAAAGAGAAAGAGCTAGAAAGAAAAAGTGTCACGATATCGCGACATGTTGCATTTTCACGATTCAAAGCAAAGAGGAAGAGCTAGAAATAAAAAGTGTTGCGATATCGCAACATGTTGCATTTTCATGACCAAATGAGACAAGAAAGAACAAGAAAATAAAAGTGTCACGATATCGCGACATGTTGCGTTTTCACGGCCGTACAGGAAAAAGTGTCGCGATATCGCGACATGTTGCGTTTTTGTGGATGTACAGGAAAAAGTGTCGTGATATCACGACATGTTGCATTTTTGTGATTCAAAGAAAAGAGAGAGGGAAGAAATAAAAAGTGTCATGATATCATGACATGTTCCATTTTCACAGCTAAAAGAAACAAAATATGGAAGGGGCCAAAAGTGTCACGATATCGCGACATGTTCCATTTTCGCCAAGGTAACGAACCTGCATAGTGATGTGGACATAAGGAAAAAATCCAATGAAGAAGACAAAGTGTTACATAGGGAATCTTTAATGATTTGAAATCATTTAAGATGGTCGTTACACATAGAGGGAAATGGATGCAAGCCCATGTGGAGAAAACGCAACGAAGGGCCACAAAATGGAAAGCAAAGCACATGCATACAAGGGAAGGTGAAATGAACAGTTAGGGAAGGTGAAGCGAACAACCATCGACAAATGAAATGAACCGTCAGTGAAGGAGAAAAAAAATTTCACAAGTTTAAATACGCCATTCAAAAGGGCTAGAAGGGGTGGAAAACTACTACCAGTAGCATTGCAGATTTGAAGGTGACAAGGCCATTCTGGACCTAGTTAGGCTGTTTTTCTTTCGTAGACTGGTTTTTCTTTTTCATGGACATGGGTCAGAAATTACTGTGAGCAGAGTTGCGGACTTGAAGGCGATGAGGCCATTCTGGACCTTTTTGAGTCATTTTTCTTCCATGGACTAGTTTGGGAAAACTAGAAATTTTGCTATTGTAAAATGACATATTTTTAATGCAGAAGTCTTCAAAAATTTGCATCTTGTGGGCAAGAAAGAAGGAGATTTTCTTTGCATGCTATGGATTTAATGTTTATTCTTTCATTTTTTCAGATTTCGAATTTATAGATAATGTTAATGCCATTTTTTTGGGTTACATTAGGCGAATATTTGAAATCTGAATTTTATTTCGTACCCTAGGAACCAACACTTAGTCTATGGGGATTGTGCTTGTTTTGCAAGTCCAATAGGTTAGGTTGCATGCATGGAAACCTCACATATTTAGTTTTGTCGAAATAGGATAGCATCATACTAAATGCATTTTTTTTCCATTTTTTGCATTTCATTTTCATTTTTCTGCATTTTATTTTTTCCATAAATTTTAACTTATTTTCAGGCATTAAAATAAACATTTAAAATTTCCAAAATCCAAAAAACAATGAACAATCACTAAAGTTTCATGATGAAATAAATCAACATTGCCCCTTGTTTACAGTTACTTGCAATCACTAAGGTGTTCCAAGCATTTAAATTGAATATCTTTATTTGAGATTACTAATACACATATGCAAATGCTAATACAACGAAGACCTTGGAGAAGTTGTTTGTTTAACTTCTTTGCAAGAGGGGATTTGAAACCCAAATCATAAAGGAGAGTGTACTTTCACAACTGGGTGAAAATACCACTCAACACCGTGTTTATTTTGTTTTTGTTCTAAGCTAAGAAAAGAAAACCCTAGTTTAAACTAAGATTGAAAACTTAGCTTAAAAAATTGTTTTTATGTTGTTTTCTATTTTTTATCAGTTTTAGACTAAGGTTAAACCCTAGGTAACTGAAAAATGTTTGTTATGGTGTTTTGTATTTTTCTTGGTTTTTTTTTTTGTTTTAAACTTAAGGTTCAAACCCTAGGAACTGAAAACTTTTGTTATTGTGTGTTGTATTTTTCAGTTTGACACTAGAATGAAAACCCTAGGTTAAAGTGTTTTACTTTATTTTTTGTATTGTTATTGTTTAGACTAGGATGAAAACCCTAGGTTAAACTATTTTAATTTGTTTTTGTATTTTGTGTTTAGATTTAAACTAAAATAAAACCCTAGTTTTAAAAACTGTATTTATTCTGTTGTTGTTATTGTTTGTTATTGTTTTTGTTTTGTCAGTTCAAACTAAGGTTAAAAACCGTAGGTAACTAACAAATTTTTATTTATCAGTTTGAACTAATGTTAAAAACCCTAGGTAACTGACAAATTTTGCATTTGTTTTTGTTTTTTTTGTATATTTATCAGTTTGAACTAAAGTTAAAAACCCTAGGTAACTGACAAATTTTGAATTTGAATTTGTTTTTGTTTTTGTTTTTTTATTTATTAGTTTGAACTAAAGTTAAAAACCCTAGGTAACTGACAAATTTTGATTTTGAATTTGTTTTTGTTTATTTTTATTTTTATCAGTTTGAACTAAAGTTAAAAACCCTAGGTAACTGACAAAGTTGTATTTTGAATTTGTTTTTTGTTTTATCAGTTTGAACTAAAGTTAAAAAAACCCTAGGTAACTGACAAAGTTGTATTTTGAATTTGTTTTTTTGTTTTTGGTGTTGCATTGTTTATTTGATTTTTTGAATGTGTGTACTGTACATGTTGTTAATGTTTTTGCTGTACCATTTTTTTCTTTCATGTTTTTAATGTTTTTTTGTTGTTTTTTTATTTTTAGGTGGTGAAGAGCTGGTACCATGTGTCGATGGTGTTTTCAGAGGCATGGGAGGTGCTGACTCTGACGGACTAGGATTGGATTAATGCCCCCAGGCTCAAGCATGTGACTCGGTTAGAGCTTGTGGTGGGGGATTGGGAATATCTGACTTCTTTTTTTAGCTTAAGGGATTCCCGCACCAATACCTTTCATCTCCCAATAGGGGAGATGACGGTGACTCTTGAGGATTTCTATCGGATTCTTCGGATTTTGATAGACGGGATTCCTATTCAGACTACTCCATGTGATCAACGGATGGCGGTGCTGACACGGTGCTTCGGGCATGGGGAGGAGATGGGGGTGGATAGTCTGGTGGAGAGGGCAGAGGGGGATTTCTTGATTGGTGGTATTTTTGTACGGTGGTGGCTAGAGAAGGGCATGTTGGGGGTGAGGCATGCACTACTAATGACCCTCATCTCCAACATGCTGCTTCCTGATTCCTTGGGTGCGAGGTTCCCATGGAACCTGTCGGAGGTTGTTTTTAGACTGGTTGAATGTCTGACCTCAGAGCCACTGATTATGAGTTGGGGTCAAACACTACTGGCACATCTCTATGATGAGTTGTATGAGGTCCGCTACCGAAGGCGAAAGAGGATTGGATGCAGCTACCTGTTGCAGTGCTAGGGATGGCAAAAAATCACTATGGAGTGGCCATAGGGTTTGTCATGGACTACTCAGCCAGAGATGGTGGATAGGGAGATAGGGTATGCGGCTTTGTGACGAAGGTCCGAGGAGCAGGGTCAGAGTCGGTGGTGGGTAGGTGTCATAGGGCACTATGCTGATGCCTTTGCGGGTCTTTCTCTAGGGTGTGTTCTGGAATCTATACCAAGACTATCTAGCCTAGCCTGAGGCTGGAGTGGTTTTGGTGGGTGCACAGGGGGAGATGGTTGATCGGGTAGCACAGGACTGAGCAGGTGTACTTCTTATACGTTTGGGTGATGTGATAGTTTGGGATGCACCAAGGGTTTCCTGGTGAGCCTTTGATCTATCAGCATCAAGGTGATGAGAGGACTCTGGCCTGACTGATCATCAAGCCATTAGGTGAGGAGTTGGATGCAATGATCGATGTCCCTGACATGGACAATGTTGGGGCGACTACAAATTATGACCAGTGGTGGATGATGTGACAATGGCAAGGTGAGGGGCCTCTAGGAGGCCTAGAGGTGGCAGCAACAGGTGGAGAGGGTGCAGATGCATCGGTAGAGGGATGGGGGATTCCACTCGAGGATGTAGACATGGTGGAGGTTAATAACTTTAGGGGGGATGATTTTGGTATTTTGAAGAAGCTGGATATGTAGGACATCTTAGATTAGTGGAAGTCAGAGCAGCCTACCATCATGGATATGCCTACGCCTCAGGCAGTCCCCGAGGGTATGGAGGTGAGGCATCACACTGAGATAGCATGATTGGAGGATCTACTTTGAAGGTGGGATGAGGAGCTCGGGAATGCTCTATAGGAGAGTGATCTCCTATGGACTTAGCTGGTAGAGCGGGAGAATGCATTGGCTACGTACCACCAACGGGATGGGGACATAGATGCTTCATGGGAGAGGGACCTCCTACGAACTCAGTTGGCATAGTGCGATGACGTATTGGCTACGTACCATCGATGGGAGATGGATTTGGTTTGGCATCGGATGGATTTGGAGGCATATATTATCTGCCTCGATGGGCGGTTACCTGAGCTCCCTGGAGGTGGATCTTCACACCAAACGAGAGACAGTTATATTGAGTAGTCAGTATCTTCTCGTTATAGGCAACTAGATGAGGGGGGCGCTAGTGGGCATGATGCATGGGCTAACAACAACCATCCTGAGAGGTCCCATAGGACCCATACCACTGGGGGTAGTTCTCGTCGCACCGATCCTGTGTGATCATGGTGGTCGATGCCCTAGGCTTGGGGGTTTTTGAGTTTTTGCTTTTTTTGGTGAGGTTTGAGGACCGTTTTATTGTAGCATGAGGGCATTTTTGATGATATATATACATTACTTTGTTTTTATACACTTGTTATGGTTTGAGTTTATGCACATGTATTTACATTGATGTATGCATATGTTATTGTGAATGCGAATGTTTCTAATTTATATGATATGCATATGGAATGGATGAATTGAGTTGTTGATAACTTAGCGGTGGCACCATAGACTCTATGGGATTTGTTGGATTTCTGTACTATGTGCTTGCTTTATGGAATGACTTTGCATGTAAATTTTTTTTTGTTTTATATTTTTGATGGTGATGTAATAATGGAATGTATCATAGTTGGTTTAGAATGTAGTTAGGTTTTCTGAGACTCAGATGTTTTAACTAACTAGCCAAGACTGTACTTTTACCTTACGAGAATTTTGAATAAGGTATGAATCAGACTTGAGTTTGACCAAGTTATTTCGCATCCCTTTGTGTGCAATTGAGTTCGTTCATGTTGTATTTGTCAGGATACCGCTAGTGCCAGATAGACTATCAACCAAACCTGTACTGAGGATCACCTAATTAGCTCCACTGACTCCCTTGTTGTTTTTAGTAAGATTAATCTACGATTCCATTGAGGATACCATAAGGTAGCTCATCCATATGCAAACATTGATCTGCACACAATTTAATGTGACAGATATATTTTCATGCAGGAGGTTTGCCACCAGTGACCAATAGGCTATCCACCAAATCGGTACTGAGGATCACCTCATGACCTTTTGAATGCTGAGAGTTCCAAGGATTCAAGTTCGACTCCCTTATTTTCTTTAATTGTATTGGGATAGTTTCTCTTATATAATGATAAAAATCACTATTTATTTTTTTGGTTTTGTTTCTTTTGAGCAAGGGATTTAGATATTGAGTGATGAGAACCACTATTTCTTGTGCCTTTTGTGTGCACTTTAAGGGTGTGGATATCAAACTGTGGAGTTTGAATTTTGACTTTTTGCAATTTGTGATGTTTGCAACCCTTTGAGATTTTGGGGATTTGTGGTAGTGGTGAAAACCACTGTTTATTTTGGGGGAATTGGGTAGGGAAGATGCTTGTCCTTTTGCCAACTCTTAGCATTCTTGGGGTCATTCACATAGGGGGATGAGCAAGATAACTATTTTGCTTATGGTAACTGAGTCTGCTATGCAGGTGTCATATTTCATTTACACAACTTGGGAATTTTTTATTTTTTTTAATGTGTTTTAGCTTGTGTTGGGATGCTACGTAACAAGGTGTGATCCAAGTAGAACTCTACCTTTGTAAAATCTGTCTGACTCTGTATAGTTTTGGCTAGAAATCTAATGACAAATGAATGATGAAAACTCTAGATACATTAGAAGACAACTGACTATGGTATGGTGAAAAATGTGACTGGCGTTTATTTTTTATGGACTATTTATAGAGTGGAAAAACATGGAAAATGATGGAATTGTCGAGTAATTACAGTCTATGGTGCATGTGACTTGTATGATCAACAAATGTGCAATGTATGTATGTGATGCCTAATGCAGTTATTTTTGTGTTTTTGAGTGTTAAGTTTATGCATGAAAGTGAGATGCATTTTTTTTGTTATTTTTTATTTATATTGTGTTTTTGTTTGTTTTTGAATATTTGTTTATGACTAAGCAATTGTGGGAACCCTTGGAACTTTTGGTTTGACCAAAGGGTTTATGGATACCTTTGGGGCGTTTTAGGTTGACCAAGCGATTGTGGGAATCCTTGTAGCTTTTGGTTTGACCAAAGGGTTTATGGACACCTTTGGGGCATTTTTGGGGTTGACCAAGCGATTATGGGAATCCTTGGGGCTTTTGGTTTGACCAAAGGGTTTATGGACACGTTTGGGGCATTTTTGGGGTTGACCAAGCGATTATGGTAATCCTTGGGGCTATTGATTTGACCAAAGGGTTTATGGACACCTTTGGGGCATTTTTGGGGTTGACCAAGTGATTATGGGAATCCTTGGGGCTTTTGGTTTGACCAAAGGGTTTATGGACACCTTTGGGGCATTTTTGGGGTTGACCAAGTGATTATGGGAATCCTTGGAGCTTTTGGTTTGACCAAAGGGTTTATGGACACCTTTGGGGCATTTTTTTTGGGGGGGGTTGACCGAGCAATTATGGGAATCCTTGGGGGTTTTGGTTTGACCAAAGGGTTTATGGACACCTTTGCGGCATTTTTGGGGTTGACCAAGTGATTATGGGAATCCTTAGAGATTTTTGGTTGGGCTATGTCTCTCTTAAATATGGAATAGCCTCAAATTACTGATGTTCAAGGGTTCAAGTTCCTTGATTCCATCAAGAGAGGCTAGCCGATATGTCCCAGGTCCTATTTTACTATCAATTACATAAGGGCCTAACCAGTTTGCCGTGTACTTGTCCCTTAGATGGGGTGGCAAGTTAGAGTTTTTTTGGTTCTCTTTTAAGACCAGGTCACCAACCTGAAAGTCCCTTAGGTGAAATTTCATGTTGTATGCTTTCTTAAGTTGCTCTTGCTAGATATGCAAATGCTCAAGAGCATTGATGCATCGTTCATCAAGCAATGTAAGTTGGTCTAACCGGGCCTTCCATGTAGTTTCATCATCAATGAACTCTTGTATTGAGATGCATAGGGAAGGTATTTCCAACTCGAGAGGCATGACTACCTTAGAGCCATACACCAATGAAAATGGAGTTACCCTAGTGGGTGTCAGAATCCTAGTGCGATAAGCCCATAGGGCAAGTGGTATTTGAATGTGCCAATCCTTATGACTATGACTGTCCTTTTGAGGATGGCAACTAGCATTTTGTTTGACACCTCTACTTGCCCATTTTCCTACGGATAATAAGGTGTCAAAAAACTATGATGAATTTTGTACTTTGTGGTCAAAGCATGCACATCTTTGTTCTTGAATGACATCCCATTATCCGAGATGATCTTCGATGGAATACCAAAATGACAAATGATGTTATGTAAAATAAACTCTACAATGCGGGTTCCAGTCGTAGAGGTAAGTGAAATTGCTTCCACCCACTTGGTGAAGTACTCTGTGGCTGTTATGATAAACATGTGATGACCTGATGATGCAGGGGAGATCTTTTTGATTATATCTAAGATCCACTATGAAAACGGCCAAGCTGATTGGATCAGTTGCAAGGCCTGAGAAGTTGTGTGTAAAATTAGAATGGTGTTGACATTTCACACACTTCTTTACATATGCACAACAATCTCGCTCTAAATATGGCCAATAATAGCCCATGCAAATAATGTGCTTTGCGATGGCCATACCGCTGACGTGGCCATCGCATGTACCATTGTGCACTTAGGTGATCGCCCAAGTGGACTCCTGTTGGTCCAAGAAATGAAGGAGGATCTCTTCATAGCTTCGACGGTATAAAATGTCTCCTAGAAAGACATGTTTTATCACTTTCTATTTGAATGATATTTTCATGATGTGCATCAATCCAAGTGGGAGGTTACCTAGCTTGAGGTAGTCTCTTATGGGTGTGTACCAATCCTGATGATTAGAAGCCTCAATGGTATGAACAGCCAATCCCTCTTGAAGTTCATCCCTAGAAAAATTTGAGTAGAAAAGAACCTAGAATAATAGCGTTGAGTTGCTATTGCGGGGAATAGGGGAGAACAAGGACCCCCAGTTGGCTTGATTTAGATAATCATGGATTCGAGAGAACCTATCCTGAGATGGTTCAATCTAGATCAGGTGGATTCCTGGCATTAATTTAGAGCTTGCATGCTCCATCACGGATTGTGATAGTGTTTTGACTTGAATGGTTGTCATCTCATCGAAAGGGTCTTGCGGGATTAGTGACCCCAAGGAGACCATAGTGTTTGCAAAATGATTCGATGATAGAGGGAGTGCCTCGATGTCGTACCATTTAAGCTTTGCCAAGAATTTATTCACAAGAGCTTTGTAGGCCTGTAGAACTAGGCATTTACATTGGAATACCCCTTTCACTTGGTTGACGATTAACAACGAATCACCAAAGATGTTCAAGCATTTGATGTTCATGGTGATGGTTGTCTGAAGACCTATGAGCAAGGCTTCATATTCGAAATTGATGTTGGTGCATGGGAAATCTAGTTTAAATTATAGAGGCATTCGAGCCCCTTATGGTGTGAATAATATGATTACTGTGCCACCCCATTTCTCACATTTAGAACCATTGAAGAATAAGGTTATGTCGGCATGTGATTCAGGCTCATCAGAATCTAGAAATTTTGAGACATGGAAGACCCCATCATTAGGTAGCTCTATAGTCAAAGGTTGATCATATTCGAGAGGAGCCTCTGCTAGTTGATCGGTGATGACTTGACCTTTGATGGAATTCTATCCAATAAATTCGATGTCAAACTCCATCAACAACATGATCCATTTTTTTATGCGGCTACTATGATAAGTACGACTCATCATGTACCACAATGGATTCTCCTTTGACAAAACATACGTCGTGTTGCTCAACATGTAGTGGTGCAACTTTTTGGTAGAAAACACCACCACCAAGCATAGCTTTTTGATGTATGCATAGTTAAGTTCATAACTGACCAGGGTGCGGCTAAGATAGTAAGTAGCCTGTTCTTTGTGTAGTTCATTTTTCTAGGCTAGCATGGTGCCCAGTGCCACCTCAGTAGTGAAGATGTATAAATAGAATGGCACTCCTAGTCTAGGTGGTGCCAATATTTGCGGCTATGCCAAGTATTGTTTAGTGTCATCAAAGGATGACTAGCACTCGTCATCCCAATGAAATGCTACCCCCTTGTGCAATAATTTCTTCATGGGTCGGCACTTGTCCAATAGCTACGCTATGAAGCTCTTGATTGATGCGACATTTCCTTGCAGGCTTCTAAGCTACTTGATGGTAGTTGGGAGGAGCATTTCAAGGATTGCATTGACTTTATGTGGATCCACCTCGATGCCTCATTTTGAGACTATGAAACCCAAGATTTTTCTAGATGTGACATCAAATACGCACTTCTTGGGGTTTAGTCTAACTTTATGTTTAATGAGGTGATCGAGGATCTTGCTTAGGTCATCGAGATGATCTAGGCACAAAAGAGACTTGGCCAACAAATCATCCATATAATATTCCAAAGTTTTATGCATGTGATCATGGAAGATGTATGTCATAGTGAGTTGGTAGGTGGTGCCAGCATTTTTAAGGCTAAATGGAATGATCTTATAACAAAATGTCCTCCAAGATGTTGTGAACGCCATTTTTAGTTGGTCCTCGGGATTGATACAAATATGATTGTATCCCGAGAAACCATCCATGAGGGATAGCATTTTGTGGCCCGCTATAGCATCTACCAATGCATCAATGCTAGGCAAGGGGAAATCATCCTTAGGACTCACTTTGTTTAGATCTCAAAAATCAATGCATATGCGAATCCTCTCGTTAGGCTTTTTTATGGGTACCATGTTGGAAAACCATGGTGTCTAATCCACACAGATGATAAACTATGCATCCAACAGCTTTTGTAATTCATATTTGACCATTAAGGCCACTGTTGGATGCATCTTACGTAGTTTTTTCTTAACTAGCTTGATTGTCAGATCAAGCGTTAGATTATGCGTGACTAGCTATGGATCTAGCCCTGACATGTCTATGTAGGAACATGCAAAAACCTCCTTCTTCTCTTTGAGAAGGGTAATGTAGTCGGCTTGCTCTTCGGGGGATAGAATTACCCCCAGCTTGATGATCTGTGGATTCATTGGATCAGAGTTGTCAGTCGTCTCCTTGACTGACATGTGGGACTCATCCTCCAACTGGTGTGGAGTTGGGATCAAGTGGATATCATTCACTGAATTCATATCTACGTTAGGAATTTCAGGTCCCTCTTTAGCATGGAAGATATCCTGAGTTGGTCTTGGGGTGAAATGAAGCATCTCATCGTAAGGCCAGTACTCTGATGGGTATGGTGGTGAATCAGTGCAATCCTAGACTATGGCATCTAGGTTTAGATACAATGACCGTGTTGGATCAACTGGATTGCAAATGGGGGCGGTTAAGTTAATGGAGATCATGTTGATGAAATGATTTTGGTCTCCATTACCATGGGTGTGATGACTTGGACTTCCTTGATGATTTTTGTGCTCTGGATCTGGCTCTAGGGATATTGGCACAAATGGATTGGCTCTATGTGTGGATAGAAATATAGGGTCTACCCTTGGCACTGATAAATTTATAGGGTCTCTGGGCAGAAGGTGCTCTTTGTATGCCCAAAGTGGCAGATGCAACACTTGGTCCAACTGTGCTGGGTTTAGGTGCCACCTATGCCTTGGCCCCATGTTTAATTGTTCAAACATGTCGTCAATATCCATGGGGTATTGTTGTTGTCGCATATGATTGAGATATGCCATCTCAGTTTCATCTTCATAATCACTGTCGAAGATCCATAGGCCTTCGTTGGCTTTGACAACTATTTGCAACATGTGAGGCTCGTCCTGCTCAATAAATTGATCTGGTCCCATCGGGGTTGTTCTGCTCTTTGCGAGGGGACCTAATTTTCTTGAGGTGGCACTTGTTCGATTGGAGCATCCAAAGGGAACATTGCCAAGAGGCTTTCTTGGTAGTCATCCATGGGGGTCACTTGTGAGTGATTGCTATCTGATTTGAAAGGGTCCCATGGTGCTACCTCGTACTCTAAATCATCTTCCAAAGATCCTTCCTGACCTTGTCTATATCCCTCTTGTAAGTGAGTTCTTGAACTTTCTCCTTTTTTGAGCAAAAGGAGAGGGTTATCAAGGTCAACAAGGTGTGTTGTCAACAACGGGAGATAATCCCCCAATGTATATGTTGTGTTAGGATTGGCATATGGATCTAATGCCAACCCATCCTTGTTGCCTATCCCTAGGCCTTGCATGTTCTCTACCAAGATGTCCAGGGGTAGGGGGTGGTTGAACCCTACTCCTGACTTGTCATATGGCATCTGATATCTTGGTTGGAAAAGAACGCGCACTCCTTGCTCATATCGGCCCAACCCATATCCATGTCAATTGCATTAGCCAAGATATCTCAAGGCAAAGTCTGGGTTGGACAAGTAGTTGACGTCCTCAACAAAGGGCTCTTCACCTTCTTCTTCTTACATGTAAGGTTCAATGCCACTATCGAGGCCCCCATATACAAAGTTTATCTGATTTTGTGGGTAGCCTAGAGGAACAATAGTACCGATGGGGAGGCGAGGTCTCCCCATGTCTTGTATGGACTCAATTGTGGGTGTTGCTACAATATTTCGTACTAGATACTCCCCCAGGCCCGTATTGGCCATCTCAATAGTTATTGTTGGCAGTTGAGGGGGAGGGAATGGGAGTTCTTCCTAAGTCCACTCCATATCGGGTGAACTAGGCATCTCGAATTCCATTTGGCTAGGCATATCTATGGTAGAGATGGTTGAGACTGATGGCGGTGCCTCTTCCAGGGGTTTCTTCCCATTGTCCTTCGGTGTGGCCATCGTAGGTGGCATCATTTGTGAAGGACCAGATGATGAAGATGGACCTGGCTAGGGGTTTGATGGACTTACCAGTGGGGATGTATGTGGAATAAGATCTTGTTTATATGGATTCAACTAAAAATCCAAATGTGTTGATGGAAGGGTTGATTGCGGCATTAGCTATACCGCATTGTAATACTTGAAGGGTTCTAAGTCCACTGGGACTACATGCACTTGCCCTTTGAATGTGTACTTTAGGCATTGGTGGGCTATCGAAGGGACACACTTCATGTCCCTGATCCAAGGCTAGCCCAACAAGGTATTATAGGCCATATCACCTTCCAAGATATGGCACAACATAGGAATAGTTTTTTGTCCCACCTATATCGGTAGGACAATTCTACCAACCGTCGAGCATTTCGCATCATTGAATGCTTGCAGAGTATAGGTGGAGGCCATGATGTGAGATGTTGGCAACTTTAGGTGTTTCAATGTCACTGTTATAATTATATTACTAGATGAGCCAGTGTCCACCAACACCCTCTTATACAAAATCCTATTGACCCATCCTGAAGACCTTGTTCGCTATCAACTTCCTACCAAAGGTTCTCCCATTTTAGAAGTTCTTAATACTAGTGAGGATTTGATAAAAAAAATTATTTTGGATCATTCATAATGGTCAACAGGTAAATTTTTGGACAGATTCTTAGGATGGTCACAAGCCTTTGATAACTCATTTTCTCAATTGGAGGTCTTGGATGGAGGAGCTTCACCGAGCTAATTGGATAAAGGTGGGTAATTACTGTCGGTACCATACTGGTAATTCAAAGGTTGGTAGATATTGGATCCCTATTGAGGAATATCCTATTCAAATCCCAGAAAGGCAAAGATAAGATATCCAAGGCATCCTTCATTTGAGATCCCTCTCTTGGTCCCATGAAAAATATTATTTTAGATGGAACAACACTACTGAGGGTGAGTATTCAGTTGCTCAAGGTTATTTGACCTTATGCCATAATAATCCCAACCATTCTTCTGACATATTTTCTCGATTGTGGGCTCAAAATATTTGGCATAAGGTGAGGTTCTTTAATTGGATTTTATTGCATCGTAGGGTGCTTACTGGTGAAAAACTTATTGTTGAGTGGTATTTTCACCCAATTGTGAAAGTACACTCTCCCTTAGGATTTGGATTCCAAATCCCCTCTTGCAAAGAAGTTAAACAAACAACTTCTCCAAGGTCTCCGTTATATTAGCATTTGCATATGTGTATTAGTAAAGATATTCAATTTAAATGCTTGGAACACCTTAGTGATTGCAAGTAACTGTAAACAAGGGGCAATGTTGGTTTATTTTACCATGAAACTTTAGTGATTGTTCATTGAACCAAAATAAATCAAATGTGAGTTGGCCCTCATATGACCACGATGTAATGCTTTAATTCCTTTTATCTTGATGGTTTTAAGATAGATTTTATCTTGCATTAAATCCTCAATGATGAATAGGGTCTTCAAATGTAGCTTCAAAATGTCACTTTACCTTATCCCTCTTAAATGAAATCAAATTTTCATCAAGATGAACAATTAAGTGCTTTAAGGAAAAGACCTTCAATGTAATACTCAAATTACCCCTCTTTCGTAAAATTGGAATTTTTATGAAGAAAGGGTAATTTTAGGCCCAAAATGGGAATTTGTGAAAATGCCATAAAACATAACTCCTCCAATGAAATTGGAATTTCCATGAATGGAATGTCATCATAGGCTCATGAGTGCAAAATAAAACTGGATAAATGAAATTTGACCTTAAAATAGAAATTTTCTATTTTCGAATTTTTAAAATATGTGACAGAACAACAACTTCGATGAATTTTTAAAAATACTAAACAACTCCGAAAATGAAATTTCAAAGTGCGTATTAGAAGTCTGAACTATAACCTACGCAATGGTGAAATTATTTTTAGATTTTGAAAATTTTTAAATGTTTATTTTAATGCCTGAAAATAAGAAAAAAATCTGAAATTAAAATTTTTTGGAAACAGAAAATTAAAATTTTGCATCAAAATAATTGCTAAAAATGCAGCAATGCAAAAGCTCCTTCAGTTTGATAGCACCCCGTCCTACAAAACCGAATACGTGAGAGTTTCATACATGCAACCTCGCCTATTTGACCTGCAAACAAACACGATCAAAGTAAACTAGGTGCTGGCTCCTAGGGTTTAAAATAATTTCCAGATTGCATACATTCACATGAAATAACCCAAAACAATGGCATAAATTTCACATACAAATCTGAAATTTGGAAGGAGAAACATAAAACAATTAAAATAGAGCATACAGAAAATTTCTCATTCTTTCTTGCTGACAAGGCCTGAAATTTCTGAAAAGAAGCTTTCCCATTCAAATTAAAATCCAAGTTTTACAAACGCGGCCATGCCCAAAGTCCCATTTGGCCGTGCCAAAATTTTCGTCCCCCTTTGTGCATGCATTTCGATGGGTATTTTAAGATTTTCCTCCACGCTTTTCGTTTCTCCTCCATGGCTTTTCGTTTCCTTCTTCCTTTCTTCCATACGCAATACCCTGCAAAAAACCCACGTTAAAAAAAACAAAAACTAAACTTTACTTAAACTAACATGGAAAAATTAAAAATTAAAACTTAAAAAAAACAAAAAAGCTAAAAAAACAATCCTACCACTACATACTACTTAAAGCTAAATAAAAGTTCTTTAAAAGCTTTAAGAGTTATATGTGGCCACCATGAAAAAAAAAATATATATATATATATATATATATATATATATATATATATATATTATTTATCTTTTCTTTTTTCTTTTTTTTTTTGTTTTTTTTTTTTATTTTTTTATTTATTTATTTTTTTAAACATGAATTAACCCAAAAGTTAATGTTTGAATTATAAACACTTTAATAAACCTATAAAAAAAAGAAAAAGACAAAAACCACACCAAAATTTATCAAAAAAAATGTGGGTCCCCAAGCTTTGGGGCTAGTTGTGAAACAGTCACAACACTTATGAAGCGTGGTTTTCATGGCCCTTTTAGATGTGAAATGTGTGAAGAGAATGTATGAACTCTCAACCACATTTTTATTGAGTGTACTTTAGCCTCTGAGCTATGGAGGAGAATGACGACTTTACTTGGCTTACAGTGGTCCAATTTTTTTACTTTTGAACAACTTTGGAGGGATTGGCCTAATCAAGAGGGTGTTGATCATTTTATTAGGCAGTTAGATTGGATGGGTTCTACCATTCTTCTTTGGAATATTTGGAATGAAAGGAATAGCCAAAATTTTAATCAAGATAGGAAGGATATTCACTATATTTGGCAAAAGACCATAGCCAACTTAGTTGAATCAGTCCATCAACTCCTTAATCACCCCCAAAACTCCCACCAAAGATGGGATCAAGTGATGCAAAGATTGAAGATTAAATATTCTAAGGGCAACCAAATTAAAGGGAATGTGAGAATTAGTAAGATGGGTAGGACTACAAATTGGAAACCTCCTCATAAGGATTTTGGAAAAGTCAATACTGATGGAACCTCTAGAGGGAACCCTAGAAAATCCAGTGTGGGAGGAATTGGTAGACTTTCATATGGCTCCCTAGTTTTTACTTTTGCTGAGAATTTAGGTATTCTTTCCAATAACCTTGTTGAGGGGTATGGTATCCTCAAAGGCCTTTAGGATACTAAGGTTAGATGGGAAAATGTGTTAGTTGAGTCTGACTCTCAACTTATGATTAATCTCTTGAAGACTCCTTCTAAGAATCATAAGGTGGATTGGAGAATAAAAAAAATTATTGAGAAGATTCAATTAATCCAGATGGGATTTTTGAAAGTTGATTACAATCATGTGGTCAGAGATCAAAACAAGAGTGCTAATGCTTTAGCTAATTGGGATTTGGATAAAGGTGATCTTACTTGTTATGGACATCCTCCTATATGGTGGGCTTCTCAAATTAGAGAAGCTCTTATTTCTATCATTTCTTTGGATGGCTCCAGTTCTGAAGGTACCTAGTTTCTTCTTGCTTTTTTTTCTTTTTGCTTCTCTTTGGTTCATTTAGCTTTTTTTAGTTCCCTAGCTCATTCTATTCTTTATTTTGTTTCCTCTGTTGATTCTTGCCTTATTAGTCTTCTGGTCTAGATAGGTCATTGTTATGTTCATTTTTTTTTTCTTTTTTTTAGTATTTTAAGGTGGGTAGGTTCTTTTGTTTTGTTTTTTTTTTGTGTTCTTTGTGTTGTTTTTTGTTGTCCATGTGTTTTTGTTGTTTTGTGTTTTTTTTTTTTATGATTTTTGTTATTGTTCTTGTGTTTTTTTCGTTCTTGTTCTTGGGTTTCTCTTTGTTTGTGTTAATTCGTGTTTTTATGTGTGAGTGTTTTCTATGTTTTTTGTTTTTGTTTATTATCTATTGTTGGTTGTTTTTTATTTTTATTTATATTTTATTTTATTTTAATTTTTTAGGTTTTGGATGTGTTTATTTTTCATGTTTTTTTTGGGGTTATGTCTTTGTAGTGTTTTGTTGTTTTTATCTTGTTTGTGTTTTGTTATGTGGTTTGTGTTGTGGTTTCTTTTATCTTATTGTGCATGTTTGGTTGTGCTTTTGTTTTTGACACACTCAAGGAGAATGTTTTTTATTTTATTTTATTATTTTTGTTGTTATTTACTTATTTTTAAATTGGTCTTGTGTGTTTGTTTGCTCCATGAGTATGTCAAAGGTGGTAGGCCAGGTCCGAGTCCTGGGTGTTTTTGGCAGAATGGATACCCTTGTCTCCTTGGGTCTTACCCAAAAGTGACATCTCTTTTGAGATGTTTTCTACAAATAAAAAGAATTTAAAAATTTCTTAGAATTTATCTTTTTATTTTTATATCTAAAAAAAATTAATTCTTTCTTTCTATTTCTATTTCTATTTCGTAATTGCTTTTTTATTTTATTTTTTCAAATTTGATTATTCTTAAGTTAGTCATTATTTTTGTGTAGTTCAATGTCAAGTGAAATGTAAGTGGCCAACTGCGGGAGCTGAGCATTAGGAGCTGGTATTTATGCAGAATACAATCCATCTTGGCTTCCCAACGACATCATTCTAGCAAGAAGTATATACAAACACAAGATTTATATTTTTGGAAACACAATATAACAAAATGGCAGATAAAAGCATATCTGAGAGATGTCTTAAACGAAAGCAATCCAAACAGTGTGACAACACCCTCAGAAAGCTTCGGAGGCGTGAGACTGGACGCATTGATACTAAGGCCTTCCTCACTTCAGTTTCTCAGGAAATATTTCGCCATTTTCAGTTCCAGGAAGAGTTTGACACATACGAAAGATCAAACATCGTAGAAATATTTGTAGCTGGCGGTCTTATATTCGCCCTGGCCGATTTGGGTAGTTGTGCAGCATTTAGCAGACATTCAAATTACTTTTCTTGTTGAACACAAGTCAAGACCAGGAGATTCGCAGCCTTTTCTATAACAATTACAATCAATCTCTTATCACAATGTCAGCATATGCTTCCGAAAACTTCCGTTCACTTAAGTGCAGAACAACTCCAATTGAGTATATCAGAAAGGGGCAACCTGACGAGGGTTTTCCATTGTTTGAGTCAGTCACTAAGGTGGCCGGGTTATATAGAGTTTGATAACGTCAATGGGAAAATAGCGACGCTTCAGCTGAAAATAGGGTTTACAAGGTGTTCGACGCGAAGGAATACAGGCAATTGTACTCCATATGTGATGAAAATGTTGAGGAGATAAAGGTCGGAGATCAATGATTCTCATAATATTTAAAAGAGGTCCCAATGAAACCCATGTTCCTTTGCGGATACGATCTATAGAGGATGGCGCTGTTTTGAAAACCTTCCAACACCGAATTCATGCCAATAAGAATATCGTTGTTATGGATGAGTTCAATGAAAAACTTTTTATAAAGCAAGAAGATGAAAACCTCGAAATACTTGATGTCCGCAGTGGGCAATTGACTGATTTGCTTTACCATCGGCTGTGATTTTCTTGCATCAGAAGGATTTGTTTTTAGCAATCCATTACGAGACTGGGATTGTGGATGTGTGGAATCTCCAAGGAGAGAGAGTATCATCCTTTAACAACATGGTATTTCATTCAATTAAGAGTGATATCACTGGGGATCAAGACTTGATATTATTTTACAACGAGGACTATTGTAACGATGGATCTGGTGAAGAGTGTGTAGGATTGATAAACGTAACTAAGATTTCGACTGGAAAATCCATTGGTCAGATTCGGGCCGATGATCCAAACGTAGTTGTAAGTTGTAGAAAGAGGGCTAATGGTACGGTAGTCCAAAGCAGTGTGGAAGCAGGTCTTAGAGGCGTCACTGCAGTGTCGTATGACGAAGAAAACAATGAAATCTACACAGGCAATGCACAAGGGTTGGTTCATGTCTGGTCAAACTGATTCGACCCTTTAAAACTTGTAATTCCAAGACTCTAAACTAAATTTTATCATAAGCTAAGAATTAGAAAAGGATAGATTAATTACTAATGAGTCACGATCAGAGTTTAAGTATCATATAAGAAAAAGCTATTAGTTTTTTTTTTAATTAACACAAACAAACTTACACATATCATGCCCTGCCGTCTTATATTTTTATAACCATGGCTTTATAATCTAAGGTATGATTAAAATAATTTAACATAACATTTATAAGCTTAGTTGGAGTTTCATTCGATTTATAAGACATTGTCTCTCATAGGCTCACATTAGAGCATATTTAAAAAACACAATCAAGAGAAAAAGTATATAACGTTTAAGTCACAAAGTGAAAAGTTTTTGTATGGAAATACAACAACTTAAGACAATTTAAACATGAATTAAGATTGTCTTAAATATGAATTAAGATTTTCGGATATGTATATCAACTTATCAACAAGGATCATGTGTCATATTAAGAAAATTCAATATTACAAGTTGGATTTATATATATGTATGTATCCCCTCTGGCTAAAGTAGTTTGGGATTTCTTCGTTCGCGACCTCTCCGAGAGTTTCGAACCTAAGGCATATAGATTCCTAGAATACTAGAATCGGTTTCACAGCCTATTGAGATATAAGACTCGTTGGTATATGCGAGGATAATTAGCATTGTTAAACCTTCTCTATTAAGGGAGTTAAAAAAAAATCTCGATATTGTATAACACGAATATCATAGGTTTTAACTTTTAATAAAAGGCTAGCAAGAATGTTAATTAGCCCTAATCACTCTGTTGAAGTACAAGAAGTTCAGTGGAATAGAGTTTAAACTAGATATCAATCTCCTGTTTTGTAATTTCTCACAAATCGAGAAATGGTCCAAGAGCATCCATAGATGGCAATAGAAGTTGCGATAAATACTAATTAAGTTAGTATTGAGGGATATAACACCTACAAGTGATTTTGATTCTTTAAGTTTAGCTTCTAATATGCTTCCATATTAGGATGTGCCTAGATGTTCCAAAGTTCATCCAATAGCCTAATAGTTTTTATTTCATTAAATATATAAATGTGTTATTCTTATAGATATATTATGTAATTTTTTACAAAGGCACATGCATATGTATGTAGTAGCTCAACTACTACATTCTAATTTCTTCAAAGAATTAGTCATGAAATATAAAGAAAATAAATTTTGCAAAACCAAGAACAATATTAAAAAATAATAAGATTTATAAAATTAGCAAAAAATTGACTACCTACAAACAAGAGCAATTTGCTCAAGTGGGGTTGATTTGCTCAATAGGGACAATTTTCTCAAGTGGGTTGAATCACTCTAATAGTGGATAAATTCACTACAATAGTGGAGCGATTAGCTCATTAATAAAGTACATAGGACAAGTGTGTATGGATGTCGAGGAGTTAGAAAGAAAACTAACATTTATATTTTTGTGGCATCATAACTCATTTAAAAAGGATTCTAAGGTATTTAGAAAAATAAATAGAGCTATGAAACTTTTGGAGGTGCATCATTTTGCTAAGGATACCCCCAAATCATTACTTATACTAGGATTAAGAATTTCTCACCTAAGGTAACTTAGGGGTTGATTATTCCTATAAATAGGAGGTATGGGCTCTATTGTAAACATATTTTGCACTTGAGGAAGTCAATTATACTTTGTGAAACCCAAATTGTGATTTTTCTTTATGACATTAATGAAAAATTATATTTTGCACTTGAGGAAGTCTTTTGCTTTCCATCAGTGGTGCCACCCTCTTGGATTGTGGAATGTACACCAATTGTGATGTTTTCCTTTTGTCCATATTGTCATTCCTATCATAAATTCAACTCATGTGAATGAGAATACACTATTGTTATTCGAATTTCTTATGTATTGATTTATCACACATTCTTATTGTTATTGTTACATCCATATTTTCTCTAGTCTCTTGCACCCTAAGATTACCAATTTTCTTGTATACATTTTATTTTTTGTATAAAAATTTATTGCATTTAATTTTATACAATTAGATTATATTAGATTAGCTTAATTTGATATTTATGGATAATCATCCTTTTGCTTTAGGCTTTCTTGGGCAACATAAAGAAGAAAGTGTTTATGAGTCTGTCACATGTACTTTAGATTTTTTAGGGTAGCATAAACATAAGTTTTATAATTATTGCACTTTAGGGTTTTAAGATAAGCATAAACAATAGAGTATACATAATATTCATGAAAATTAATGTTATTGGGACAACATAAAAATTTAAGTACTATGATGGATGATTCTTGATGTTTAGGGTTTGAAAGGAAATATAAATATTTCCATCAAAGTAAGAGTTGGTGCTAATCTATTAAGTGAAGAGATAGGTTGAGTTCCATAGTTGATGCTTTAAAATATCTTTGCATCATGCCTTTATGAACTTTAACAATGCTTTACTTAGATTATTTCTCCTCCTTGAGGAGTAATAGCCACCATTGCATTAGCTTTCGATTATGAAAAAATGTGGTTGATCTGGTCAAGCATATACCACTTTCCTTGTGAATGAAATTGATCCTATTTTGCAACCTTGATAGGTTTTCTTACCTTGGAAATCAATTTTATTGGTAATCTTGATCAACTTATTTGTACTGATGGATCAAAACCATGCCAAGTTTAGATCAAATGAGTGTTGTATTATAATAGGATTTAGTATAGAAAGTAGGTACAACTTAAGATTTTTTTTGAAATATTAGATGTATCTTTAAGTATGACAGTAGCTTGAGAATAAAAATATTATCCCATTTATAATACTAGATGCTATAAATATTATAATTTAGTGGTTTGATATTCCAATAGAAGCATTTCTTCTTTAGGTGGAGCTAAACCTTATCCCCAATCTAGAACGTGTACAATATCCAATATTAATCATGATAGTCCCTGTATTCCTATTGTTATTACCAATATTGAAGTGGTAAATGTATGGTAGAATCATCCACATCCATGGGTGGTTGTGGTTATACATCCCTAGTAGGTGTACCAAAATTCTATTGACCACCTTAGTTTACCCATAAATCATAAAAAATAATGGAATGTTGGAGTTTGGTTTCTAAGAGCATCATAAAATAATTGATTCAGATTGACCAAAGTGAACATAGACCTAGTGAAATAATAGATGAGCAATATCCAAAGCAACAATAATATTTGTGCATGAAACTATGATAGTCATATTTTTGAACATATTCATGACCATGAAGATCAAATCTTGCTTGTGTATTATGGTTAATAACCCTAACAAAAAATCCATGGATATGGAATTCCAATGCTTGGAATTTACTTCTAATGTTATGTAGAGCTTAATTTTCTTGTTTTTTGGTTTTGTAATATTATATGCTTTACAATTTTTTAATTTAAAACTTTACTTCTTGGCAAATGCGTAGTCAATGAAAGTATAATTATAGCACCACAAGTGATTTTACTTATACCAATATGTTGAATCACTTGAAATAATGAGTACCTTAAATGAATAGTTGGTCTAATTCACTAGATAGAACACACATATTTCCAAGATAGTACAATAACAAATCCCAAATATGATGGTCTAATATTGAATTAAATTTTTGCAATTGGTTATAAATGCCAATTAAGTTAGTATTGAGGGATATGTTTAACCAAAGTGAACATAGACCTAGTGAAATAATAGATGAGCAATATCGAAAGCATCAATAATATTTGTGCATGAAACTATGATAGTCATATTGTTGAACATATTCATGACCATGAAGATCAAATCTTGCTTGTGTATTATGGTTAATAACCCTAACAAAAAATCCATGGATATGGAATTCCAATGCTTGGAATTTACTTCTAATGTTATGTAGAGCTTAATTTTCTTGTTTTTTGGTTTTGTAATATTATATGCTTTACAATTTTTTAATTTAAAACTTTACTTCTTGGCAAATGCGTAGTCAATGAAAGTATAATTATAGCACCACAAGTGATTTTACTTATACCAATATGTTGAATCACTTGAAATAATGAGTACCTTAAATGAATAGTTGGTCTAATTCACTAGATAGAACACACATATTTCCAAGATAGTACAATAACAAATCCCAAATATGATGGTCTAATATTGAATTAAATTTTTGCAATTGGTTATAAATGCCAATTAAGTTAGTATTGAGGGATATAAAACCTACGAGTGATTGATGACATACCCTCTCATATCAATGTTAAACAATAATGTATATACCAATCAGTGAATTAGACAATTTAGTACTTGGTTCTCATCCCCTTGTAATGGATGATCATGAGGTGGAAATGCTACATATATGACATCCATTGCATATTCCTAGCATTCTTGAATTTGCTCTATGAATGGAACAATTGCAAATATCTATGTCATGAATGAACTATAATTTTCTTATCCATGGTGTAATGACACCTAATCAAATAACTTAAATAATGACATATAACTCTTTCTCATATCTAGAGTATCAACAAGCTATGTTAGAGAGGGTATCAAAATGGTAAGCCACTAGATGTCCATTTTGTATAAAATGGATGGTAATGTGTACTTAGATGCATTGATATTAATATTGAACAATTGCATGATGAGTGGCATAACCTGCATTGGAAAAAAATATAGGTGGTTTTTAATACCTTCATATGTCTATTATTGTTTTGATGACTAATAAAACTATTACATATCCAACACTTGTAGTACATTGGGGTATATGATATTTTAATAAGGTGGATCGTGTATTTATTTAGAAATGGGCAATGTGTTAAGTTAGGAGAGTGTGTTGTCATAGAATCTTGAACATAAATTATTTGTCATAGAATCTCTTTGTTGTCATAGAATTATGAATGTAACCATTGGTATTATTAATGTAACTATTATAAATTAGGTGAATCAAGAATACTATCATAGCATACTACCATAGTGGGTATCATAGAATATTGTTAGAAGATGTCAAGAAATATTTTTGCAAATGTTATAAAATGAGAAAAATGTAACTCATGGGTTAGAACAAATTTGCATATTTTGTAAGCGGGTTTCCCCATCAAAGAGTCCTATGATGGTAACATTTCTCATTCCAAATTCATATAATTACTATTCTTATGTTTCATGCATGTATTAAAAATGAATTTTGCTTTCATCAATATTCTGTGAATGATGGTTATGTTATCTCATTGAATTTCTTATCTTAGTTCAATGTTGCATAAAGGATTTGATGTGAAATATTGAAATGAGTAGAAGAGGTGCATTGCAAGAACTTTGTCTTCCTACATATGACCAAGTATTATATCCATATGATATAAGATATTTCTACAATAAATCAATAATAGATGTCAATGAGGTTAATAAATTGTTTGGTATTAATCATTCTCAAATGACCTAAACCTACTATTTGTCAATATAAATTCCTTGAGGTCAAAAAGAGTTGATCATTATATTAGATCAATTTAATATTCCACTAAGAATTATAGCATAACTACCTTATATTTTTTTTAAATATATGCATATGGGAAGATTAGATTGTCCATGTACTAGAATTTTACATTGTGCTCTATAGTTGGCATGTGAAGTAGATTATCCATCTACTAGAATTTTGTAGATTAATTTATAGTTATGGGGTTAAACTGATAGAAGCATAAAATTCTATGCATGTAAAATTAGCTTCTTAAATTTCTTTATTGAAACTAGAGCAATATCCTCCTAGGATAGGCACTTAGAGATCTTGTAAATAATTTTATTATTGCATTGTCAACCACTACTAGAGATAGCCTTGATAAGTTGCATTATTATCAAAGTAGTAATATCTTAATTGTGATAAATAATAGATGTACAATGACATGATATCATTGGTTACTATAGCATACAATAGTTTGATTTTATACATAAGGATACATTAACATTGAATCTTAAAACCTTTTCCTAGTTTTAGATAAGTCAAAAAGATAGGATGAGAATGTGCCATAGTCTAGAGTCCAATATATTTGACTGTCTTACACAATGATTTTATTTTATATTAGAGAAACAATGTTACTATGGAGGGTCTTCACCTTAACCTAGAAATGTGTATGGAAGAGGTGATCTTGTTCTCTAGAGGGATCCAAACTTGAGGTGTTACCTATCTATCTCTTGTCCTTCATCAAATGGATATGAATAATCAATATCCTTGGGTGGAGTACTACTATCTTCTACTAATCCTAATACTGTAGATTATTATGAGTGTGAGTCTTGTGGTGGTTACACCATTTTTTGTTTATAATTTACTTGCCTTTATATAGAAACTTTAGTAACCTATGATTGGATTATGTAGGAAATCCCTTAGGAATGACACTTCAAGTGAATGAGAATTTAGAGGCTTTAGTTTTGGTGTTGAGGTCTATTATGGAATAATGATCAATCCTTTCTTCTTGGATTTTGATTTCTCTTCTAGTTTTGGTGCTAAGAAGTATGTTAATACTAAGGAATTTATTAAAAAACTCCATCTCACATCATATATAGTAATGTAGGTCATTGATGTATTTAATCACCAAGTGTCTCTCATCCTATTCAACACAAAAGAGATTATGAAAACCATGAAACTTCCTAGTGTACTATTGCATACTTTGGTCTCTATATTGGCACAAATATTCTAAGCATATATATTCATATTCATAGTGGTGTAACTAATAGAACCATTCATGAATTGGTTGTGTAAAGTTTATTTATCAACAAACAATGTTGCTAGGCTATCACACTATTAAACAAGTTATTTTAACATCTTCAAAGTTAATTTTGTTATCATCAGATAAATGTTTGGTAGTGTAATATACCTTCAGTTTTTGAAGGCAAGTGTCTAGCTCATTTATATTGATTTGAATTAAGAAGATTGGAAAGTTAGTATAAAATTTTAGAGGTCCTTGGATATGGAACAATGTATGGTTAGTATTATAGGTAAGGCTTCCAGTTAAAATAGGAGACTAAAATTGTCCATATAGCATGGTTATCTATTCCTCCAAAGCATCTAAAAAAATATTCTTGACATCCTAGGATCTAGTATTGAATTGAGATGTTGACTCTATTATTGCTTGAGATCCTTTGCTAGGGTGGTGTGCTTCAAGGTACTCAAATGTAGAACATAGTATAATGCCTTCCTTATTGCATCATGAATGTGTATGGATAGAATCCAATGAGATAGTGTATTAGAAGGAATTACATTTGGCAAGGGTATTTATAAGGGATGATGGCATGTGAAGATTAAAGGAGCAATTGATGAGTGCTCCATATTTGTATATATTTGTAGATTAGAAGAATATATAAACCAACTTGATTCATGGATCAGGGTCTAGAATTATTGACATGGTGGAGAACTCACAAAATTAACTAGTGGTACTTATAAGTTATAACCATTATGAAGTTGTTAAATCTATGGATATACTATTTGATTGAAATGCAATCAATAGACTCACACAATATATTGTTTCAAGTGCATAAATATAATCCAAATAAAAAATCATCTATTAATGATGAGATATTATTATAAATTTTTAATTCAATTGGTCTCATAAGGAACACAAATATTTTTTCTATAAAGATGTAGCAATGGTAAGAACAAAAAAGGAAATGATAATAAAAAAGTAAGTGTTCTTGGTTTCATGGTTGTAAAGAGAATGTACAATATTATAAATAAGTTGTAAGACGAAATGCTTTAGTTTATAGTGCATCTTAGTGGTGTAAAAAATTAAAGAAGAATATGTTTCTTATGCATTGAAAATCCTTGTGTTATTTCTTGACGTGTGCAAGTGTTGAACTAGTCTTGAATAGTTACAACGACCTTTTAATGGTGATGCATGACATTAACATCAAATTTTTATCACACTTGTGTGGGCCAATGAATTTCATCATTTTGAGATAGATGCGAGTCGAATGGGAACGAAAGGTTTATCTCTATAGTAGCCATGGTGCCAAAGTGATTTAAAAAATATTTAGTACTAGCAATATTGGTACCAAATTAGGAGTTATCACCAACCTATCCAATGTAAATTTATATGGACACCAAGGATAATGCTCTAAAGTAACTTTGACTTCATATTTTGAAAAACTCTGAGCAACCTCTACTTTGCATAGATTAGTATGAAAATAAAATATCAAAGTTATATACTCTAACTATTGTTACTCTTCATAAAAAAAGTGGAAGGATCTTAATTTATTTTTGTGAACTTCAATAATAATTCATAATTATTCTGACAAGTTTTGATCATGCTTTTATCATTTCCCGCCTTCACTAACATGCAGATAGTGCCATCATATTCTGGGTGATAGAGGCCAAATTGGGAAAATATGACCTTCTGGGTCTTCCCAAAATACCCCCAATTAGCTAACCCCAACTTTTTAGGTGATTTGGAGCTTCCCGGATTGGACATTTGGGACTGTGCCTTTTAACACTTTGTTGTAGGTTTATTCGTCCCGCCCCGGAGCGAATACAAATCTGTGAGGAATTTCCTGACTGTTCCACTTGTAATGCCCTCCTGGTAACATATTCATGCTTATGTTAATTTTTAGGTCGTTATGATGTTATTTGGTTATCGTTTTAATATTTTCATGCATACACTAATAGTAGGCCTTGGGAAACACATGTTCTATTCTATCTGTAGGTGCTACTGATATTTTCTATTTCATTGAACACAGGTTTTTGACATCAGAGGAGCATTAAGGAGTCAACACTCATATACACAAGTGGCAGTGATGTTTTGGTTCGCCCATATTACATGTGGGCACGTGGAAGAAGGATTGTTATGCATGGATGTGACAAAAAACATATTTAACACTCCTATCCCCTAAAATGGAAGGAGACATATTGTAACACAAATTTAAAAGCATATCAATAAATAGGGCCATATTCCATATTGCTTTTATCTTGTGTCGATTCGTTTATGTTCTTTTCTTTCATGCATTTTTCAATATATAGGCTTTTAGCGTTAAGTTTGATTTTACACGCATCGTACTTGGCATTGTCCTTTTTTGTTTTTGTATCCTCGTGCTTTCAGTGGCGATCATGGTGGGACAAACCTTACATGCAAGAAAATGAAGATGAATAACCCTTTGCTGAGGACGTCAACTATTTGTCCAACCTAGACTTCGCATTAAGATATCTTGGCCAATGCAATTGGCATGGATATGGGTTGGGCAGGTATGAACAAGGAGTGCGTGTTCTTTGCCAACCAAGTTATCAAATGTCATATGACAAGTCAGGAGTAGGGTTCAACCACCCCTTGCCCCTGGACATCTTGGTAGAGAACATGCAAGGCCTAGGGATAGGTAACAAGGATTGGTTGGCATTAGATCCATATGCCAATCCTAACACAACATATACATTGGGTGATTATCACCCATTGCTAACAACCAACCTTGTTTACCTTAACAACCTTTTCCATTCAGTTGCAAAGGGATAAAGTTCGAGGACTCACCTACACGAGGGATATAGACAAGACCAAGCAGGGTCTTCAAAAGACGATTCGGAGTATGAGGTAGCACCTTGGGATCCTTTCGAATCTGATAGCAATCATTCGTAAGTGACCCCCATAGATGATTATCAGGAGAGCTTCCTGACAATGTTCCCTTTGAATGCTCCAATTGAGCATATGCCACCTCAAGAGAATCAGGTCCCCCCATAAAGAGTGGAACAACCCCGATGGGACCACATTAATTTGCTCGAGCAAGATGAGCCTCATATGTCGCAAACAACTATTGGAGCCAACGAAGGCCTTTGGATATCCGACAGTGATTATGAAGATGAAACTGAGATGGCCTATCTCAATCATATGCGACAACAACAATATCCCTTGGACATAGACGACATGTTTGAACAACTACACATAGGGCCAAGACATAGGTGGCACCTCAACCAGGCACAATTATAGCAATTACTACACCCACCACTCCAGGTATACAGAGAACATCTTTCTCTTGGAGACCCTATAGAGCCATCAGTGCCTCGGGTAGACCCCATCCTCTTATCCGCACATAGGGCCGATCCATTTGTGCCAGTGCCCACAGAGCCAAATCCAGAGCACAAAGATCATCTAGGATGTCCGAGCAGCCACACCCATGGTAATGGAGACCAAAATCATTTCATTAACATGATCTCCATTGATTTAACCGCCCCCATCCATAATCTAGCCGACCCAACACGGTCATTGCATCTAGACCCAGATGCTATATACTGGAATCACACTGATGCACCGCCATCCCCATCAGAGTACTGGCCTTGCGATGGGATGTTTCATTTCACCCCCAAACAGACTCAGGATGTCTTCCATGTTGAAGAGGAACTTGACGTTCCAAATGATGATCTCAACTCAAAAAATGATATCCACTTGATCCCAACTCCACACCAGTTGGAGGATGGGTCCCACATGTCATTCGAGGAGACGACTGACGTGGACATCGGCTCAGATCCAATGAATTTGCAAATCATCGAGCTGGGGGTAAGTTTATCCCTCGAAGAGCAAACCGACTACATTGCCCTTCTCAAAGAGAAGAAGGAGGTTTTTGCATGGTCCTACAAAGAAATTCTGGGGCTAGATCAGCAGCTAGTCATGCATAATATAATGCTTGATCCGATAGTCAAGCCAGTAAAGCAAAAACTACGTAAGATGCATCCAAAAGTAGCCTTAATGATCAAATATTAGCTACAAAAGCTGTTGGATGCACAGTTTGTCATCTGCATGGATTATCCACCATGGTTGTCTAACATGGTGCCCGTCAAAAATCCTGACGGGAGGATTCGCATATGCACCAATTTTCAATATCTAAACAAAGTGAGTCCTAAGGATGATTTCCCCTTGCCTAGCATCGACGCATTGGTAGATGCTACAACAGGTCATGAAATGCTTTCTCACATGTATGGTTTCTCAGGATACAATCAAATTTGTATCAATCTCGAGGACCAACTAAAAATGGCATTCACAATGCCTTGGGGGACATTTTGTTATAAGGTCATGCCCTTTGGCCTTAAAAACACTGGCACCACCTACCAACGTGCCATGACGTACATCTTCCACGATCACATGCACAAAACTTTGGAAGATTACATGGATGATTTGTTGGCCAAATCTCTTTTGCACCCAGATCATCTCGATGACTTGCGCAAGATCCTTGATTGCCTCATTGAACATAAAGTTAGACTAAACCCCAAGAATTGTGTATTTGGCGTCACATCTGGAAAGCTCTTGGGTTTCATAATATCCAAACGAGGAATCGAGGTGGATCCAAACAAAGTCAATGCAATCCTTGAAATGCTTCCCCCAACTACCATCAAGCAGCTTAGAAGCCTGTAGGGAAAGGTCGCATCAATAAAGTGCTTCATAGCGTAGCTATTGGACAAGTGCCAACCCATGAATAAATTATTGCATAAGGGGGTAGCATTTCACTGGGATGACGAGTGCCAATCAGCCTTTAATGACATTAAACAATACTTGGTTTTGCCACCAATATTGGCACCACCTAGACCAGGAGTGTCATTCTACTTATACATCTCAGCTACTGAGGTGGCACTGGGCACCGTGCTGTCCCAGAAAAATGAACTACACAAAGAACAGGCTACTTACTATCTTAGCTGCACCTTGGTCATTTATGAACTTAACTATGCATACATTGAGAAGCTCTGCTTGGCAGTGGTGTTTGCTACCAAAAAGCTATGCCACTACATGCTCAACAACATGATGTATGTTGTGTCTAAGGAGAATCCATTATGATTAATGATGAGTCATACTTATCATAGTAGCCACATGATGAAATGGATAATGTTGTTGACAGAGTTTGACATAGAATTCATTGGAAAAAAGTCCATAAACGTTCAAGTCATCATCGATCAACTAGTAGAGACTCCTCTTGAAGATGATCAGCCTCTGACCATAGAACTACTTGATGATGGGGTCTTCCATGTCTCATAATCGCCAGATTCTAATTAACCTGAGTCATGGGCCGACATGACCCTATTCTTTGATGGTTCTAAATGTGAGCAAGGAAGTGGCACGGGAATTGTATTCTTCACACCGCAAGGGGATCCAATGCCTTTATCATTTAAATTAGACTTCCCATGCACCAAAAAAAATGTAGAATACGAAGCCTTGCTCATAGGTCTTCAAACAACAGTCACCATGAACATTAAACATTTAAAAATATTTGGTGATTCGTTGTTAATTGTCAATCAAGTAAAGGGGGTATTCTAATGTAAATGCCCAGTTCTGCAGGCCTACAAAGCCTTTGTGGACAAATTCCTAGCACATCTTGAATGGTATGACATCGAGGCACTCCCTCGATCATAAAATTGTTTTGCGAATACTATGGCCTCCTTGGGATCACTAATCCCGCAAGACCCTTCCAGTGAAATGACGACCATTCAGGTGAAAAAATTATCGCAATCCATGATGGAGCGAGCAATATCTGATGTAACTCCAAGAATCCACCTGATCCATATTGAACCATCTTAGGATAGGTTCTCTTGAATCCAATATTGTCTGACTCAGGCCAACTAGGGGTCCATGTTCTCCCCGAGCCCTCTTAATAGCAACACAATGCTATTTTTACAAGTTCTTTCTCGTTCAATTTTTTCTAGGGATGAACTTCAAGAGGGATTTGCAGTTCATACCATTGGGGTTTCTGATTAGCAGGATTGGTACACACCCATAAGGGATTACCTCAAGTTAGGTAACCTCCCACTTGGATTGACACAAGCCGTGAAAAGATCATTTAAACATAAAGTAGAAAAACATGTCTTGCTAGGAGACATTTTGTATCGTCGAAGCCATGAATGAATCCTCCTCCATTGCTTGGACTAGTAGGAGATCGCTTGGGCGATCACTCAAGACCACGATGGTACATGCAGTGGCCATTTTAGCGGTATGGCCATCGCAAAGCGCATTATCCACATGGGTTATTATTGGCCATCTTTAGAGAGAGATTGTTGCACATATGTAAAGAAGTGCGTGAAGTGTCAACACCATGACAATTTGAAACACGTACCTTATTAGGCCTTACAACCAATTCAATCAGCTTGGCCTTTTTTGTAGTGGGGCTTTGATCTAATCGAAAATATCTCCCCTGCATCGTCGGGTCATCACATGTTCATCATAACGGCCATAGAGTACTTCACCAAGTGGGTTGAAGCAATTTCGCTAACCTCTATGACTGGACACCAAGTTTATTTTGCATAACATCATATGTCATTTTGGTATTCCATCCAAGATCATCTGGGATAATGGGACGTCATTCAAGAATAAAGATGTACGTGCTTTGACAACAAAGTACAAAATTTAGCACAGTTTTTCAATACCCTATTATCCGTAGGAAAATGGGCAAGCAAAGGCATCAAACAAAATGCTAGTCTCCATCCTCAAAAATACCGTCATAGATAGTCATAAATATTTGCACATTCAAATCCCGCTTGCCCTGTGGGCTTATCGCACTAGTATTCGGACGCCCACTGGGGCAACTCCATTTTTGTTGGTGTATGGCTCCGAGGTAGTCATGCCTCTTGAGTTGGAAATCTCTTCCCTGTGCATTTCAATGCAAGATTTCATCGATGATGACACTGCATGACAAGCTCGGTTAGACCATCTGATGTTGCTCGATGAACGACGCATCAATGCTCGAGCATTTGCGTATCTATCAAGAGCGACTTAAGAAATCATACAACATGAAGGTTCACCTAAGGGACTTTCAGGTTGGTGACTTGGTCTTAAAAGAGAACCAAAATAATTCTAATTTGCCATCCCATCTAAGGGACAAGTTCATGGCAAACTGGTTAGGTCCTTATGTGATTGACAGTAAAATAGGACCTGGAACATACCGACTCACCTATCTTGAAGGAATCAAGGAACTAGAACCCTTGAACATCATTCATTTGAGGCCATTCCACATTTAGAGAGCCATAGTCCAACCAAAAGCTTCAAGGATTCTAGCAATCGCTTGGTCAAACCCAAAAGCTCCAAGGATTCTCATAATCGCTTGGTCAACTTAAAATACCCCAAAGGTGTCCATAAACCCTTTGATCAACCCAAAATCTCCAAGGATTCCCATAATCGCTTGGTCAACCCAAAATGCCCCAAAGGTGTCCATAACTGGTCCTCTGACCTTGCAATAAAACAAAACCTCAAAAACCCCCAAGCCTAGGGCATCAGCCACCATGATCACGCAGGATCGGTGCGACGAGAAATCCCCCTGTGGTGTGGGTCTTATGGGACCTCTCAGGGTGGCTTCTGCTAGCCCCTGCATCACGCCCACTAGCCTCCCCCTCATCCAATCGCTTGTGATGAGACAATGTTGACTGCTCAGTATCACTGCCCCTTGTATGGCACGAAGACCCACCTCTAAATGGCTTAGGTACCTTCCCCTTGAGGTAGATGATCTCTCCCTCCAAATCCATCTGGTGCCAACACCACTCTACCTCCCACTGATGGTACATCGCTACTACATCGTCACGCTTTGCCAACACCTTCTCCCTCTCCACCAGATACATCCATAGAAGATCTCTCTCTCATGCAGCATCGGTATCCCCATCCTATTGGTGGTACATAGCCCATGCGTTCTCTCACTCTGCTAGCTGAGTTTGCAAGAGATACCTCTCTTGTAGAGCCTCCCCTAGCTCCTCATCCCACCTCTGAAGCAGCTCCACAAATCATGCATTCTTAGCACGTAACCCTACCTCCATGTCCTCCGAGATTGCTTGAGGCATTGACATCTCTGGCGTAGTAGCCTACTTTGGCTCCCATTGCTCTGAGATGTCCTACATTTCCAGCTGATCCAAAACCCCAAAATACCCCCTAAAATAATCCATCTCTACCATATCTGTGTCCTCTAGTGGAACTCCCCAACCCTCACCTGGTGCCTCTGCACCCTCATCACCTACTGTTGCTGCCTTTGCACTGCCTAGAGGCCCCTTGCCTCACCATCGCCATAGCATCCACCATTGGTCATACTCAGCGATAACCTCGACGTCATCCATGTCTGGGGCATCAATCACGGTATCCAAATCCTCACCCAATAGTGCAATGACTGGCCAGACCAACGTCCTCTCATCCCCCCGACGTTGATAGATCAAAGGCTTACCAAGAAACCCCTGGTGCACCCCAAACTATTATGTCACCTAGCTATACGAAAAGAACTCCTACTCAGTCCCGTGGTGCCCAATTAGCGACCGCCCCCTACGTACCCATCGGAGCCACTCTCTAGCCTCAGGCCAAGCTAGGCAGTCCCGGTATGGGCGACAAAAAACCTTCCTTGGAGCAAGTCGAGCGAAGGCATCAACATAGTGCCCTACAACACCTGCCCATTTCCAAATCTATCCCTGCTCCTTAGACCGCCACCATAGTGCCTCGTAACCAATCTCTTGGTCTACCATCTTCGCTCGAGTCATCCATGGCAACCCCACCGACCTCTCCACCGCTATGTGCTACCAAGCCTAGCATTGCAACAAATAGCTACATCTAATATCCTTTTTCCTTCGATAGCAGACCTCATACAACTCATCATAGAGTTGTGCAAATAGAGTCTGTCCCCATCTCATGATCATAGGTGCCTCCGTCGAACACTCCACGAACCTAAACACCACCTCCAGCAAGTTCCACGGGAACCTGACGCCTGAAGAGTCAGGTAGCAGTATGTTGGAAATTAGGCCCATCAGTACAGCGTGCCTCACTCCCAACACACCCATCTCAAGCCACCATCGAACCAAAATGTCACCAATCTGGCAGTTGCCCTCTGCCCTCTCCACTAGGTTGTCCACACCCACCTCCTTCCCATATCCAAAGCATCGCATCAGTACAGCTATCCGCTGATCCAGCGACGTCGTCCTGATTGGCAATCCATCTATCAAAATTCATAGAATTCGATAGACATCCTCCAAGGTCACCATCATCTCCCCTGTTGGGAGATGGAAGGTGTTGGTCCAGGGCTCCCATAAGTTGGTCAGGGTCGTCAGATAGGCCCAATCCCCGACCACAGGCTCTAGTCGGGTCACCTTCTTGAGCCCAAGGGCATCAAGCCACTCCCAGTCAGCCAAAGTCAGTGCCTCCCATGCTTCAGAGAACACTTTAGGTACACGGTACCAGCTCTTCACAACCTACACATGAAAACAAAACAAAAAAAAATTAATTAACCATGAAAAATTGTACAACAATAACAAGAATATACAAAAATGCATAAAATAATGTACAATTAAAACCATACAAATAATGAGTGAAAAAATTCACAACAATTCAAAACAATAGTTTGTGAGTTCTACGGTTTTCAACTCTACACTAATAAATTAAACAAAAACAACAAAATTCAAAAAAAAAATTGTCAGTTCTAGGGTTTTTAACTCTAAACTGCTAAATTAAACACAAACAACAAAATAAAACAAAAAAACAGTTTTTCAGTTCTAGGGTTTTAACTCTAAACTGATAAATTAAACAAAAACAACAAAATTCAAAAAACAGTTTGTTAGTTCTAGGGTTTTAACTCTAAACTGATAAATTAAACAAAAACAACAAAATTCAAAAAATAATTTGTCAATTCTAGGGTTTTTAACTCTAAACTGATAAATTAAACAAAAACAACAAAATTCAAAAAATAGTTTGTCAGTTCTAGGGTTTTAACTCTAAACTAATAAATTAAACAAAAACAACAAAATTCAAAAAATAATTTGTCAATTCTAGGGTTTTTAACTCTAAACTGATAAATTAAATAAAAACAACAAAATTCCAAAAATAGTTTGTCAATTCTAGGGTTTTCAACTCTAAATTGATAAATTAAATAAAAACAACAAAATTAAAAAAATAGTTTGTCAATTTTAGGGTTTTCAACTCTAAACTGATAAATTAAACAAAAACATCACAATTCAAAAAATAATTTGTCATTTCTATGGTTTTTAACTCTAAACTGATCAATTCAACAAAAACAAAAAAATTCAACAAATCATTTGTCAATTCTAGGGTTTTTAACTCTACACTGATAAATTCAAACACACAAAAATTCAAACAATAAACAATTTTTCAGTCCTAGGGTTTTTTTAAATCTAACGGTCAACTGTTAAATTAAAAAACAAAAAAAATTCAAAAACAATTTCTCAGACCTAGGGTTTTTAACTCTCAACTGATAAATTAAAAACACAAACACAAACACCAAAAAACTAACAAGGGTTGAGTTACGTTTTTAAGCTCAATTTTACCCTACGTTTCTAACCTAAGTTTTGATCTTTGTTAAATTAGGGTTAAACAAAGTTTTTAAGTTACGTTCTAAACTAAGTTTTTCAGCTCAGTTTTAAACTCAAATTTTGATTTTTGTTTAACTAGGGTTAAACTGAGTTTTAAGCTAAGTGTTAATTTTTGATAGACTAGGGTTTCATTTTTAATTTGAAAAACAAACTACACAAAGACAAAAACCAAAACAAATTACGGTTTTCAAATTATAACGCCAACAAACAATAAAGAGGAAGAACACTCACTGGTCTCGCTTCGGCTCTGCCGCTTAAGGATCCGGTTTGTGAACTCATGGTGGCGGGAAAAATTTGGCAATGCTTCACTTCGTAGAATTGACCTCCTCCTCCTCAGAGCTCCAAATCGCCAGGAAAAACAAATGCAAATGAGCCCAAAACCTAGTTTTGGCCCTTAAATAGGCTTTTTGAGTCTGTAATCGTTCCTCCCTAGGATGAGCACTCTGGTTAGTGCTTGTCCTACCCTGGGACTATTACTAAAATTCTATTCATCCCACCCAGGGATGATTACTGAGCAAAAATTTCAAAAACATCAAAAACTGCACAAAATGCACCAAAAACAAGCACAAAAATCATCCAATGAGAGTGCTTTTGCACTTGACATTCTGGGCATGCAAAATAGACGTCGGGGTCACAAATCCTCACTATCCTACTCCTTAAGAAGGCTACCATATCCGGACCGCTCCATGGGAGGACAAATTTTTGAGAATTTCATCCCCAAACGGTGTCGCAAAACGGGTCAAAACCCAACCAAAAATAGCAATAACATTGCCGAACGAAGGCGCCTTTGTGCCTGACATTATTGGAATCCAAAATAGACATTGGGGTTACAAATTTTCACTATCCTACTCCCTAAGAAGGCTACCATAGCCGGACCACTCCATGGGAGGACGGATTTTTGACAATTTCAGCTCTAACATGCATCACAAAATTGGTTGAAACCCACCAAAAACAGGTCAGAATGTTCAGAAAATGCTTATGCATTCAATGGTAAACAACTGAAGGCACCCTTACTTAAGTCACCTTGGGTCAAGCGACTCATGGCTTTTCTCATGTTGGTCATTCCCTCATTGATTCATCGCTTGAGGGGGTAGTCACACTTAGTCACCAATCAACAAAAACACACCCAATCAAGGAAATAACATGCATTCAAAGGATCATTGATAAATACAATCATGCCCCTACTTGGGGTAGCAAACAAGCAAAAATCACAAGCTGATCAAACACTTGGAATTCGTGAATCATGAACTCAAAGTTCCCACAGACAAAAGGTTGCACCCTTTGCCTATTAATGACTGAACAATGTCCAAGCTCAAGTAACACCTCACTGAACAAGGTTAACACTTGAATTAAGCTCCTTAGCTCGTCAGAATAAAGAATTCAAGAATGCGTGCCCTTTCCATACTTGGGGCATCAAAATTTGGTTAGGTTATTGAGAAACCTCAATCATTAGTGCTTTGGTTATATATTTTTGTTCAGCGTTGCGCCTTGCACAGCGCATCCCAAAAAGGGGCATCTGTAGACACCAAATCAGCACCAATCCGATTATGTGACAACAAGCACTGATCGAAGTGACAAGCATAGCCCCCAGGGCAGTCCCCAGAGGTTAAACAGTGGTCCTAACCACTCCCAAAAGTAGTTTGGAAGGTCAAATGTCAATTTGGCACCTTTTTGGCACTTTGCTCCCTACTCGTCCCACCCTGGGACGAATACAAACTGGTATTCGTCTCACCCAGGGACGATTACTAGAATTCATCCCAGGGTGGGGTGAATAGCAGGTTTGACTGGAAAAAATTCAAACCTCGATAGGTCCACCAGTTAACTGTAGATTCAAGCCATGCAATTGCGAGGAACGACTTCAAATCAAGGAGAGAGACTTCAGTCATGCATGTATTTAATTTTGGAGGCCTCATGCAATGAGACTCTAAATCAAGGAATAATATTTTTCCCAAAATAGGACATGCAACTCCAGTGGCACCCTCGCATGTGCATTCAAACAAAGAGACCCTAGGTCTATAAATTTGTGAGTCTTCTCACCCAAAATAGGGAGAGAGAGGTAGCATTTTGAGCAATGAAGTGCTACCATTTTACATCGACACACATACCTTTTGATTTGTTGCCTTTCACATCCTTAATATATTTTGGAAGGGAGGTCATAGGGTGGTTATTGGAAGCGCAAATCCGAGCCCAAACCCAAAAATTTGGCCACAATATCCCACCAAATTTGCCTACAACACCCCATAAGAGGTTTTGGACCCATCCCAAGTGGATTGGTGCCGAAATAGAATCCCAAACGGTGGGCATCCTGCCCCCAGGCGCCCCCCAAACTGTCGTAGTTCTAAACGCCCCACCCTAGAGCGATTAGAAATCTATGGTATATTTCTTTGATTTTTCTTTTGTATCTGATTCTAGGTTGTTTACATATGTTGTCATTTAAATTTCAGGTTATTCTGACAAGTTTTGATCATGCTTTTATCATTTCTCGCCTTCACTAACATGCAGATAGCACCATTAGATTTTGGGTGATAGAGGCCAAATTGGGAAACTATGACCTTCTGGATCTTCCCAAAATACCCCTAATTAGCTAACCCCAACTTTGCAGGTGATTTGGAGCTTCCCGAATTGGACATTTGGGACTGTACCTTTTAACACTTTATTGCAAGTTTATTCGTCCTGCCCCAAAGCGATACAAATTTGTGAGGAATTTCTTGATTGTTCGACTTGCAATGCCCTCCTGGTAACATATTCATGCTTATGTTAGTTTTTCAGGTCATTCTGATGTTATTTGGTTATCGTTTTAATATTTTCATGCATACACTAACAGTAGGCCATGGGAAACACATGTTCTATTATATCTGTAGGTGCTACTGATCTTTTTTATTTCCTTGAATGTAGGTCTTCAACATCAGAGGAGCAGTAAGGAGTCAACACTCATATACACAAGCGACGATGATGTTTTTGTCCATGTGGGCATGCGTTCTTACATGTGGGCACGCGGAAGAAGGATTGCTATCAATGGATGTGACATGAAACATATTTAACACTCCTATCCCCCAAAATGGAAGGAGACGTATTGTAACACGACTTTAAAAACATATCAATAAAGAGGGTCATATTCCATATTGCTTTTATCTTGTGTCTATTCGTTTATGTTCTTTCCTTTCATGCATTTTTCAATATATAGGCTTTTAGCGTTAAGTTTGGTTTTACACGCATCGTACTTGGCATTGTCCTTTTTTGTTTTCGTATCCTCGTGCTTTCAAAAGGTAATACCTTTGCCATTAATAAGGAAATACTAGAAAATGAATAGGATAAGTCAAAAGATTCTATAATAGAGCTACGAAAGGATAAATATGTTGAAAAACAAAATGGTGAAAGAATATTGAAGAATAGAATAATAAGACCTACTCTTAATATAAGAAAGGCAAAAAGAGGAAAACCCTCAAAGTATTATGCAATATCCATAGAAACAAGAACTAACATAGAGAAAGGAACACAAACTAAATTGGTTGAACTTCTCTTTACCAAACAACAAAATGATATTGGTAATATGCAAGAGGGGCCAAAATCCCCTAATGAGACATGATTATCATATCATGGAATATAAGGGGTGCTAATGCCCCCTCAAAACATAGGTGTATTAGTGTCCTTTGTTTAAGTAATAAACCTGATATTCAGTGTATAGACTTATCCTAGGAGATGCATGAATTTAGAGACTTATCACAATAGATTTTCTTAAATAACAAATCACGTTTTTCTAATTTTATATCTATTTTTTTTTATTTTCACATTCACCATATTTGTTCTTCTACTTGTCTTTCTATTTCATAATTGCTTTTCTATTTCTTTCTTCTTGTTCTCATCCAATCAGCTCCTAACTTCTACATTATCTCTTATACTAATTATACTAAATGTAAAAGGCCAAGTATAATAAAATTTATTTACAACAACACTCTTATCACAAACTATTTTTGTAAATAACTCATATATAAACAATACACAAACATTTTACAATATAGTTTGTATACTCAACCATACCACTTAATTACTCCATTCAATTAATAATAATTGCAATAAATTTGAATTATTCATATTTTTCAATACAATACCCTCCACTACATTATATTAAAAAATATATTTTTTTAATGTTAAAAAAAATTATATTAAAGAATTAACAAAATATATTTTTACAAAAAAAAAAAACGGATAAACACTAAACACTCTATCAGAAAAAAAAAAAAACGGTTCCTATCAAAATAGAATGGGAATCCAAGAGAACAATCTACAGTGAAGGGCAACAGAATAAACTAATAAATTTCAACCACCCCTAATTCCTACCTAAAAATTTTAAAAACGAGTCTCTCCCTTATCTAAAAATTAAATAAAAACAATAAAAAATAAAAAACATTAAATTTATAATTATTAAAATATTTTTCTTAAAATTTATCTTTAATTTATATACTCAACCATACCACTTTTTTTTTTTTAAGGCGAAAAACCCCTTGCGGGGCCGCCTTGGTCTTAGAGACCATGAACAAGGGGTTCTATACCGTCAAAGTCACCCGGGAGTCGCACCCGACCCTGTCCGCACCAACATTATCAATTGGATTTTGGGTACCCAATTCAGCTTTTTGGTAGGGTGGAGATTCGAACCTAGGACCTCCCTTGGAGGATTGCCCTCTCCTCTCCAACTCACCTTCATCACCTGGGTACTCAACCATACCACTTAATTACTCCATTCAATTAATAATAATTATAATAAATTTGAAGTTATTCATATTTGTCAATATAATATCTTGCACTACTTCTTAATTTATATTTATTAAAATAATTTTTGTTAAAATTTATCTTTAATTTATATTAAAAAAAAAATTGTTTGTCTTTCTAGTTGATAATTGCTTTTTATTTGATTTTTTCAAATTTTTCTGGTACACAACCACACACCACGGTAGTTTGAACCTAGGTCTTATTTTCATAATTGCTTTTTATTTTATTTTTTCAATTTTTTTTGGTATACAAACTCACTTTCACATAGAATATGGTAGTTTGAACATAGATTGCTTGAAAACAAGCCCAAAATTGTTGGAGTTTGATGGATTTCTATTATTAGTGTGTTTTTATATTTTTATGGGGTAATATTCCCTATGAATATCTCTTGTTGTAATAGGTAATATTTAGGTGGTTTGGTGTGATGTTAAGAACATTTTATTCTTGTATATTTGTTTTCTTTACTCACTTGGAAGATTCGTTCTGTCATTTACTAACTTGGAAGATTTGTCAGTTACATTCCCAAGCTATATATTGTAATGGATTATCATGAATTAATCAGTTCAGATTAATTTTGGCTCACATGTGGTATCATATTCAGGTTTTAGAGAAACCTTGGTAATTTTTTGTTTAAATTTTTTTTTTGTGCTATTTCAGGACTGCAACGACGCCTCCTCCTCTTCCAAAGTTGAATGTCCCACCACTTCAAAAGCAGGGAAAAATATGAAGGAATAGAAGGATGATAGCTCCTCTTCCATGAAGTGGTATGACACTCCACCTCCGTCGCTGGTCATATGCACGACCTGCAATGCCTACGAGAATCCATGCAATGATCTATGAAAGGGTTGGGCCATTGGATACATAGATCACTTACCAGGGAAGGCAACGCCCAGGAAATACCCATGGAAAGGAACAAGGATGATAGGATGAATTGGGAGAAGGGATAGGACAAAATGATATGTTGGGTAGACTCACAGTTCGTGTGGTAGAGATAATAGTGGTTGGGCAGAGAAATGACACGAGGATGAAGGTTTGGGATGGTGAGAATCTTATCTTAGACAGCAAGCCAAAAGAAAAATTTGATTTTGAGAATGAGGTGGGGTTTCCAGATGAGCTTGGAAGGGAACCAAGAAGGGCCAAGATTCTCAGTGATGGCATAGGTAGACTGAACTATAAATAGGTCATTTGATATGGGATCTCAGAGAAGAGAATATTCCAAGGGTGAGGAGGAAATGATGCAAAGATGCAATAAATTAGAAAGGTCAATAGATGTTTGTTTTTGCTCATCAATGAGGATGTCAGCTCTTATAGATTTCCAAGACCGATCCTTGGGAAGGAAGAGATCACATACCTTTGATCCGAACAGAGCATCAGTCACACTCTGCAAGCACATGAGATTCTCACACTTCTATAGAGGATAGTTGTCGAGCCACAAATCTTCCCAAAATCTGATTTTGGCACCATTACCTAGCTTCCATTGGACACCCTTTTTAATGATCTGCTTGGTTTTGATGATAGAGTTCCTTACAGCTGATTCATAGATGGGTTCAGGATGGTCCAAAAAATTCCTGTGATGCCACAAATATTTGAATTTGATGATAGAAACCCAAAGAGATATTTCATTAGTGAGGGGGTATGCCATCCTTGCTTGGCTATGAGTGCCATATTCATGTTATGAACCCTCCGAAGTCCGACGCCACCATAATTTTTTCTAATAATATTACTAATAAAAATTTATATTTATATTTATTAGAAATATTTTCTTAAAATTTTTCTTTTTATTTTTATATTTAAAAAAAAATAATAATAATTCTTTCTTTCTATTTCATAATTGTTTATTTATTTATTTTTTTCAAATTTGATTTTCTGATTTCTTAAGTTAGTGGGAGCTGAGTATTCTCATCCGGAGAGCTGGTATTAATGCAGAACACAATCCATCTTGGCTTACCAACCACATCATTCTAGTAAGAAGTATATACAAACAGAAGATTTATATTGTCGGAAACACAATATAACAAAATGGCAGATAAAAGCATATCTGAGACACGTCTTAAACGAAAGCAATACAAACAGTGTGACAACACCCTCAGAAAGCTTCGAAGGCGTGAGACTGGACGCATTCATACTAACGCCTTCATCACTTCAGTTTCTCAGGAAAGATTTCGCCTTTTTCATTTGCAGGAAGAGTTTGACACATACGAAAGATCAAACATAGTAGAAATAGTTGTAGCTGGCGGTGTTATATTCGAACTGGCCGATTCTGGTAGTTGTGCAGCATTTAGCAGACATTCAAATAAAAGGCTTTGCTTGTTGAACACAAGCCAGGACCAGGAGATTCGCTGCCTTTTCTATAACAATTACAACCAATCTCTTATCACGGTCTCAGCATATGCTGCCCATAACTTCCGTTCAATCAAGTGCAGAACAACTCCGATTGAGTATATCAGGAGGGGACAACCTGATGCAGGTTTTCCATTGTTTGAGTCAGAGTCACTAAGGTGGCCGGGTTATATAGAGTTTGATAACGTCAATGGGAAAATAGTGACGCTTTCAGCTGAAAATAGGGTTTACAAGGTGTTCGACGCGAAGGAATACAGGCATTTGTATTCCATATGTGATGAAAATGTTGAGGAGATAAAGGTCAATCGATCAATGATTCTCTTAATATTTAAAAGACGTCCCAATGAAACCCATGTTCCTTTGCAGATACGATCTATAGAGGATGTCTCTGTTTTAAAAACCTTCCATCAACGAATTCATGTCAATAAGAATATCGTTCTTATGGATCAGTTCAATGAAAAACTTTTGATAAAGCAAGAAGATGAAAACCTCCAAATACTTGATGTCCGCAGTGGGCAGTTGATTGAAGTGGGCAAGACTGATTTCACTGTACCGTCGGCTGTGATTTTCTTTCATCAAAAGGCTTTTCTTTTAGCGTTCCATTACGGGATTGGGATTGTGGATGTGTGGAATCTCCGAGGAGAGAGAGTATCATCCTTTAACGACATGGTATTTCATGCAATTAAGAGTTCGATCACTGCAAAATGAAGAGTGTGTAGGATTGATAAACGTAACTAAGATTTCGACTGGAAAATCCATTGGCCAGATTCGGGCCGATGATCCAAATGTAGTTGTAAGCTGTAGAAAGAGGGCTAATGGTACAGTAGTCCAAAGCAGTGTGGAAGTAGAGGCATCACTGCAGTGTCGTATGAAGAAGATGTTAGCGTATTTAACAGTACTTTGTTTGTATTACATTACCAGGTGAACTGTTACAACTACGTAACAGTGTTTTGTTACGCCGGTGACTATTCCCGGCAATGTAATTGCTATTTAATCTGCAGCTCAGTAATACAATTCTGTTCATTGCGTTTTACATGGCATCAGAGCCAGTCCAGTAAATTTTTCTGGGCAGAGGAATTCTTTTTCTGCAGAGAAATTTTTTTTTAGCGTGCAAAGAGTGGGGAAAATCACGCCGAATTAAATTTTCGCGCAGAAGTGACTCAGGAGGAGAGGCTCCCCGCTGCAGCCAGTGAGTCCAGATTTAAAAAAAAAAAAAAAAGGGCTAGCGGACCGCGCTCCCTGTCACGCGCAGGAGGCACCGCGGACGCGCAACACATAGGAGGGGGACGTCCGCGCAGGAGGCGCAAACCCCCCCCACGGCAGCGTCCACTCACTGACACGCGCGGGAGGCGTTGCGCTCCCTGCCACACGCAGGAGGTACTGCGGACGTGGCGTCCTGCCTACGCGCAGAGAGACGTCTCCGCGACGCAGACACCCCTGCGCGCAGAGGAGACAGAGGTCTCCGCGACGCAGACGTCCCTGCGCGCAGAGGAGGGTCGTGGACGTCCGCGTGGGAGGCGGACGTCACGACGCGCGGAATTCTGTCGTCCAGGAGGGACGTGGACAGGGGGTCCGCTCCGTCCTACCCCCCACCCCCCCCAGCCCGCGCGCGGACGCGCAGACGCATTTGCGTCGCGTCGCGTCGCACGGGGTCCCGCGCGGGAATTTGAGTGGGGTATAAACCCCCCCGCGCAGCGCAAAACGCGTTGTCGCGCTCCCTCTCGGCCCCCCCCTCCCCCGCGTTGAAGGCGGGGGTGAAAAATCGGGCCGGAAAAAAAAAAAAAAAAAAAGAACCAGAGCCCCCCCTCCCCCGATTGATCGCGCTGACGCGCGCAGGCCAATTTTTTTTTGAAAAGAAATTTTAAAAGAAAATACCGCGCGCAGGAGGTAGCCACAGCGGCTCGGGTTGCAGAGAGGAAGCCGCGTAGCAGTCGGAGGCCGCTGCAGAGGGTGTTGAAAACGGAGGAGGCTCACTGATCCCTTCGGATCAGC